>OX421473.1:22535391-22712102 GCA_949126895.1 Eilema caniola
GGTTATTAAGCAGCTTCTCCAGTATTTTCGACAAAGTGGATAATACGGATATTAGCCTATAATTACTGACACTGTCCCGCACTTGTAAATCGGGTGGACAATAGCCTTTTTAAGACACTTAGGGAAGACACCACTGAACATTGAGATATAACAGATGTGCGTAGTTGCACTCCATCGCTTATATGAGAGTGGGGACCAATAATTTGAGCCAACTTCCTACCTATATTTGAGAAGTATTCATTAATCATATTAACAGTTTCTGTTTCATGACCGATCTTCAGAAGATCAGCAGATGAATTTTTCGAACAGCCTGTATGAGTAATATTTTTAATAACTCTCCAGGTGGCCTTTAGATTATTTTTCGCTTTTAGCAGTTCATGGCTCTAATAGGCGTTCTTCAGATCCTTAAGTAACTTATTGCAAAAGTAACGGTATCTAGTATAGGTTATTCTAAGAATATAGTCATCCGGATTTGTCTTCAACCGACAGTACATATCATCTCGGTTACGTATACATCGTAGTAAGCCACTAGTAATCCATGGCTTAATGAAGGAGGATCCGAACTATTCTAGAGTGCGATTTTATTATCGATCCAATAATTGCCACCAACTTCCCAGCAGCAGCATCAGGGTCGGTCATGCCAATTACAGAATAAAGTTACTATTCGACAAACTGCTTATACTGTTGATTGATGGCACTTGGTGGAACCTGCTACACATCTTCAATGAAAACACTTGTACTATTCCACACTATTTACACATTACTATTCGACACTTCCAGGAACACAGAGGGATAATCAATCTTGTTAGTGTTTGTAGATTTGATCGGTAGCTTCATTTCAGTATCAATCTTTACAAGACAAGGTGTGTGATCGGTAATAGAACATGCAATTAACAAAGTAGTTGTAGAAATACATGATCCAGACACCTATGCCTACGAGTGGGCAAAGTATAAGTTGCTAGCAGACCCTGAGAAGCTGCCATATTAAGGTATTCATCTGCCTTTGGGTCTAATTTATTTGGTATAACATTAATATTGATATCGCCTATGAAGACAACATGTTTGCAGTTGGATACAATTGCAAGTGTTTCATCCAATGCATTTAAAAAGGTGTCCGTAACACGGCTACAAGGAGGACGATAAAGTGCAACCACCACAATGTTAAGCTCATCTAATCTACAGATTAAGCAACTAGCGTCCAAAATGTGTGCTTTGGTGACAGTGTGTAATAATGATTTTGCCACATAGATAACAACACCATCATTCTGGTTTATGCAAGGAGAAGGAACTACTTAATCATAATATATTCTGTCCTCCGTGGGTTTATGTTATTCTCTGTGCGGTAGTTTCTGTCTCTAAGGATGGTAATTGTGTATTTGATATTGTATTCAGCCAGCATTTAGATAAAACTATGATGTCTGGCAAAAATGTCTATTTTGTTCAAAAACACAATCAGATCGTCAAAATTTATAATTATATATAATTAATATAAATATATAATAAATATAATGTTATCGAATTATTAATGTTGCGTATCATGTTCTTACATTGATCTTGTTTGCAAACAAAAGTTTGGTAGGTGCCAGTTCCGTAAAGTTCATTTAAGATATAATTTAAGTCAGTCATTTGTTGAATATCAATATCACGCTTTTAGATGGCACCCCATTTACACGAAGTGGGAGGACAATACGGGAACATGAGGCAAGGGCCGTTAAATTTAGAATACTACGAGTAACAATGCGCTCCTTATTAGTTTGGTGTATATTTATTTGTTTAGTGTAAAAAATAAATTTCAAATACAGTCTAGTAAAACTTTTAATGAGATAATTTGTGTGAGAATGAAGTGGTAGTGGATATGTTGTGTGTAGGATTGTGTTGTGAGAAATATATTATTAATAATAATTTGCGGAGTGTCTCCATCTAAAAATATTGATATAGGAAGTAGACACATAGGTTGAGGTGACGCAATCATAATAACTAAATATAAGGCATTATACTTTTTCACCATCAATTGGCTATAGAAATATTGTAGGTGACATCCAGTTGAAAATGCGTATAAGCATTGTGTGTGAGTGGTAGGCATGTATTGATTACATTTTGCCATATAATATAGGTATACATAATTATAACACAGCGTATAGCTCTCAAATATAAGCAGCAATAAAGATACAGTGAAACAAAGAGTATCAAATTAAAAGCTTCGTATGTAAGTGTCAATAAGCTCCTAAAATACATATTTAATACAAAACGGCCATATTTATTACTACGTTGATAACTTTTCAAGACATGCGACTTGATGAGACAACGATGAGACAACGATAGCCTCCATACCTTCAAGTTTAGGAAGAAAAAAATTATTATTTTGAGTCCAACAAAACTTATAGTCTTAAGACTTAGCGAACTTGCGGGCCTCGTAGTAGGTATAGTTGCCTTTGGCTGGTAGACAAATGCTCAGCTATAAAGACCGACCGCTGCTCTCCCGCAAGGCCAATGTGCCCAATGTGTAATTTATCTGCCAGTGAACGTCCTCTATTAAAGACTCGAAAGGCATTAAGCACAGTTCCTTTTATGGGTACAGTAAGAAGCTCGGCGACAATTGGCCTATTCGAGCCTTTTTTTATATCCGACTGTGATAATGGGACATTGAGTATCTTACAAGTGTTCATCATCAGGGCTGTAAGATCAGCGATGGTTTCGTTGTAATTGTAAGGAATATTCCTAATTTCCAGTGAACTAGACCGTGTGCTGCTGTAGATCGAAAATTCTTCTCTCCAATTCCAGGATACAGGCGCGCTGTTCCCGACGCTCTCTCTCTAATGCCTCCACCATCTTTTTTAGGTCATCATATGTCAAGTTTACGAACTCAATTGATTTTTCTAAATCAGCATGAAGCCTCTGTACCTGTGCATTTTGTGATTTAACCTCGTTAATATCTTTTGTCAATTTGAGGAGTGCAATGTCTTGATCCTCCTTCCAGACTGTTAACATATCATGACCTTATGTTCGAACGCTTTGAAATCGTTTGTGTATTCAGGTGAAAAATCTGGTTTGAAGCGTTTAGTTCTCGGTGATTTGTTTGATGGTACGTGTTCATTATCAACATTGACTGTATGATCTGGAGTAGACATTACACGTTTCTGTTCCTTGGTTGGTGGCGCTGACGTACGGTCAGCCTTCGGTGAACGTCCTACACGCGGCATTTTTTGGATAATGTAAATATTATAAGTTTCCAAGTAGGTCTCTTAAGTGTGCGTGGCATGTCGTCGGTGGCAGACAATTTTCTTAGTTTAATAAAGTGTTGTGTCGCTGTCTTTGTCATTTTACCGATGTAAAAGATAAAAGTCCTTTCACGTATGTCATGTAAGTTATAAGCAATTCTTTGAAGTTAAATTTAATCAACTTTTAAATTCGTACATGTAAGTTTTAGTGATAAGAATTTTTTGATAAGAATCTGGGTGGTAGACAGTGGAAATCTTTGACGGATACCCCTCGAAAACGAGGGCAAGGGATATGACAAGGACGTTTTGAGATTTTTATTAGCTGTAAAAAAAATATTTTTAAATGATAATCAAACTAAGCATTGCGTGTTATATGTATTATAAATCAAGACTGAGCGACTGCAATATATTTTAATTGTTTTGCCTTAGAAGTTTAAGTTGTTTGTTGTTTAAGTGGTTTTGTTATTTATTATTTTTTTGGTAACTGGTTGCGAAACAAAAATCTCTTCTACGCTGGTTTCCAAACAGAAAAAGAAATTTTTTGAGCAACTTGTTGCGTAGCAATGTTATTTCTTCTTTTTTAACAACCAGTTGCGAATCTCAGTTGCTAATGAGGCCGGAGGGGATCTTTTCACAAGTTTCTAGATGCTACATAAAAAAATTATGCTGATAAAAAAATTATTCTGGCAGGAGATTTAAATATTAACACACTCAAATTAGAAAAAGCCACATTGGAATTTTTGGATCTGGTAAAGAACTACGACTTGACATTACACATAAAAGACCCAACCAGAAAAAGTAACTGTATTGACCATATAATTAGTAACCTCAAAACAGCAACTGGGGAACTTTTGCATTGGGGGTTGTCGGATCACAATACTGCACAGGTGCTTAACATACCCTTAAAGAGGAAAAACGCACCTGAACTGGCATACTACATCACCGTTAGGGACTACAGTAAATCCAATATCATGAAATTCAGGGAATGCTTATCAAATCTGTCCTTTCAGGAAGTTTACATCGAATCCGATATAAATTCTGCATATAAACATTTTCACGACTTAATCGGATTGTTCTACAACCTATGTTTTCCTAGCTTAAGGATTAAGAAATGTAACAACGGTCGATACTCACTGTGGATAACTAAAGGGCTACGAAAAAGTTGTAAACAGAAAAGAATGTTACGCTTTGCATATTACAGGGACACCTCTGTGGTGAACAAAATAACATACAAAAAATACACAAAACTATTAAGACGTTGTATAAATAAATCTATCCAAATGCACAATGACAAACTAATTAGTAACAGTAAGAATATTTGTAAATCTTCGTGGAATTTAATAAAAGCCGAATCTGGAAAAAATAGTACAACTGAAACTATAAATAACATAATAAGTAACGGTGAAATAATAAGTAAGTCAAAAGAAATAGCCGAACTTTTTAACGATTATTTCATAAGTTGTAATATAAACAAGAATAGTTGTGGGACTAAGGTGGAAACAAATTGCAATAGCATATTTCTAAAGCCGTACGATTGTTATGACATTAATAAGATAGTAATGTCCCTAAAGAATACAAAATCGATGGGCTATGATAATATCACGACTGAAATTTTAAAGTCTAGCACAAATGAACTAGTTCCTGTACTAACTCATTTGGTAAATCTATCTTTTACCACAGGCTGTTTTCCAGATTTGTTGAAAGTATCCATTGTTAAACCACTGCATAAAAAAGGAGACAAATCATCACTCTCAAATTACAGACCTATTACTCTTGTGTCTGTAATCTCTAAAATATTTGAAACAGCCATGTATAAACGTTTCACTGAATTCCTAGCCAAACATAATATTCTCAGGAAGGAACAGTTTGGATTCCAAAAAGGGAAGTCAACCACTGCAGCATGTTTCAACCTCATGGCTCAAGTTATTGATAGTGTAGATGATGGTAACGCTACAACTGTGATATTTTTTGATATGACGAAAGCATTTGATTTGGTTTCACATAAAATATTGCTAAATAAGCTAGAAAAATACGGTATTCGCGGAAATGCGTTGTCATGGATAGAAACATATCTAGCAAATAGAAAACAATGCGTTCAAATTAGCTCCCTAAATGACAAAAAAGAATTAGAAGCAACTAATTCAAGTTACAGAGTAAACGGTTCTGGGATACCGCAGGGCAGTGTGCTAGGCCCTCTATTATTTCTATTATACATAAATGACCTTCCGGATGTTACTGAACATCCATGTACATTATTTGCAGATGACATTTCAATAATAATTAAATCCAAATTAACTGACAATCACTTATATGACACTGACCTTAATAAATATGACATTACTAAATATGACATTAATAAGCATGACATAAATAATTATAACTGTGACATTAATAAATCAATAGAATCTATTATAAAATGGCTGGATGAAAATAATCTAAATGTAAACTTAACAAAAACTAAATATATACAATTTAACACATATGGACGTCAACACTTAAACCTTAATATTATGTACAAAGATATTCAAATCGAGGAGGTAGAGCACACTACATTTTTAGGTATTGTTTTGGACAAACATATAAATTGGAAAGCCCACATAAATAACATATGTAACAAAATAAACAGATTTGTATATGTCTTGGCGAAGTTAAGTAGAATATCATCGCAAGAGACGGTTCTTAGCGCGTACCATGGCTATGTGGCCGCAGTTCTTAATTATGGTTTGATTCTTTGGGGAAACTCAACTGACATAAATAAGGCATTTATTGTTCAAAAAAAATGCGTCAGAGCGATTTGCGGTGTGGCCCCCTGGATATCTTGCAGACCGCTATTTCAATCACTTAAACTATTGACTTTGCCCTGTATGTTTATTTTTGAGTGTGCAAAATTTGTAAGACTGAATAAGCACCTCTTTACAACAGCAAAGGAAATGTACCCGAGAAATACACGCGACCCAGACAGAATAGTTTTATCTAAGGTACCAAAAACAGTTTTATATAAAAAGAATTGCCTGTCTATGTGTGGATATATTTATAATTGTGTACCTAGCGAATTTAAAGCTTTACCATACAATAAATTTATAAAATCGTTAAAAGACTGGTTGCTGAACAAATGTTTTTACTCCGTTACAGACTTTTTATCTATAAAATGTAAAGAGTATAGATAAAAGTGTAATTATGTGATATAAGCCTCCTTTTGACTTCGTATACTTTTGTACGCTAAAGTGTTTTAAATAAATGAAAATTTGCATGCCCAATTTAGGCAGAACATGATGTACCTACCTAGTCATAAGACATAATTTGTAACATCCTTATCACAATGTTCTAGCAAATAAAGATCTATTCTATTCTATTCTATTCTATTCTATTCTACAGCTGCCTAAGGTGCGCCGTGTGTTTCTCCACATCGATGCCGTTGTGGAGAAGCAGTTGATCGACTTGGACACCATGGCCTGTCGTGCTGCAGGAGCACTTGGCGAATTCCACGGCACGCCAGCCTCAACGTTGTCACCGCCGGTGTGCCAGCTGTGCTTGAACCAAACGGTTTGGCGCGCGACGATGGCAAGAGACCGGATGGTATGTCATTAATGCCTTGGAAAATGGGTAGGACTCTGGTGTGGGACGCAACTTGTGTCGACACCATTGCCCCTACTCATTTACCTGGCACGGCTGGCTGTGCTGGTGCTGCTGCAGCTTCTGCAGAGGCTCTTAAGCGGCGCAAATACTCCAATCTCATTGGAGATTATGAATTTGTGCCGTTTGGAGTCGAAACGTTTGGGCCTTGGGGTCCAAGCGCCCGCAATCTCATCAGTGAGATTGCGAAGCGTATGGTCGGTCGACGCTTCTCGTGACCAGAAGGCTGGCCTCTTTTTAAGTCAGAGATTAAGCATTGCCATACAACGTGGCAATGCTGCCAGTCTTCTGGGAACACTTCCACAAGAGGCATGCGATGCGGATGAATTCCACGACGCATTTTAACTTTTAGTTTTCTTTTAAGTAGTGTGTAGTAGTGTGTAATTATTTAGAAATGTAGTTTTAAAACCATTGTTATGTAAATATTACTTCAAATAATCAATATGTATCTTTATGAAATAAAAAAATATTACAGTTTATGGAGGGAAAAATACATTTTAGCGGATTCAATGTGTTACTGAACACATCGCTAGGGTTGCCTAATAAAAAGTTCAAAAATGTGCTCAGCATCACATTTTAATTGCTAAAATATATTTATCATTCGGTAGACAGATGAGTGAAAGATGGGATCCCAGACCGTGAGTAGGTATTTGATATTACATAGGTTCATTTGAGAATCTTTACGTGTAGACTTCTTCACAGCTTCAGTGCATCTTGGCCCTAAGTGTTTGGTATGAGTTTCAACATTTTTAGTTTCAGGACAGACGAACGGAGAAGGACAACGAAGAGAACCTAAAAAGGTTCCGTTTTATCCTCTTAAAGTACGGATCCCTGAAAACGATTTATAATCACGTGCTGCCATGCAAAATGTGACAGGAAATCGATGAATGATTATAAATCAGTCTGCAATATTGTTAAGTCATTAGACAAAGTCATTACTGTCATGATTAGATTATTATTTATTATCTATGCGACGTTTTATCGACTTTTGAGCCATTGCTTCATTGACCAGCTTTTGCCCGCGGCTCCGCCCGCGTGGATGTCGGTTATCGCGATCAAACATTGCTTATGTCCTCTCTTAAGGTCTAATCTACCCTTATATCAAATTTCATTAAAATTGGTTCAGTGGTTTAGCCGTGGGAGGTCAGCGGGTGATCTTCTGGCGGATGTTAACCATATTTGGGGTGAGGCTATGGACAAGCACGGCGACTCATTGGCAATTAGCCTTGACATCGCCAAAGCTTTCGATAGAGTTTGGCACAAGTCGCTTCTTTCCAAGTTACCAGCCTTTGGTCTGCCTCCTAGACTGTGCGACTGGGTTGCCGGCTTCTTGCAGGAGCGCCGTATTCGCGTCCTTTGTGATGGACGAGCCTCGGAGTTCTTGCAGGTAAATGCCGGCGTACCGCAGGGATCTGTCCTATCGCCAACTCTCTTTCTTCTGCATATCAATGACATGCTGTCGACCGGCAGCATTCATTGCTATGCGGATGATAGCACCCTACACGGGAGTTATCAGGGACGTCCTGCGGATAAGCAGACGCATATCGCGGAAAAAAGGCAGCTTCTTGTCACTGAGCTTGACCGGATCCTGAACCACATTTCCCAATGGGGCTCTGAGAACTTGGTCGAGTTCAATGCCAAGAAGACGCAGGCATGTGCGTTTACTGCAAAGGTATCTTCTTTCCTTCCCCTTCCCACTCTTCAGAGCACGCCACTGCCACTGCAGGATAACCTCAATATCCTCGGTATGGATGTTCGCTGTAAACTAAATAACAAAAACTACATCGAGAGTATCATCAAAGCAGCCTCGCGTAAACTCGGAGTCCTGAACAGAGTGAGACGGTTTTTCACGCCGGAGCAACGGTGTCTTCTATACAAGACACAAATTCGTTCCTGCTTGGAATACTGCTCGCATCTCTGGGATGGATCCGCAAAGTACTTATTAGATGCTCTCGTCAGGTTGCAGCGACGAGCGGTCCGCATTATCGGAAATCCTGAGGTTACGAGTACCCTCGAGCATTTGCAGTTGCGTAGAGATGTTGCTTCCTTGGCAGTATTTTACCGTCTCTACCATGGTGAATGTTCTGAAGAGCTATTCCAATTAGTCCCACCCTCTCCTTTCCTATACAGGACGACACGTGCAGGACTTAGATGTCACCCGCATACGGTGCAGAACATTCCTTCAAGAACCAAGCGGTTCGGTGACTCTTTCCTTTGTCGCACAATTAAGACCTGGAATTCCTTGCTAGCTCACGTGTTTCCCTCTTCCTACAGTCCCGGGTCCTTTAAGCATCCTTTAGGTCCTTTAGGCGTGAAGAAGCATCTGATGAGGCCGTCAAGCTGAGTGCCACCATTGTTAACATGGCACGTGTATATAATGGTGGCCCTCTCTCCTAAGACTTTGCCTTCAGCTTACCATCAGGCAAGGTAAAGTCAAATTGACGTGTCCAATATAAAAAAAAAACACACACACACTTTCCCATTAAAATATTAGTATGGATTAATAATTAGTTAGGGCGCCTATAAAATACTATCATCATCATGGCATTGTTAGTCCCGGTTGCATTAAAAGATTGTACTTTGTAACGCCCGGGTGTTATTTTCCTAAAAAAGACAAGAAAATTCTAAAGAACTCGGTATACTAAGACCTGTGCCGTTTTGCGGAAGTATTAGTAGCGAGGCGTCCATATAACCTGACTTCTGCCGGCTTGCTCTACAAAGGGCAGCCGTGGTTGATTTGTTAAAATAATATTAAGGAATTTAAAATTCTCAAACGAAAATTAAGTATCTGAAATTTGAATCCAGAGAATTTCATACGAAATTGCTATTGTCGTTCCATAAGCGGTAATTTCTTACCGGCTTTCATTCTGAAAAATTTCACTATTCGTCTATACATACTATTCGTCTATATAAAATACTAATTAATCAACTGATTCTCGCAAAAACTTATTAAGTCGCACCCGCTGTCGCTCATGTCAATATAACTGCATCATTACGTCGACGCTAGGCTTAATTAAACGTAGCCGAGTGTGAATGATCTCTGTAAGTGGATTTAGAGACGGGGCTCCTTGTTAATTGGGGACTAGCAGAGCGTCAGATGGTTTTAATTTTGTACAATGAATTGGTGACAATGGCAAAATACACGAGACCCTGGCGCACTCGAATTGTTTTGTAAGAATTTAATCTGTGCATGGTGAATTTGAGCTCGCTCACCTCCGCGCCGTAGCACCCAAGAAGCGTGTACTGCGCGTATGGAGCATTTTTTATATATATATAAATATATACATATGCAACTGTGATGGCAGACAAAGAATCAAAGAATCAAGAATCAAAGAATCAAGAATCAAAGAATCAATTTCGTTTATTCAGTTTAGGCACATAAAGAGCACATATGAACCTCAAAATTTTACAATAATGTCAAGAAATTACTAATATAATATTAAATTAAGTAAATAAATCATTTGAAAATGATTCTTTCGCTGGTTCGGTAAGTTGGTTCTACTGAGAAGAGACCAGCAAGAAACTCAGTGAACAATATTATAGTTTCTTTTTTTTAAAACAATTTGTTTATTTTTTTTCATACGTTTATATTGTGCGAGCAAGCAAAGAGATTAGGATGACCATGCATTTTTATCATTAAGGTATTCGTTTACTTTGTAATATCCTTTTTTCATTAAAGTCTTTTTTACTTCGATTTTAAACTTATTTAGTGGCATGTCAACCAACTCTTGAGGAATTTTATTAAACATTTTAATATTGTTACCTACAAATGAATTACCAACCTTTTGAAGTCTGAGTTTTGGCACTACAAGTTTAGCCGAAGAAAAGTGGTTACCGTGGCCTATGAGAGTGTGCAACTCAGGGAGTAAAGACCCTGTAAACACAGAGAGTTTCTGTGCCGTCAGTATAGAAGAAAAAGGTGCTGATTAACTTTAGCATATATTTTTAACGAGCATACTTGCGAATCTTACATTACAGAAATATAAACGAGAGCGTTTAAGCGAGCGTTCTGGCGAGCATTGTCGTGAAAGGACAGTAGTAGCATTGAGTAGAGCGTTCGATATAAAGATCATTTAAATGTTCGTAGCGATGTACAGAGTCGGCAGCATGAGTGTGACGCTCTTGGTGTTGCATACGACTGTTGGCCGGGGTAACCGCTTTCCATCAGGTAGGCAGTGTGCTTATCTATCACCTAAGTGGTTTAAAAATAAATAGTTTCCTTCTACACATTCCTGACGACGGACCTCATCTCTTTCATTACCCTACATTTTCTTCTAAAGATTAATTTCATTCGTTAGATTTCTTAGTAATAGTAAAAGAAAAGTTATGACAGTCGCGCAGACAGCCTCCGTGGCGCAGCAGTAGTAAACGCGGCCACTACGCAGGAGGCACGGGTTCGATCCACGATCAATGTAAATATTTGTATGCGTGAATATGAGTATTTGCATTGGTATGGGCGTACCTCGGAGAGCATGTTCAGCCGTCGGTCCCGGTTGCCATACGAACATCTATGGCGGTCGTTACGGGTAGTTGAAGCCCTCAAAAATCCAACAACTGGTCTAACTGCAATGCTTCGATATCGCCTTTGGGTTGTAGAGATTGCTTCATGGAAAATATCGAAGATTCAGCCAAATCCGCAGTTGGACTGGTCAAGCGGACCCTGGACTCCAAGTTGAAAGCTTCGGAAGTCACTGGGATTAACGCTAGGAAGAAGAATAAGTGTCAATAGCACGTACTACGCATAATAATCTAAAAAATATGTAATAATTATCAATAACACAATCAACTCGCGATCGAATCGCTTTGAAACGAACTTCTTTTGAACAAGAAATTCACGTGCGTAAAGCAGATTAGAATCACATGCAAACCTTTGAGAATGCCGTGAGGTGAAACCGGTCAGGTTGAAAAATAAAATTAAATGTGTGCTACAAACCTTAGAGACTGCAGGGAGGTGAAACCGGTCAGGTCCAAAAATAAAATAAATATGTGTCACAAACCTTTGAGTATGCCGCGAGGCGAAACCGGTCAGTTTAAAAATAAGTATAAAATCTTTTGAAAAATACAAGTGCATTTTTCAATATGTGTATTAAGTTCCACCAAGCACCATAAATCTCTAGTAAATATAAATAGATTAGATTAACCTTGAATCCGGTAAACATGTAAGCATGCTGTAAGTATAAAAGGTGTTCAAGTTTTTAACTTCCATATTTTTTTTTAAATGACAGCTTGCAACTAGCTCCTCGCCCTGGCTTCAATCGCTTGGATGTAGGTCCTTTTACAAACTCTTGCCTATCGCTGTAGCCATCAGATTATCTTCAGATACTTATGATGAACTTTCATCCCATTTTTTTAATAAAGAATTTTAGCATCTGAGTTTACTAATATTCCCTCTAACCCCTCCAGCTAAGCTAAATTGCTTGTTCTAGGAGTGGGTTCACGTCGGTAATGTAATGGCCAGGACTCGAACCCAGGACCTCTTGATCGTAAGGCCTACTACTTGACCACTAAGCTACCGACTTGAAGTATTTTTTTGCGATAAAAGGTAGCCTATATCCTTTCTAAAGCTCTAATTAATCAAATTATCAATGTACCAAATTTCATGAACATTAGTTCAGTGGTTTAGGCGTGAAAGAGTAATAAACAGACAGACAGTTATTTTCGCTTTCAGGTGTAGTACCTATTTAGTATGAATGTATGGATTACCTTAAAAGTAATCATCCACATTAGTAGCTTCTTATGGGAGTGACATGGTCAATGCATGAACAAGACCTCATCGTTTAAGAAATTATGAGAAAAAAAAATTAAATACTTAGGTAATATTTTGACTACAGTCAGATTTTTTATTTCACATAGTAAATTGACAACTGCAAATGTCAAATTGTAGAATAATGATACCAGCCTTTAGTGCATAGTGACGTGCTTGAAACTATCGACAATGTTTGTGGCCTAGATACAAGCGGTTTGGCTTTATTATATTTTAAGAAAAAAGTTATAAATAAAAAGTTTTTCAGTTTCGTACACTACCATTTAAGCTAACTATAAAATAACTTACAAAAATCTGTACTAAATTTAATTTATTGAAAACTTTCGATACTAGTATAAACCGGCAATACAGGTAATATCATTTTACTATCTGAAATTACAAAACAGACTATACTTACTTAATTATAAGAGAGATAACTACCCACCTACGCGCAAAGAAGCGTATCAGTCATAAAAACACAAATAATCCCAGCCCTTTCTCGTTAGATAACAAACTAACAACATAAACACCGAAGAGCTCACAAATCACAATCCAGTGACGTGTGCCGTTCGCCGCCGTCGCCGGTGACCGGCATATTGTGACGTCACACGTCACACAGTGCCCTAGTTCCTCACTAGTTACAATAGTGGCCACTCCTTAGGCTAGACATAGATTAAGTTGTATGACGCATACGTTTCAGATAAGATACGTTAGTGAGTTTTGTACCTATTGTCTAATTATTGTTTGTTGAAAGTCTGTTTAGTGAGTAATAGGTTGTCGCACTTAGATGGACGGATGACCTTGAAGATGGGATAGATGCGAAAGGAGGAATATCAGGATATGCGCACATTGCGAGTGGCCAATGTTCAGCAGTGGATTCCAACAGGCTGATTATAGTCTTTCACAATGATCTTGAATCGAAAAGATGCAGATATTGCACCATTGCTTTAAACGGCACTAATAAATCTACCTAAATCTATCTCAACGCAACCACGAGTGCAACATGCAGTATTCAGTAAATGCGCCGAAATTTCAACAGCGATTTTCTTCTTCTTGCAATCTTGGGTTCTTTAAGTGGGATGAAAAATTATCTGTCGAGGCCGTTAAATCAGGAACCATGTTAGGATAGATAGTATCTGGAATTATGGCCCGTATCCTCTATATCTCTCAATAGCTTCTTACCATCTAGCTGGGTGTAGTTTATTGACGGAATAAAGGAAAAAGTTATTGTAATCACACCTTTGTTCCAATATTTCATGTAATCAACTGCTTAAGTACAATCTCAATCAGGATTAACGCCAAAATGATGATGAAAATTTTTACAATCCAGAGAGAACGCTTTACAAAATTAATTTAAGCCGATTTCTTTACGATGCGCGTGATGCATCAAATATAAAACTGGGTAGGTATTCTGCCTATTGCCACACCTGTCGTCTAATCTTTGCCACTTCACCTGCGGATGTGGATCAATGACTCCTAATAGCAAGCTCAGAAGGTCCCGTCTGCAATATTGCATTAATTTTATCACTTTACATATTATAAATAGAACTTCCGCCGTTCCCGATTAGGTGAGTAAGGGTCAATTCAATACCGATAGACCCTGTAAAGAGGTGCGATTTGTTCATTTGGGTTTCAGAAATAGGCATAATACTAGCTTTTGCCCGCGGCTCCGCTCGTGTGAAGGTCGGTTAACGAGACCAAACACAGCCTATCTCCTTTCAATAACAACACAACAATGTGTACCGAATTTTAGCTTCCTACCTTGAATATTAGAAAAATCTCATATAAAATTTCACCCCCTCTTTTAAGGGGTTGAGGGCAGATTGCCCAAAAAATATGATTCACAGTTTTTATGTTAGTCACAAATAGTGCGCATACCAATTTTTCCATACAATAAAATTACTCCATACTTTCGACCCCCATTTTATCGAAGTGGGGGGTTAGAAAGAGACAAAAAGTAGCCTATGTCACTCTCCATCCCTTCAACTATCTTCACTTTAAAAATCACATCAATTCGTCGCACCGTTTCCCTCAGTATAACGAGTCTTTGGTAATTGCCGTGAAAGACGGACAAACAAACAGACACACACATACACTTTCCCATTTATGGATATAATATTATTATGGATATTAGTATCGATTTACGCCTTTAAATACTCGAAGTGATAGGCAGAGATGTAATAACCCCAATATTTTATCAACTGACGGCACAAAAACTCTCTGTGTCCATAGGGTCGGCAGCACGAGTGTGAAGCCCCTGGTGCTGCACGAGTCCATATGCCACCGTAACCAATTTCCATCAGGTGGGCCGTGTGTTTGTCTGCCACCTTAGTGATATAAAAAAAACACTATGCTTTTTAGTTTCACGTAATATAGGGCCCTGTCTATTATTTTGTCATGGGCTGTAAATTTACTGCAAATAAAAGTCCTATCCCTTACTCTATGACACCCAGGGGATTGATGGAGTGACCCTGTTCTACTCCACGGGGTTTATTCATGTAAAGAATCGTGGAATATACTGCTTCCGGGCTGTTAGGACGTGGTCCATATGAAATTTGCGTTCCAGACGTTTTGTCGATCACTGCGGTCGACATCTTCTGTGGCGCAGGTCCGGGCGGCGGTGAGAGCTTACGTCGTTGATACTTGGTAGGTATATGTTAAGCTAGTAACGATGGCGTCTGTATCTTTGCCAGGACACTGTATCTTTCTTTAATGAGGTACAGTATTTCCGTCCAATTGAGCAGTCCGACTGGGGAAGTACTTTCGCCCTACAGAATACCACGGCCACAATAACCTCGTGTTGTATTCCCGGCGGGTAAAGTAGTCAGAGCTCACTAGGAAGCCTTTGTGCTGTCAGTGGGAAGACCAAAGGCTATTCCTGCCTTGTATTCTACACTGATGGCACAGAAACTTTGTGTTTACAGGATCGATAGCATGAGTGTCTCTCTCCTGGTGTAGCACACGTCCATAGGCCACGGTAACTACTATCCATCAGGTGGACAGTGAGGTTAGCTACCATCTCAGTGGTATTAAAAAAAAAGAACACGAGCAAGTCGAAAGTAGTCGTCTCTGCCTCAGCTCTGTTGTTGCCTCTGGAAATCAGCGTGATAAAAGTATTAAAGTATAAACTTGGAGAAGTGCTTTTCTGATCAGTTTTACATTATAATAACGACATTTCCGACACAGTCTAGGAAGTGCCTTCGGAAGGTCCGGTCTATTTATCACTTCCAGCTCGTATTATAAATTATAGCATAAAACTGTGGGACATTATCGATAAGTAAGTCTCAAGATAATTAACGTAACAATGTCACATTTGCCGGTGTTATGTTTAACTATGTTTATATTAGTTTCTCTTGGTTACCGGCGGCATATATCTAGATCCTGGTCACGTTATAATAGTAGATTGGAATAGTGGTTCACCAAGGGTGGAAAGTGACCCATTTCACCCGAGATATTTTGGTGCTCGAACGAAGTGAGGGCGCCAATAGTTCGTTGAAATGGGAAATTTCACCCAAGTTAAACACTGCTTTTCATTTCGAATATAAGGAAAGTTAAAATAGTTTTTTTTTTCTTGTCAAAATGGTAGACATATTTATATTTACAAGTACAGAGCTTCCCTTTATTTTTTTATTATGAAAAATCGTTTCTATGTGACGAGACGTAACCAAATTTGGTTCTATTTTTAAAGTTCATTCCTGCCCTAGGGAGGAAATGATATTACTATGGGTCTTTTCCGACCTAGGGTATTAGATTTCCGAGTATGAGAAATGAAACATATATTGTAAAAAAGAAAAACCGCGGGACAAATTGCTTTGCAATTAGAATTATTTTTTTATCTAAATAAGGCTAAAAGTTTATTTTTTATTAATTAACATAACAATGGTTTTAAAACTAAATTGAATTGTGCATAGAACTTTTCTTAGGTTAGATTAATACGTAATTTTAAGAAACTTTGTTATAATAAATATTATAATTTTGTTTGGTACTTCGTTTTTTTTCCTCGCATTCAAAGTGAAAAGTAGAGTGTTTAACGTGGGACTAAACAACCATAATGACACTCGAACTATTAGTCAAAACATCTCGTGTCATTATGGCTTGAACAATCTACTATTAGATCATCGGTATGAAAAATAAGACAAACATTTATATTAAATAGTTGTAATCTGTGAGCGCTAGTAAGGCTGACTGCACCACCGTTTCGCGGCCAGCGCGCTATTTATTTCAACCCAGAGAAATTCAAAATGGTGATGTTCGAAATTCGAATCACTTTACAACAAAATGCAATTTAGTTGACGCTGCAAAGGCGCGTTTCATGCTGGAGAAGGAACGTGAATAATTCACCACCTACGAAGGAATTTGAATAACATCAGATTTATTTGTTTTTGTGTCTGCTGGCAAGAACAGGCAGACAATTACAGCACCTGAAAATAAAAAAATTGGACTGAATGAGAATGAAACATTCAGTAAGTATAAAAGAAGGAGTAAGTATGTATAATGGAATAACAATTAAATAAGGCTCACACGTTATCGTATAAGAAGGGTGAAAATTTTTAGTCACATAACGCAAGCGGAAAGTTTTAAATACAATTTATGAAAATCCTAAAATTATTTGTAGATATACTACAATAACTGACCCAGTGTATATTATTTTACCATACACTAAATACTTTACGGAATATTTCTCATATTTATCTACCGTATAGTCAAGAAATAATTATCAAGGTCACGCGAGCCGTTTCATGAATGGCGGCAGGTTACGGCAACTACGTGTGACCAGCAAATGCCCCTGCGACTTAAGGGAAAGATCTATAAGAGCATGATCCGGCCTGCCGTCCTGTATGGATCTGAGAGCTGGCCCCGTGAAGGTGACAGATGAAAGACGGTTGCATGTGGCCGAGATGCGAATGTTGAGATGGATGTGTGGTGTGACGAGAATGGACAAGATTAGGACTGAATCATCCATTATGGAGGAAGTTGGCAAGCAGCACCGATCATGGAAAAACTACGAGGAAATCGTTTGTCGTGTTTTGAACATGTAAGGTTGAACCAAACGAGCGTATTTTCAAATTTTGTGTGTCGTGAGTCGCGTATTTTCGGTCACTCATTTTACGTTCAACTGAATTTCGGTTGAGTGGCCAGACGAACTTAATTTTGTGAGTCATGAGTCGCGTATTTTCGGTTTATTCAGTATTGAGCGTTGGTACGGGCTGTTTGTATCGTCGAGTACGATGGATCCATTAAAAATATTGTATATTTACGAAGCATATTCCGAAGATGAGGCCAGAAAAAGAAGCTGGGTAAACCCACTCAATAGTCACAGGTCACTGACCCTTGTGCTATTGCCAGTTGCCATGCCAGCTATACCATAAATAAAAAAGCGTCACATTATTCGCTAGGCGCTAAAATTCAGAAATGGGCGCTAAACACACTGAAAAAGCGCTAGATCTAGCGCCCAAAGCGCTAAAATGGCAGCACTGCTCTTCACCGCGCCCCTCCCTTGCCCTTCCCTCATCACGACCGAAATTCGGTCGAGTTTACGCGCATTGAGTCGGCAGATAACTCATTTTGCGTCGTCGTGTGGCACCAACTGCCTTTTTGTATGAAACCGAATGCAGCAAAATTTATGCTACCGAAATTCTGCGACTCACGACTCACAAAATTACGCTCGTTTGGTTTTAGCCTAATGTGTAGGTATGAAAATAATGTCGAAAGTAAGGCATTATCTATAGAAGTGGATGGCTACAAGGGGAGAGGAAGACCTAAATAAAGGTGGATGGACTGTGTGATAGATGATATGGTTAGGAAGGGAGTGAATGTTGTGATGACTGCAACTAGAGATGAATGTAAGAAACACACATGTTGCGCCGACCTCAAATAAACTTGGTATAAGGGCAGGATAATGATGATGAGGTAACTTTCAATGGACTAAAACCGCAAATACACACAAGATATTAGTCCTATCACTAATTTTCTAATCCCTTACCTAATACAAATGCAGCCCACGTGTAGAAAGTGACCTCACAATACTGTGTGATGACTGTCCCCACCAGGGTCACTCCAGTCAGCGAGCTCAAGCGAGCCACCATCATGCCTAAGCTGGTCACCATACCCCTACAAATAACAATAATTGATTAAGTGGACAATGAACTATTCGATATGATATACACGATCCCATTAGACATCAAATTATTTATTCAACTTTTAACACTTCTTTCACTTCACAAAAAAAAAACTTCTTTATTGATTCACTTAAAACTTACTTATTATAATAGTATTTGGACCCCCCGGGTAAGCATATGATGCCTGTATTAGGAGGGACCGTTTTCATTTATCGATACAATTATTAGAACATAGGTTTTTTTTTTTGGATAATGCGTTGAGGTGAAACCGGTCAGGTTAAAAATAAAAACCAAATAAAGTGTGGAAACAGTACAAGTGATTACATTATTCAATATGTGAACATAGGTAAGTTATTGTTACATAGTCCATGCAAAAATCAAGACATAATATCACTACATAGTATAAAACAAAGTCGCTTTCCCTGTCCCTATATCCCTTTGTACGCTTAAATCTTTAAAACTACGCAACGGATTTTGATGCGGGTTTTTTTAATAGATAGAGTGATTCAAGAGGAAGGTTTATATGTATAATACATGTCTAATATAGTAGAGGGTGCAGCGGGAACGGGATCTACTGCCACGCGGGTGGAAAAATATTGGCGGTACGAAGTTCGCCGGGTCATCTAGTAATAAAATAAAGTAAAGAAAAGACATGAATTACAAAACAAAACTAGAATTAATGACATTAAAATTCAATTCTATTTATGATTGTTAATAAATTAAGATCAATAATAAAAATTAAATCGCACGCACAGAGGTGCATGACAGAAACTTCATTCCACGTACACTCAAAAGCTGTGGAATTTTCTCTGCTATTTTTTAATTGACTACAATTGCAGTTTTTTATGAAGGCCATTCGTACTGCGTGGACAGCACTAATGTGATAGCCCAACTTACCGGGTGTAAAGAGAAGGTACTACTCCGGGTACACAGCAGATTGGCATTTTTTTTGGATTTGGTAAAAATTTTGTTTTCCTTTTTTTAGCGACAATTTCATAAAAAAGCATCACCGGGTGTAAGGAGAAGGCCCGTGGTAGTACTCCGGGTATACTAGGTACATATTGGCATATATTTTTTTTGATTTGGTAAAAAAAAATACCTTTTTTACCATTATTTATTCTCCATCATATTAGGAAAGCACAATGAAACGACAATTTCCTAAAAAAACATCACTACAGAAAAAAAGCAACGCTTTTTTGGGTGTCTTTTGGGAATATTACGAGGTACTATGGCGGCGGAGGAGCTGGAGTATCCACCAATAATAGATTATATTATACCAATTATATGTGGGCCGTGGTAAAAACCGCGGTAGCCTAGTGGTATGGGTAATGGACTGCTGAGACGAGGTTTTACCATGGCACACACCAATGACTTTTCAATGCTTTTCGAAGTTATGTGTGTGTATTTATCGCAGGTTTATAGCCCGGTTAATGGCAATAGGCTCGATGTGGGTGCTAGCACCTCTGCCTACCCCTTCGGGGATACAGGCATGAGTTTATGTTAAGTTATGTAAAATATGTGGCTATGACTAAAAGATGCTGTACATGATAAAGTAGGATAGATAAATAACTCACCTGTGCATAACAGGATACAGATCTACGAAATACGAGGATATACATCCGATGCCCAGCGAAGTATCCTGCAGCAACGTAAAGAAAACCATATTCGCGATAGGATCCTTCACATTCACCAGCAGCATACTGACCCCTGACACGAGGAGTACCACGATTAGCAGCAAACGGGGTCGGGAAGCGACCTTGACGACTGCCATGCTCAGGATCCAGTAGAAGACGCCGTACAGGATGCCAGCGTACATGGTGTTTGGTGAGATTACATCATTGCATTCGGACTGAGAATAGAAAAGAATTACAAAATGACAGTATTGTTTAAACCAGTCTTTCCCATTGGGATAGGCATATATCATAATGTTTTCACTTGACACGATCCTGTTATATACCTTAGGTATGGATATTTACGGAAATGATTGCCATCAGTGCCCCGAGCACGAATAACTCGTAACGTAATCGTATCGAAAGAATGGAGCATTGTGATTGGCTCACAGTAGGCAGGCGGCCAATTGCATTGCTCCTTTCTCTGAATATGTTTACGTTACGAATTTGAATATTATTCATGCTCGTGATACTGCTTTTCCAATCCCCAGAGGAAAGCTATTGCCAGATAGACCTCCAATCAGTGGGAAAGATTGGTTTGAGCCCCGACGATATCAGTTGGGATAACTTACTCGTACAGAGGGTGTATGGACTATGGAGCTACTGGTAAACTTGAAGGAATAAGCTGAGGTGATGGTATAAATATTCGTCACCTTTTTCAGGTGGCAAGGACGTACTGGATGCAGAAGGCGGAGGATCGTACGAAATGGCGCACATTGGGAGAGACCTATGTCCAACAGTGGACTGCAGTGGGCTAATTGATTGATTGATATAAATATCAGTCTTTCGGCAACTATGAGATTACCATCAGCCAGGTAAATGCATGGACAGCTTATTTACTGTTGAACGAAGAACAGTTTTTGGTTACATGGCCCTAAGGTTACATCCAAAGTTTGCGTTTTGGAGTCCAGAGTCCGCTATCCTACATATTCTCCTTCTAATCTGCTTTTGCTTTCTATTAAGATCATATCTTCTTCTTCGTCTTTCGATACTCTCGCAATTCAATGCTTTGGCTCCAAATTTAAAAGTTTTGCAAAAAAGTTTTCTCCGCCTCCTTGGTTCATCAATCCTAGAAGATGCTTACGAGTCTTTTGTGTAAGAGAAAATATAAAATATTTTTAGTGAAGTTTCGGACCGCCTGTACCAAATTCATTCAACCTTCACCATTATTCGGTTTTCTCTTTTCGTACCAAAATTTCCACATGCTCTGCGTTCATCTCAACTTTTTAAATGTTTGTCTTTTTTAGGTCGAGTGGATAGTGTTGCGAGACACACACGTGCACATGCACACGTGGCAAATTTAAAATATAATTTTGAGCGACCGAGTTTGTCTTCTGGCGTTCAGGCGTCCTTTCAATTTCGCCATGGCGTTCGGTAAATTGCAGATGTAAGTGTGCCAGCGTTTTTATGTTAGGTCTATGGCAATAAAGAATTAGTCAGGAAAGTTATTTCTCCTTCACTGATAAATTCAGATGTGCCAGGTAAGGCCGAAGCTTTAAATGCTTGAACAATGACCTGCTGCTGTTAAAAAACATTTAATCAGTACATCTACCATTGCCGCTAAGCGTGCTCGTCTGTCGGCTGTGGGGGAATGGGAATCTGGTGTTTGGCTCCAGGCACTTCCTTCGGCCAAAATTGGTACAATGTTAGACGACACGACTTCCGCATTGCGCTTTGCCTACGTTTGGGGGCACTGTGTGTTGCTCCGCATCGATGGCTATGTGGCCAAGCAGTCGATTGCCTTGGACATCACAGATTATCTTGCAGCTGGAGCACGGGCCGCATGTGCCGCCATGCCAATATTAACGACATTATCCATCGGGCAGTTGTCACCGCCGGAGAGCCAGCTATGCTTGAACCTGTTGGCTTGGCGCGCGACGATGACAAGAGACTGGACGAAATGTCGTTCATGCCTGTGAAGATGGCTAGGCCTTTGGTGTGTGACGCAACTTGCGTCGACACCCTGGCGCCTTTCCATCTTCTAAGTACGATGGACTGCGAATGTGCTGCTTCTATATCAGCGGAGACTCTAAAAACCTCGCAAATATGCCAATTTAATTGGTTATTCTATTTTTGAGCCGTTTGTAGTCGAAATGTTGGATCCGTGGGGTCCACGTTCACGCGTGCTATTTAAAGAAATAGCAAAGCGACTATTCGGCTCTTTCCGTGACCATAGGGCTGGCCGCAGACCGACCTCCGCCCCCCGTAAGCGCGGGCCTGAGGGTGACGGGTGGCCACGGCGGCGCGCATTATAGGACGATGCGCCCCCCCCCCCCCATACCGGGGGCGAATCGGGGACCGTTTGGTCCCCCCTCCCGAGGAGGGCCAGACCGAGAGGAATGGCCCTGGGTCAGCCGGGGTGCGAGGGATATGTCGCGAGACAACCTCACCTTCGGCCTAGCACATCGACCCACAGACAGCGTGCGGTTTAGTCGGTTCGAGTCCGACATAACCTCTATCAGGGCATCCGTGGGGATTTCCCGCACGTAAAAAAATAGGGCTGGCCTTTACCTCGCTCAAAGAAGAGCGTGGTAATGCCGCCAGTCTTTTAGGCACGGTACCAGTAGAGGTCGTTGGGGAGGAATATTTCGATGCCTAAAGTTGCAGTCTCTTCCTCATTTTTTATTTCATTTTTGTATGTAGTATACTTTTGTATTTTTTATATAACCATTTGTATATGTCTTATCTACTGAAATAAATTTAAGACATGCCTACATAAAATAGAAAACATAAGTAGTTACCTCACCGTTTGTGTGGTATCTGTCGAGTTAGTATTCCCAAACATTCTGTGACAAAAGGTTTGCTGCGTGCTGTCTTCAGTATTGAAGGATTTAAAAAAGAAATTCACCATCGTTGGATACCACATGGTAAATGCGTTGTTCCTGAAAAAAAAAACGCTCTATATTCTGCTCTGCTAGTAGGATCATCATTCTTGGTTACATCCTAGGCTTACACCTCGCAGCCCGAGTCCGGTTAGACTTGGACTTGGACCCCGGGCCTTCTTAAGGGCCTAATCCAACCTCATCTATTAGTTGGCGTATCTATAGATCAATCGACGAGGTTCTGGCAAATGTAAATTTTTTGACGTTAGGAGATCAGGGCCTCGAGCACGAATAATATTTGAATTCGTAACGTAAACGTATCGAGAGAATAAAGCATTGCGATTGGCCGCCTGCCTACTGTGAACCAATCGCAATACTCCGTTCTTTAGATTCCGCAATTCCTGGGCACATCACTTTCCATCTCTTCGAGTATTGGGATCCTAGGTGTCGACATCTCAAGCGTCGTTCAATTCCGCGGCCATTTGGAGGACAAGGCAAGCTGGCCGCAAAAAACTTGGAGTGCTCAACAGGGCGAAGCAGTACTTCACTGCGGGGCAACGACTTCTGCTTTAAAGAGCACAAATTCGGCCCCACGTGGAGTACTGCTGTCACCTTTTTGCCGGAGCGCCTGCATACCAGTTTGACCCCTTACACTCATTGCAAACATCGTCGACCTCAGAAGACCTCTCAGCCTCAGAAGGAACTTTGACTCGCTGTGTGTGTTCTACCGCCTATACAATGGTCTGTGCTCAGATGAATTGTTTGACATGATGCCCACCGCTACATTCTATCATCGCACCACTTGCCATAGGCAGGGATTTCATCCTCACACATTGCGATCGGAAATGGTGCGCACCGTGCGTTTTGAAAGGAAATTCATCCCACGCACGCTCAGGTTGTGAAATGAACTTCCTGCCGTGGTTTTCCCAAGCGACTACAATATGGGTTCTTCTAGAAGGGTATTAGAAGGTTTCTACAGGGTCGGTAGCACGATTGTGATGCCCCTGGTGTTGCAAACGTCCATAGGCCACGGTAACCACTTCCCATCGGGTGGGCCGTGTGCTTGTCTGCCACCTAAGTGTTATAAAAAAATTTTTACTTTACAAATTCGAATGTTTTTCGTGCTCGCGGCACAGATGGTAGTGATTCTTATAATGTACTATAATTGACCAAATATGGCCGTGCTGTGGAAAGATTTCCATCCCTGCTGTGGTTATTTTAAGCGACTACTACATGGAGCTCTTCTAGAAGGTCATTAGAAGCTTCCTACAGGGTCAGCTGCTCGAGTGGATACCCATGGCACACGTCTGTAAGCCACGGTAACCACTTGGTGTGCGAGTTGTGCTTATCTACTACCTAAGTGGTTTATAAAAAAGCCTTACAGCATGACCCCCTGAGGTTTTCATCTTGGACTCAAAGGTGAAAGCCTCAGATTCCTCCTAAATCTAAGGTATGGTGATGATGAACTCACGTCACACAGCACAGCGCCAACAAGAAAAACAGCTGTACCGTTCTCCACAGCAAGGGAGGTTTGAATATAGGCAATGTTTGATTCTTCAAGTTCACCCAAAATGATTCATCTTTTGGTGTTTTTGAATTTGTCAGGATTATATGCCTCACCTGCAAATTCAGTCACAAAATACTATACATTAGACTAAAAACAATTAACACAACAGCCATGTTGGGGTTTTCGGTGGAGTAGAAGAGGGTGACTCCCGCTCTTCCTGTAGTTGTCGTAGAAAGAGATTATGGGATGCCTGTTCTCCATAAACAAATGCGTAGGTGTAGCGGTAGTGGGATCCCCGCGCAATGCAAATATTTGTGAGCATAAATATGGGCATTAGTCTGGTCTCGGAGAGCACGTTAAGCCGTCGGTCCCAGTTGCCATACAAACATCTATGGCAGTCGTTATGGGTAGTTGGAGCCCTCAGAAGCCCAGCAACTGGTCTAACTGAAATGCTTCGATGTGGTCTTTGGGTTGTGGAAGTCAGATGGCAGTCGCTTCAGGGAAAAATGACGAAGTTTAGACAAATCCTCAGTTGGACTGGTAAAAGCGGACCCCAGACTCCAAGTTGATAGCTTCGAATGCGACTGGGATTAACGCTAGGATGATGAACGAGTCTCGCTCCCTACGTGGGACAGAAAATCATATAGGTATGACGAAATGTAGGTGTTCTGTTAATACGCACCTGCCTACCCCTTCGGGGATTTGCAGGCGTGAGTATATATATGTTAAAAACAATGTAATCCGCGGTACATATTCACGCTTAGTTTTCTCTGTGTATATGTAGAGATAGCAGACCGTTGCTTGTACTGTCATACAGTCTGCATCTTGTAGTAAGTTTGCGTCGTTGCTAGTAGAAATGTTTCGGGCGTTATATACAGAGCGTTCTACGGTAATGCTACATGGAGGGAAAGTACCTTAATTATTGAAGATGGGACATTTTACTGAAAGAAGACTTTACTTTAATTTAAAAAACCATTTGAACTGCATTCATACATTTTTAATAATTGACTCGTTGAACCGGGAATCGAACCTGGTTCACAAGAATAAAAAAAACGGTTTGTAGTATTATAATACCGATCGGAAGGCATCATCTTATGGGTTATTTTTTGCTACATAAATTAGTATCAAAAATAAAGGGAAGACCATGAATTTTAACATTTGATGGGAAATTTTTCTTCTTTCTTTTTCAAAATGGCCTCTGCAGCAAACCGCCGCAATTTTGCCAATGTCAAGTTAAATGTATTATACAATTATTAATGGCGAGACGCCAATGTCAAGTGTACTAGAGCCACGTTAGCCACGCCGGTAAATTTGTTTCCGTGTGTCCGCCCCCCACGAGATTCAGATGGACGATCAGGAAGTGTGGTTGGATTTTAGGGGGCATGTGAAAATTTGTTCAGAAAAATGAAAAGCTGACAGTGCCAAAGGACAAAAAACTGACATTGTTTTGTTGGTTTGTTTACAGGAGATGCAACTAGATGGCGATATTGTTTTGGCATACTTTCCTAATTTTTACGATTAAAAATGTACTTATCAAAAACAAAACATACATTAAACACATTATTGAATATAACCGAATAAAACAGTAAATATTCAAATCTAATATATATATATATATATATATATATATATAAAAGTCAGTCGGACGCAACATCATCGGTAAAAACCGCCATATAGGACGTAATATCAACTCCGGGATGCAAATATATATATATATATATATATATATATAATATTCTAAAATATTGATTCGGCACGATACTGCAGTAATTGTAAAAGTTACAGACTTATTGCATCATGCCGCTAGAGGGCGGCTTCGTTAATCGTCACGAAATCTTTATTTATTACATTACCAACGAGTTTTACATGCCTACATGCTTACATTATCATGTGTTTAAGTTCTGAATTAATTTACGTGTTTTTAAATACGGAAATAAGCGCCTATTTTTTTTTTATTTCTCTAAATGAGTCTACTAGTGCCATCTATAAATTTTTGAGTATTACTAAACATATTTTCTTAGTATCGGTACCCGACGGTAGAAGTAACCACTTACCGGATAATTTTCTTTCTTCACCCCATTTCTTTCTGAGATTCTTATCAACAACTCTACAGCCTTTTTAGAATTTCCCTTACATGCTAAGAATTCTGGACTTTCATAGACGCAGAACAGGAGGGCTGTCCCTATGCCCAGTGGAAGGGCTAGGGCTATTGTGTAAAGTCTCCAGGGTCGGAAGCTGGTGTCCAGGAACGGCAGCGGAAATTTAAAGTCCAGAGGAAGAATCAACCAGGCTAAACCTAGAATAGATAGAATAAATATTGTACTTATCTACATTGAAGAAAGTAAAATGCTCGTTGCTGAAAAATAATAATATAGTGCGTATGGGGTGTACCTGCTACCTACCAAAATGATTCGGGGCTTGCCAAACTTACTTGAGAATCGGTTCACCTACTGACAAACTACCTTTTTTTTAATACCACTGAAGTGCAGATAGGTCTACGGTCCACCTTTGATGATGGTTACCGTGGCCAATGGACGTGTGCTACACCAGGGGAGTCACACTCGTGCTGTCGACCCTGTAAACACAGAGAGTTTCTGCACTGTCAGCTAAGAAGACAAAGCAGGAATAGCCTTTGGTCTTCCCACTAACAGCACATAAACACTCCAGTGAGCTCTGGCTGCCCTACTCACCGCCGGGAACACAACAAGAGGTTATTATTATGACCGCGGCATTCTGTAGGGCGGAAGTACTTCATCAGGTGGACTGTTCAATTAGACGGAAATACCGTCGTGTCCTACCTCTTGGGGTTGAAAGGTCAGGCAAGTTAGACAGGTTAGTCAAAGTACAAACTTCGGATGAAACCGGGACTGACGCTGTGATGATGAGATTAGGAATGTTAATAGGGATTCTAACGACCCCCATAGGTACTCACCAAAGGCGTGGATGACCCAGGGTCAACTGAGACACAAGGAAATTGTCGTACACCTAAATCCCTGGAATAGAGACCTGAGATGGCGTGTGGTAATAGAAGATTCGAATCCAACATAGCCACCGCTCACAGAATTTAATCCACTGTCACTGGAAATCCCCATGAATAATCCCCCGAGTATCCGTGGAGATTTCCACATGAGAGAAAGGTGCTCACCAAAGGCAAGAACATCTGAGCTTAAATTCAAGCTGTTCATGATGAATAGGTACTGCCTCCTGTGTCTGTCTCCTGTGCACTCCCCTAGCAATGCCATCGTTAGCGTGAAGCTGGCCGTCGAGCTGAAATGAAAAAAATACATGATCAATAAATTAGGAAAACGCATCCCACTGCTGGACAAAAGCCTCTCACGATTTTGGGAGGCCTCAGTCTACTGATTCCAGGATAAAACGCCATCGCCCTACGCGACAACATTTTCATCCTCACCACTTGGATGGTTGGCAGTCCTCAACTGTGCGTTTCTCCAGAAACTTCCTGCCTCGCACAGCTAAACTGTGGAATGAACTGTCGCCTGCGATATTTCCGGACTGATACGACCGTCAAGCCTTCAAGAAAAGGGCGTACTCCCACCTGAAAGGCCGGCAACGCACCTAGAACCCTTCTGGTGTTTCAGGTGTCCATGGGCGGCGTTGATCGCTTATCATCAGGCGATCCGTCTGCTCGTTTGCGTCATATGTCACAATAAGAAAAAAATGTGAGCGGGAAACGCGTAGTAACTTTTTAGTCAATTGTAGTCCTATGAGATAGGAAATTTCGAACGCTAAGACTAGCTTGTAATAACATCGTTAAAAATACCATGAATTTGCCATATTGTGCTATTTCCTACTGTAGAATAAAAATGGAGAAGTAAAATTGAAAAGTAAGGTATTATTTAATCTCTCGTGAGTATTTATTTACAGTGAAAAAGTCGCCACGCATGACATGCAGGTGAATACTGTGTATGGCCGTTCTGTCCTAATATAATAATGTATGTGGTATACACTCATCATTCTGTTACCATATCATACGATATCCCATAAATTGATCAATCTATTCTATTCTTGACGACCTCTGTAGCGCAGCTGTGGAACGTTCGACTGCTACGTATAGGGGGCGGGTTCGATTCCCGCTCAGTGCAAGTATTTAAGTAAATGCATGAATATTTGTATTGGTCTGGTTGTTTATATATATAACATGTACATAATTACAAAAAAAATGTATCAAAGTATATAATGTTTTTTTATACCACTTAGGTGGCAGACAAGCACACGGCCCACCTGATGGGAAGTGGTTACCGTATGCTATGGACGTATGCAACCACAGAGGCATTACAATAGTGTTTATTCACATTCTAGTGCCCATAATACAAGCTAGTTAATCTATGCCTACTTTGGGCCTAGATAGCGCTGTTTAGAACGTTCTAAAATATTTCATTAATTTATTTTATAAGTGTATCTATTGTCTAGACTACAAACCGACTATAAAACAGTGTAGGTTAGATAACAATACAAAACTTACAAAGAACAGCCAATAATTTTGATGACAAGCATGAACAGCCAGTGCGTGGAGAAAGCACTGATCATGGCAAGTGTGAAGCCGACGGAAGTCGAGATGAGCATCGCTCGCTTCCTCCCTCGTGTGTCTGCGTAGTATCCCCAGGGGTATGCGAATAGGACTCCTGAAAGATTATAGAACTTAATTTTTCGATTAAGATAGGAAAAAGTGAAATGACTCAGACGGGACATGAACCCGCGAGAGGTCCCTTACCCTGTAAGGGTACGAATGCTCAAACATATGGTGCAGAACTTTCCTTCAAGAACCAAGCGGTTGGGTGACTCTTTCCTCTATTGCACCATTAAGACTTGGAACTTGCTAGCTCACGTATAGGCCGTCAAGCTGAGTTCCACCCTTGTTAACATGGTAATGGTGATCCTCTTTCCTGAGACTTTGCTTTTAGCTTACCATTAGATGAGGTGAAGTCAAACTGTCATGTACTATTTATAAAATAAAGAAGTCATTGAGCTACCGAACCACACTTTGAACCGTTTTTATTTTTCCTATCTTAATCAATTTGAATAGTTAGCAATCTATCTATCTATCTATCAGCCAATAGATGTCCAGTGCTGAACATAGGCCTCCCTCAAAGAGTGCCATGGCGACCGATCTTGAGCCTTCACCATCCACCGACTTCTGGCGACCGCTTTAAAATTTAGCAAACAATGCTTTAAAATTTCATTAAAAAAAAAAAAAATTTACAAACAGATATCATATAAAGAAGTCAATCCCTACAGTCCCGGGTCCTTTAAGCGAAAATTGTTGATGTCTGAAATGGCAACCCTCTTTCCTGAGAATTTACCTAAAGTAAATAAGGTACCGCGAGATGGAAAATAAGGCGAGGTGATGTCAGATTGACGCGTCCTGTACTATAAAAAACTTCCACGAGAACTTAATAAGCACTTAAACATAAGGTAATGATAGCCAAATATTCAAAGAGTGGTACCCATTTGGCCAGTTTGTCACCACACGGAAAATAAACAGTATGATTAAATAATATTATAAATAAATAACTGCTAATGTTACTTTAACAATGTCGTAAACAATAAGTAAGCATGTAGTCAGAGCCTTAATAACTTCGAAATAACTCACGGAACAACTTCTGTGATTTCGTTGAAAAAACTTTGAATTACAGAATTGAGACTGCACTTGTTTATTAATTGTTGTTTAATATCCATCTCAATGGCTAAAACAATAAAAAAAATAGCTCAGAACAATTATAAAATAAAAAAAAACATTCATTTATGATAAAACAAAATACCCACTTCATCGAGTATATGTATTATAAAAGCTTATAATTTTTGACTAAAATCACCTGACGGTACTTTTAAGTCCATATCAGTTTTTATCAAATAATCACATAAAATAAAGTGATAATACGTTATAACAGCTTTTATAAATGTAGTCAGTGATATAAACAACGTAATTAGTAAAAAAAAATAGCACTTACCTATAATATTCTATTTATAAAACTTTTTCAATTACACCGCACAGGAGAGTGATAAAATGTCCGACCGGTTGTAACTCGCTGTTCAAATTTTTCGAAAACGTCACGCGGTAATTCAAATAACGCGCTGTGATTGACTTACGGAAACGGTACTCTAAAGGATCGTCAGTTGTAAAGTCCATCAAATCTAAGAGGTACCGTTTGACGTTTCATATTTTTCAAACCGAAACAACTTTGTTCATACGTACATTATTCAGTTTCGATAACCTTTTTCATAAAACCATGAATTTAGAAAGATTTCATTATTGTATCTAAAAATGTACAATTCTTAATATCTAAATGTAATTGAAAACTTTGAAACAAAGCAAAATAACACATATTTACACAGTAAATAATTTCTAATAGTTATATTCTTGACCGCATTACAAAGTTACGTAGTTAGGTCACTGCACGTAGTGTTGCGACTCTTCGGATACACTTGTATGCAAAAAAATCGTTTACATATACGAAAAATCGAATGTATTATTTACAAATTACACTTGACAACCAAACAAATATTTTTTCATGTGAATGGGATTTATCTCACATATTACGATTACATAACTAAATAGTTATGTAATCGTAAAATATGAGATAAAACCCATTCACCAAAAATACGTATTTATAAATCAAATATATTTGCTTCTTTAAAAAGTTGTCGAAAGCGATTTGTCGATTTTTGATTTTCGCGCCCAAATAAGTCGGGGTTTCTCGCGCTAACGCTGTCGAAATAGTAAATGGAGTCAGGGATAGTGTTTTTTACATTTATTTTTGTGTATGATAGTATGGGTTTGCATATTACAGAGAAATAAACAAATTTTTAACAAGCACATCCATTGATTTTACAATTACAATTTTTTCTTCTAAGTCTTATTTCTACGTCTAAAACTAATAAAAATAAGGTATGTAGAACCCATTCACAAAAATGTTGTTGCCTGATGTTATAAATTAACGACGTTACTGCGCGACCGCATAATGCACTGAATACACAGATACCCTAAAATAAATTAATTTAATTATTTTTAGGTCAATAGGCAAAATCGCAGGTGTCCAAGTCTCTACAATTTTTTTTTTCTGGCAACACTGCCAACTACAAGCGCACGCGGTCCGCTCGGTCGGTTCGGCGTCAGCAGTCTCTCGCCATCTTGGAAGCTGACTGTGCGCGTACTTGCTTTCTCGTTTGTGTTTTACAATTTGTGACTTGGCTATTACTTTTCTGGACTGATCATTCTTTATCCGTTTACCTTGGCAATATTTATACTGGACTCCGAACTAAGCAATTGTTTATTAATAATGTCGAAAAGAGGACGTACTTTGAACAGCCAGGCTCGTGAATTGGTGGTGAAATTACACGAGTATTTTGAGCGTGAATCTCAAAATGGTGGACTTCTACTGCCAGTTACACAAGTTCGGGATCGCGTCGGTGAAGCTCTCGGTATTGGTAGCCGCACCGTTGGCAAAATATTAAGTGAAAAATATGGGCCTTCGGGGAGTGACAGTAACGTACTTCACACACCGAAAAAACGAAAAAGAAATAAACCTGTGACAGGCATCGATGAATTCGATAGTCATGCTATTAGAAACCATATATACGGGTATTTTACAAGAGGCGAATTTCCAACATTGGCAAAGTTATGTGCAACTTTAAAAGATGCCGGGCTGTATAAGGGAAGCATAGAGTCGTTGAGAACGGTAATAACAGGAATTGGCTTCAGATACAAAAAAGTTCACAAACGAAAAATTGTTATGGAGCGACATGACATAATTATGCAGCGACTAACATTCCTGCGCGAAGTTAAACAAATTATAAACTGGGATAATGTAATATTTTTGGACGAAACTTGGCTAAATTCCAACCATTCTGTGCCGAAAACATGGACTGATGATTCTGAAGCTTCGTGCTCGAAGGTGCCGATAGGAAAAGGTGGACGCCTCATAATATGCCATGCTGGGTCAGCGTCTACAGGCTTCGTGGAAAACTCTTTAATAGCTTTCCAATCCAAAAGCACTAAAGAGTATCATGAAGAAATGGACGCAGTAAGGTTCCGAGAGTGGTTCTTAAATTTATTACAGAATATCCCTCCTAACAGCACAATTATAATGGATAATGCCCCATACCACTCTGTGCAAATTGATAAAGCACCTACGTCAGCCAATAAGAAAGCAGATTTGGTGGCATGGCTGCAAAGAAAAGGAGTGGATGCCGACATGTCACTATTAAAAGCTGAATTATTACAGTTAGTGAAATTGCATAAACCACCAAAACCGACATATGTAATTGACCAATTGGCCGAAGAGCACGGGCACAAAGTCATACGACTTCCTCCGTACCATTGCCAATATAATGCCATTGAACTGATTTGGGCCCAAGTTAAAGTTAATATTTTATAATATTATAATAATAACACGAGTACTTCTAACATTTATAATTTAAACAATGGTTTTCGTCTGCTATCAAATAGTTACATTATTGTTTTACAGGTTATGCAGCAAGACACAACACAAAACCACCCTTCAGTGTCAAGAAAATGGAAGGTTTATTAAAGGAAGCATGTGCCCAAGTTACACAGGAAGATTGGAGTAAAGTAGTACAAAAAACAAAGAAAATAATAATGGACGACTTCGAAAGAGACGTACACTTTGATAATGTAATGGACAATCAACTGGTCATTAATTTAAATGACGATGATGACGAAGACGACGATACTAGTACTAGTAGTGAATAAAAAAATATCCTAAACATTTCTTTTATTTAATTATAACAATTGATTTCTTAAAATTCGGATATTATAGTAATCGATCTCTTAAAGTTCGGATATTATAGTAATCGATTTTTTCATCCCATCCCTATAATTCAATTGTCAGAACTGTCAAACGGTACTTCTTAGATTTGACGGACTGTAGTTAGCATAAGGTGATTTCGTACTTAAGTTATTAGACGAAAAATGTGGAGGTACTTCTAAGTACCGTAAGGAGGGAAAGGGTTAAGATTTGAAAATGGGTAGCGCCACAGAATAAATAGGTACCGCCTACTATAAAGCTTGTTTCGATTTTTTTAGCATCAGTCGGGATTTTTGTTTCTAATAATTTATTTTATTTTATACTTTTTAGACATGACATATATATTTTTATAATCGTCTTCTAATTGCCTTCATTTTGAAACCCCACTTGATAAATTGGAGTGAAAATTTTTTTTTACTACAAACATTTTGTCTTCAAAAACCCAACATATAGCTTTTCTTCATATTTTATGTACCTAAGAACACTTGGACAATAAATACCCTTTATTTGAGACATTAATCATTGAAATCCGTACGGTGGTTCAGAACATATGAGGTAATAAAGAATATTACAAATATACATACAAACGTAAATATACGCGCGAAAAACATAACCCTTCTCGGCATTCGGGTAAAAATAAATACTAAATATTTCACACAACGTACGTTTTATACACCGTAAGTATATTTTAAATAGCTTGTGTTATGGAATCTACAATGCGGATATGCATACAAATATTTACATTGAGTGGGGATCGAAACCGCGCCTCCTGCGTAGCCGCCGCGTTCACTACCATCACGCCAAAGATGCGCCCCACCAAGTTCATTGGAACTCAAGTCGAAATCGCCATAAGCACGGAATTCATCCTCAGACACTTCATCCCACGCACGTTTAAGCTGTGGAATTATTTCCCTGCTGTGATTTTTCTAAGTGACTACATTATGGGGTTCTCCAAGAAGGGCGTTAGACGGTTCCAAAAGGGTCGGCAGCGCGAGTGTGACGCATCTGGTATCGTGTTAAACTGGTAAACAAGCACCCGGTCGATATGATGCGGTTACAGCAGCCTATGGATGTGTGCAACATCAGGAACCTCACACTCGTGCTACCGACCCTGTAATCTAAGGTGAAGATGGCTTGGGTTTCTTAGATTCTAATGGATACCCATATACCCTAATGGGGATGCCGACGCAAAACTAATTGTAGTTGGCAGCAGCATATGACCATACCAACAAACTCATAGCCGTCAGATTTGAAGAGACAAACAATGAAATCTACATAGATGACAGCTAATGTTGGCCATTAAGAGGCGCCCTCTGTAGGGATAAAAGCGCAGGCGGCATCCCCATTGTATAGAACTCTAGAACAAGATTAAATGATACTGATATTTTAATCTAGATTACTTGATATAAGCAAATAAAACCTTCTGAGATAATGATTGGTAGGACATTGATAACAGACGTTAAATTTATGTATATGTTTTTTCAATTTCAATAAATCATTTACAATTTATAATTATATTTATATACTAGCTGATGCCCGTGGCCTGATGTTCCCGTCCCCGGTATTAAGATAAAAACTATTCTATCAATTAAGGTGGACCATATCAATGGTTACAAAATTTTATCGAAATCCGTTCAGTAGTTTCGGCATTTATCTCCCCACACCGGGGTTGAGTCGGGGACCACGTGGTCCCCCCATTCCCGAGGAGGGCCAGACCGAGAGGGATGGCCCTGGGTCAGCCGGGGTGCGAGGGATATGTCGCATGACAACCTCCGGTGGGTATCCGTGGGGATTTCCCGCACGTAAAAAAAAAAAAAAAAAAAAAAAAAAAAAAAAAAAAAAAAAACAACATCGTGACGCGAAATTTTTATATACACTTAACTGAAAGTATTAAAACTTCTTAGTTATTGTAAAGTTATATCATAAAAAAATCAAATTTGAAAAGGGAACACTGTCGAAGATGGAACTACGAAATTACAGCATTTGTTTTTGCTTTTGTTTGTAATCTGTCATTTATGTTGGTACATAAACCAGGTTGATAGTGCTCAATATTCATTATTCAAGCTGAAATCATGTCGCTTACACTTGAAGAATGCACCAGAATACTTACATTGGTGGAAACCGGCCGGAGTCAGCGCGATACAGCCAGGACTGTCGGTGTGTCGCTGTCAACAGTACAAAGAGTTCTCCGACGTTACGAAGAAACTGGTTCTAACCTACGCAGACCAGGAACGGGCAGAACTAGGTGTACCACAGCACGAGAAGACCGATACTTGGTGAACACCATGCTTCGAAATCGCTTTCTCACAGGAACTGAACTCACAAATCAGTTTCGACGCCTCGGAGGAAGTAACCCAAGTGCATGGACAGTAAGACGTCGGCTTGCTGAATCTAACTTAAAACCCCTTAGACCTGCAAACGGCCCTAAACTGGAGCGTGGCCATCGTATTTCAAGACTAAGATATGCCCAGAACCACGTAAATTGGAGTATTGAAGATTGGTCGAAAGTTATGTTCTCCGACGAATCAAAATTTATGCTCTACAAGCACGATGGAAGACACAGAGTGTATAGAAGACCAGGGGAAAGATTCAAGCAAGCATGCATCGAAGAAAAAGTAGCCTACGGTGGTGGGTCTGTACTTGTGTGGGCCGGAATTTCCTCTGAAAGTCGCACAGAGCTGGTGATCATAGAAAACGGCTCTTTAACTAGCGTAAGATATGTGGAAGAAATCCTCAACGAACACGTTGGTCCATTTATGGTCAATTTGGGTGAGGATGCTATATTTATGCATGACAATGCCCGACCTCATACAGGTAGGATTGTGAATGACTACCTTCAAGAGATGAACATTACTTGTATGGAGTGGCCAGCGCGCAGCCCGGATATCAACTCGATCGAGCATGCTTGGGACGAGCTAGGGAGATGCGTAAAACAACGAAACCCTCCCCCAATCACGCTTCCTGAGCTCAAAATTGCTCTCACAGAGGACCCATTCCTTAAAATCGTATAAGGAACTTGGTGTACAGCATGCCAAACCGCGTAAACGCAGTAATGGAAGCACGAGGAGGTAATACGAAGTATTGAAATTCAAGAAAATCGTCATAAAGTTCAAAAATTTCATGTTTCCTATTTTTGTTTTAAGGAGAGATCAGCAGTTTTTTTTCTTTATGTAATTTTGTGTAAATAAAATGTATGGTGACTCGTATTTTTTTAACTTTCATTTAAGGAGTATTAAATTGTCTATTAAATACAATTTATTGAATTAACCTAGCATTCTTACTTTCCGAGATTTTTTGGATTCTTTGAGTGACCCGGATTCATTGCTCTCGAGTGTATATAAGATATAATATCGCGGAAATTGTCCACCGCATCCACGACTAAGGTGGTGAATCCCGCTCCGGCTCGCTCCTGGGGCAAAGGATGGCCATATAAAAATGTTAATATTATTGTTTAGTGTTTTTATATCAAAATATGATTCCTGTATTCCCCTTTAATTAGTTATGTAGTTAGTTAAAGGCATCAAACCTGTGAAATTGATAAGTGTTTGTATCTAAATATATTATAACTCAAAGGTGACTGACTGACTAACATAGTGATCTATCAACGCACAGCCCAAACCACTGGACGGATCGGGCTGAAATTTGGCATGCAGGTTGATGTTATGACGTAGGCATCCGCTAAGAAAGGACTTCGATTAATTCTACCCCCAAGGGGATAAAATAGGGGATGACAGTTTGTATGAAACTTTGTCAATTTTATACCGATCGGGCTGAGACTTTGCATGCATAAAGCTACTATGTTCCTTCACAAAAAATATATGCCATATCACAAAATTCATAGTGTTAACTAGATATTTTACTTTAGGGGTTAAGTCCTTCCCAAAATAGAGCCTGCAGTTATGGGATAAGCAGCGCCGTTCCCTCCGTTGACTCAACACCTATACTACATTTCACGTAGCATGGGTACGGTGACATTTGACTAATTCCATTTCATGCATGATTCATTTCGAAACAATTTACCTAACGCGGAATACAGGAAACAACACTTAATACGAAGATAAAAAGAAAACTGTTTTATTTTGCATTTTTAACTTAAAACTATTTTTATTTCTCCGTAATTATTTAAACTTTAAATATAAACATTCCAAATACATAATTCTTGATGCGTGAATCGGAACAGGTTGCGTTAGAGATTGACATAGTAAAATCGTTATAATCGATAAATTGTCGAATAAAGTATCATAAATCGTTAGTTGTATCGTGTGTTGTTTTAACTAAAATACGATTATAAAATATAATTATGTAATAATAAACTTTAAACAAAGCATTTTTGTCTTTGTGGAGCTTTATTATAATATAGCAACACTGCTTAAGCATGAGCTGGCAGCCATCTTGTTATATCAACTCAGTACGAGTGCGTCTGCCTTGTATGCGGTCTGTTTTCTTTGTTTTGAGCTTGCGTGGTGTGAATTAAAGGTGGAGCTAGTGAAGCTCGTAAAAATGCACAAGCCCCAAACGACATAGAAATTAGATATGATGGCAAACGAATATGGTCACGAAGTCCTGAGGCTTCCACCGTACCACTGTCAGTACAATGCCATTGAATTAATTTGGGCCCAAATCAAAGGTAACTTGTTTAACCATAGTCTATTTACATACTGACAAAAATATGATTATGTTTATTACTTGAATTCTATGACTCAATTTGTTTTTTATCTTGTTTCAGGATACGCTGCACGAAAAAATACAGCTCCGCCTTTTACAGCCACAAAAATGATGGGGTTATTGAAAGAGGGATGCAAAAATGTCACTGGCGATGACTGGAAGAAAGTAGTGGAGAAAACCAAAAATCTAATCTTACATGACTGGGAGCGAGACATTAGAATAGACTGCATAATTGATTCCCAAATAATTATTCACGTCGACGAGTCAGATGACGATGATGATGATGATGATGATGATGAAGATGATGAACATGTTTGATTTTTAATAAATAATTAAACAGGTTATCAATTTTGTTTTACTTTTTTTCTTCAAAATTATTAGTTAATAGAATCGATTTCTTCTTCATTAATAACTGATCTCGATAAGATATATAATCGATTTTATTTCATGCGATTTTATCTTGACTACATCTCTAGTAACTTCAAATCCCAAACGTCACCGTACCCATGCTACGTGAAAAATATTGTAGCGATAACCGACATTTGTAAGAAATATCAAAGAAGTTGGTTCCCCGTGGCATAGAATGGTCCACCCTGTCGTATGGCCATTGTATAACAACTTGTGAAAGCAGGCTGTAAGTTTCATTCAGTAATATAGCTGCAACTTGCAAGAAAGCGAGTGAATGAGAACCCAATTACACAAAACTCTTAAGAGCAAGAAGTGCCCGTGACGTCAGAACTACGTCATACTTGCAACGTATGAAATTTTATTGCGTAAATATATTGTAGTTGTAAATACATTTGCCTAGAATCTAGAATGAATCTTATGAATCGTAGAAGATGTCAGTATGGTAACCATGACCCTTCAATAATGATTAATGGTTAATTGTGTATTACTTTGTAGTTAAACACAAAAAATAGCATGTCTACCGACGCAGGTCGTTCACTCTTTCTTGGGCCATCTCAACGCAATGATGCGTGACATTCTTGATTGGTTGCCAGCCGTATTTAATAAAATATTTGTGCACGTGTTGTCAAGAGGACAGATCGCAGTACGAGGTTCTCTATTTTTATTCCTAAAATTTTATGTCATAATTTAACATTGCATAATGTTACTTGTCATAACATTATTTACGCATAATACTCGTTTGCCATAACTTTTTAAGCATAATTTTTTTACTCCTATTTACTATAAGCATAATATTTAATAAGCATAATATACCAAAGCATAAGTTTACTTAAGCATAACCACGCATAACCATAACTATTCCGAACAAATCACTACAAAATTTTTATTAACAATATTACACTATTTTATACATTGCTCTTGTCAAACTTGTAGGCGCATCAAAGTTCATTTAACCTAATGTTCTTTTGATCTAATTGGTCGACGGAGCCCCGCTGCGCGGGGCTCCTACTTCTAGGTGGTTTATAAAAAAATAACCACGAAGGCCTAATGCGGGAGCTTCGCTACGCTCCGCTCCCGCATTAGCCTTCTAACCTAACCTATCCGAGTCGGGGTGCCCTAAAGTCCAGATTGCATCCAGATCCTTGCCAGCTTGCTAGCACCATGTTAGCAGGCGTTTATCATTATACCAAATAAGTATTAGACAAATAAACAATATGCTTTACAACTTTATGCGTATCAATGTTATGAATAAAAACATTAGGATATACAATATTTATGCTTAATAACACAGTATGCTAAAAACCAATTATGGCAGACTATTATTATGACAAAGAAAATTATGCCTAATTTGTTATGGCAATTTAAATTAGGACAAAAACTATTATGACAAAAGATGGAATCCCGCAGTACGATTGGGCGAAATTCACAATGTTATCTACACGTAGAGTTAAACGTTCAAACTTTGGGTGCAACTGCCGATACGGCATAAACATCTTTTTTTATATATTATCTAGGACACGTCAATTTGACTTCACCTGACCTAATGGTAAGCTGAAAACAAGGCCTCAGGAAAGAGGGTGGTGGCACTCAGCTCGTTGGCCTCATCAAAAGAGGATTGCCGTCGCAGCTCCGCGTGACATCCACCGGTCCCACTAGTGCTGCGACCACAATCCCCCTGCCCGGCTATGCTGAGCCCTGTAGGCAGTGCAACCGAGATTGGATTACTATGGATAAATTTTCGCCATCGTGCACGATGGTACCCACCCGGCCGAAATTTGTAACCCTAACCTGTCATACTAAGCTAAATTGCTTATGTTGGCACACTCATATTGGTAGTAAGATAACCAGAATTTGAAACCAGGGAACTCGCGACTGACGCTGTGCCTTCTCTACCAAGGGCAACTGGAAAAGCTATTAGATGCTAAATTCTCGTTCCATAAAGCCAAAGACTTCTGCAGCAAACCTCTGATGTGATACCAGCCCTAAAGTAGAACTTATATATGGTCCACATGACAAATACTCTACTTAATCTGGAGGTGCTGCTATTTGTAAGGAAAAACATGCATCTGTTTACTAAATTAAATAGTAAAAGAAAAAAAATCACTTTAAGCATCCCATCAAACAAATCGACATTGATGAATAGTAGCTTTCTATGTATGGCTCCTAGAATTTATAATAAATTACCAAGAAAAATTCAAGAAATATCAGAACTAAATATTTTTAAAAAAGAAATTAAGATTATTTTGTTAAATAGGTGCTATTACACAGTAAATGATTATTTAAATGACAACACACCGGAGGTTAAGTAAATTTCAGTTATGACTTTGACATTGTTATTTTATATTGTGTTTAATTTTATGAATGTAGGACATTGTTACTTTGTATTATGTTTTAATCTTATTAATGTCTGACATTGTTATTACATGAGATTTTCTGTAATTTTAATTGACTAATTTAATTTATCTTGCATTGAAAATGCACGAAACACGGACATCTAGAATTTTGACAGCATATAATAATCTACACTTTCCCCTACTTCTAATAAATATGTAATTAATTATTAAATGCCCATTTATACTGTTAATTCTCTAATATGAGAATATTGCATGTCAATTTGGCTGAAATATGGTGAATCTAATGCATAAACTGTAATAACTATGTACCCATATATCGCAATAAAATGAATTTGAATTTGAATTTAATCTTTAAAAAGAGCTGTCTAACCAGCGAAAGGTGCTGATGCCAGGATACCTAGCTGCTTGAGGTTCACATTCAAGTCGCAGCTTGCAGCAGCCACTACGGTCGCGTATCCGAACATGTCTAAAGCGCAGGCGATGGTGATCAGGCTGCAGGTCATTAGCAACAGGTAATTGTAACGCCCATTTCCTGGAAGTGAAAATAATCCATCAAAAATCCTACTTCCTATTAATATTATAAATGAGAAAATGTTGTTGAAATGTTTGGATATTTTTGTTATTCCATCATACTCTAACGGATGAGTGGATCTGGTTGAAATTTGTTATTCTGGAATAACATACTTTTCTTTCAACTACGCGGTAATGTTATCATTAATCACATTATTCGTAGATTAATCACTACAAAATCGTTCACAAAGTACGTATTTTTTGCTTAGAACCAAAACAGTGCAGAAAAGTAATAATTAATATAAAATGTATGCATTAGATACTGGCCGACAATAAAAATTGGCTGAAAAACTGCGCGCCGCGCCATTTGTTTTTTTGTAACCGAGAGCTACCGAGAGTGAAAAAGAAGCAAATGGCGCGCATTTTGTAGCATTGTAAAATTATGAAACGAGTACTTCATTTACCAAGAAAAATAAAATAAAATGGAAATATCCAGCGATAGTGATCTAAGTTCTATATGGTTCTACACCAGAAAGCATAAACATAACACTCGTGCATTAATTACTAGCTTTGTGCTCGGTGCATCAATCTACTATTTTATACCAGGTGTAGGTTCCCATGAGGTGCAGAAAAGGGCTCAAAATGCAACGTGGGCAGAAAAGTGCAGGACTAGTAAGTAATGAATAAAAGGTGTAATAAAGCACCTATCGAGTTTACTGAGAATAAACGACCACAGCCGGTGTAACCTGGTAGAAACGTCCATCAATCAAAGGTATGTAAGTACCTATACCATGATCGTGTTAATTCCCGTTATCTCTATTGTATAAACTGTACAAGTTTTGCCCTGCTTCCTTTATCCTAACCACCACAGCAATCTAGGGGAATTCTTAGAAAAGATTCTCTGGTCACACCCATTGTCAGTCAGTATTACGGTTTGGTCGCGGTCCGGTCGATGCTTCATTATATTTACCACTCTAAAAGAAAGCAGAGCAGGTTGAAATTCTTTCCAGTCTGCCCACTGCTAATCCGATAGAAACTTCCACCAATCGAAAACTGTGAAACTCCCGTTAAAGAGAATATTATTGGCACGAATCCTACCCATTCTATTACTTACTACTTTGCCGGACCTGAATATCAAACCTGGTTTCTTCTTCAGTACTGGTTGGTACAGACTGGCAGTAACTTATTCATTCTCTCTCTTTCCAGCTATGAACCCCATTTGGTGGCCTATCCCAGTTTTCTCCTCCATTTTGCTATTCTGGTCATCTTCCTCAGAAAGTTGATACCTTCCGTCTTCATTCTTTAAATTTGTCTCCAGAGATTTGATCTGGTAGAAGCTGTAAGTGCTAAATTGGGCACATAATGTATTGGTCCCTTCTACGTAATCTTCATTTCCATATTGTAGAATGGTACTGTTGGTAATACTGAATCTCGATTTATTCATTAATCTTCATTTCCATATTGTAGAATGGTACTGTTGGTAATACTGAATCTCGATTTATTCGATGACAGATTTTAGATGTATCTATACAATCTGTTCTCCGATAAATTGAGGACTGAGTGTCGGTCTAAAATATGGGCCTTACATTGATTAAAAAAGAGATGTTAAACCTAATGAATGTATTGAGTATGGATTTAGACTGTTACACGGAAAGAGGAAATTTTAAGAAAAGATGAAGATACGTTTTAGAAAATGCCGTAGTGGAGTTTGTTGCGCCGTTTCTTTTCCACCAGCACCTTGCAAGCGGTGGTAAACTTAGCTTAAGTGGAATTTATTATTGACGTCAATAAAAAACAACCATGTTGTTCTATGTAGATTGAATTAAAAAAAATGACTTTGATAAACATAAAACATAAACATAAACTCACGCCTTTATCCCCGAAGGGGTAGGCAGAGGTGCTAGCACCCACATTTCGCCGGTTTATGTTTAGGTCCCAATATAATAGGTGGCGAGCCTATTGCCATTAACTGGGCACTTATAAACCTGCGATAAATACATACATAACTTCGAAAAGCATCGAAAAGTCATTGGTATGTACCATGGAAAACCTGGTATCGAACCCGAGACCTCGTCTCAGTAGTCCATTACCTATACCACTAGGCTATGATGGATTAAGAAATAAAAAATGAAGACTATGTGACAGACGAAAAGGGCTTGGTAAAGAGTGAATATTGAGATGACTACAAGCAGGAATTATCTACCCATTTCTACCAAAGCATACAAATGCGGCAACCCAAAAATATAAAATATGGAATTAGGGCAGAAAGATGAAGATAGGTGATGACAATGAAATGGTATTGAGATCGAATCTTGACCATTACGCTACTAATATACGAAATTAGTTTGAGATATTAACAAAAATATAATTACCAGTTAACTCTAAAGCCTCTTGATAAGTGTAGATACGTTTACAGATATCATCATCACTTTTCTTCAAATGTTCTACTTCACTAGCGACTTCAGTATATGTATATGTATCTCTAACACTCGTTTTATTACCACTATTCTTCATATTTACTATTTCACGTGTACCTTCTGTTTAAGTATCAGAATTATTATATACTTCCCTTGTCACTATTCATACATAGTTCACTAAAATCTCTTAAAATTTTGTGTCTTCATGCACTTTTATCACCAAATTTTTATAATAGAAAAATCCCGCTATATTAACATTTTTTTTAAAACACCGATGCTATTAATTTGTCAACATAATTAAATACAGGTCTTTAGAACGTGTAAAAATATATGTAAAATACGCAGCTAATTTTGATTCTGTTTCCGAGGCCGTCCACTATCGCATGCGCATGAGTGTAAGTATGTTGCGTGTTTGATTCACAAATGAAAAATGCTCGTGTACTCTTTCAAGTGACTTACGCGTTTTATTGTCCATAGAATGACCTCGAGATTGGTTGATATCATGATAAAAGTATCGTACAACTTCAACATAGTTTCATTCATTCATAAAGTATACAATTTGCTTGTGGTTATCAATACGAATTATATATTTATCTTTTTATATAATACACATGCTATTTGTATCGTTTTCTAATTTAAACATACTTACACTAGCACCATACCACTTACCTAGCAATCCATGGAATCTCCGTGCGAGTGCCGGGTCCATCGCTTTGCTGAGTTGGGAACTCGGGACAGAGTCTGGGACTTGCGACCCAGGTGTAGGCTTAGAAAGGGTCCCTTTTGTTGATGTACATCAACACTCACCTTCACTACCCGAGTTCCCCTCCCTGCCTAACAAAATTTGATGCGAACCTACTAGTGCCGCTTTAGACATTCGTCCTTTAGCACTCGAGGTTATAGAGAGATTTTTCTGGTATATTACCGTGAGGGTTCCCGGTGGAGTATGAATAGGGTCCCTCCATATCTTCCTGTGGGTGTTGTAAAAGGCAATAAGGATAGGGGCTGTTCTCCATTCAACAGTAAACATGCAAACCATGAAAATAGCCCGCTTGGCGGGAATATTCTTGTCCCCTATTTTACTACTATTTAACAAAACGTTATAAATACACAAAAAACATTCACAAATTCGATTACGTGAATTATACATAGATAACAAAATTATAATAAAAAATAAATAACACGACAATATCAACATTTGAGAATCAGCTCAAAGTCTGATATTATGGCTACTGATAAACGACATAAGTGTTCTTAACAGCCTTGGCGAGGAGTAAGTTAGCAAGGACGCAAAATTTACAGGTAAAGGAATATTTAATTCTGTAAGGTAGTTGTAAAGGTTGGGGGGCAAATTATTTTGAGGGCAACTAAAGAAAATGTGGTCCAAGGAACCTTCGTCAAGTCCACACTCACACAAACTGGAGTCTCGTACACGAATTTCGTGTAAAAACACTGGAGAACAACAATGTCCCATTCGAAGTCTGCAAACAACAGATATTACTGTTTTTAATGTCTTTTTGTACTTAAAAAACCAAGGTCTTGTTGGAATACCTGGTTGTATTGCTGTATTGCTGTACTTGCCTTTCTTCTTACCAGAGTCGAACCAATGGGACTGCCATGAAGACAAATGTGTCTTTCTGGGAAGGCCCAATAAGTCATACCCTTGGTAATTGTAGTGCTTAAGGTCTGCAGATGTCGCTGATGCAGCACTTTTGGCAAGCATATCCACAACTTCGTTGCCCCCTATGCCAGAACGACTTGGAATCCATACCAATTGCACAGTTTTTTGTTTCAGGTCACAGTCAAATAAGCACTTTTTGATTTCCAAGAGGAGAGAGCTGTGCAGTTTACTCTTGAATGGATTCAGTTCCAGAGCTTTCAAACAAATTAAGGAATCTGTGAATATGACAGCTTTACTGATATTATGGCAGTCTATATATCTGCAGGCCTCAAGCACTGCCATACCAGTAAATACAGAGGACTCTCTGGGGCATTTGCACTTTAGAATTATTCTAGAGTTTTGATAATATACTGCAGCGCCAGTGTGACTATCCTGGGCAAATTTTGCGGCATCCGTGAAAAACCTTTGGAAGTCAGGCTACTGTGTATCAACCCTGCATTAAAGGCAGCACTCGCTGAAATACTCCCTTTGGAGATGCCAATGTCCAAAAGTATGTTTGGTTTGAAGCATAATACCTTGTAGTCAAAAGTAAATATAGGGAGTTTATCAAAGCTTACCATGGGCAATTCTAAATTTTGCGAACACTGAAAAGCTTTAAGTATCAAGGGGATGTCCTTATGTCTCCAATATTGGGTAGAACTACGAATGAGGGCATTATAGACTAGCTTCATAGTATAGGGGTGAACGCCCCACCAGACCCCAGCAAGGGCTTTTAAAATTTGGATGACTCTTTCACATCTTTGTACAAGATAGTTGAAATGATGTACGCCAGACAATTTATAATCTACAAATACAATTTGAGAAAAGATCTTACAATTTGGACTATTAGTTCAATTAGGGGTGAAGATGAGGCTAGAGATTGTGCACTAGGGTTGAATAAACCACAGCCATTTGGCTGGGTGGACTGCGGTGAACTTATAATATTGTTGTGTTGTTGTTTGTTGTAGGAAGCTGATAGAGGGGTGTGGGCCCTAGGCTTCAATAAAATTGTCTTGCGGTAAGACTGGGCGGGTACGGTCTTTGCAGCATTGGCATAATTCCTGGCAACTGCTGGTATTATTTTACTGGTCTCAGCATTTGAAATTGACTTTTCAGCCATAGATGTTTTTATGGCCTTCTGCCTCCCATTCTCTGAACAATCCCTGCTATAAGCAAACCAAGCTAAGATTACCGGAGCAAAGGATACAGAAAGCCTCCTCAAGAGTGACAAAACATTCATTACTGAGGTGTTCATGACCGCATTTCGCACAACGAGGCTTGGATCTGCAGATCGCCTCAACATGGCCAAATCTGAAGCACTTAAGGCATTGAATTGTGAGGTAAATGTACTGCTGTACAGGGAGGGATGTGTAACAGCAAAATATCCTTTTAGGCAATACCTGGCCATCAAAAGTTAAGACACATGTCTCAGTGGGTCTCAATTCTGTGATACCTTCATTTGAGACTTTGCGGTTGATACGTCTGAGCTTGAGGATCCGTCCACATCCTGGTGGCACTGAGACATATGCTATAGCTTCCTCCTCGGACATGTCTGCTGGCACTCCCCTAATGACACCCATGCGGTGACACATGAAAATATGGTAAAGCAGCAAAATAATCATTTAAATGTAGGAAATCATTAGATATTTAAAAACGCATTGGCATCTTGTGGGGATGAGAGTTCTACCGAAATACGGTTCCGGCCCACTCTCTTTACTCCATCTATATTGTTAATGTTGTTATTGACCAAAAATTTCCCTAATGAAACCGGATGAAGTGTAGTACCTGAGGTGGGCTGAGGGTCCTTACGTGACACATGGACAATAAATGGTGCCTTGTCATTAGCTGTGTAGTATTCACGGGCAACCTGCGTCTTAATGTGCTTTGATGGACGACTAGGGTGTGTTTCCTCTTCAACCGGGCGTTTGCGGGTTTGCGTATCGGAGACACTGCAAACTACTTCAGCGAATTGTGTCAGGTTGTTGATCGGTGCAGCTGGAGTATCAGTGAAGAAGGGAGGAGTGGAGAAGGTTGGGGTTCTGGGAGAGGTGTCATCGGGAGGATCAGGGGTCTTTGAACTATCCATTATCAATGGCTATAATCATAAAAGTACTTAAATAGAATAAAAGGATAACATAATACCTTAAACCAGTTAAGATGTAAACAAATAAGACGAAAAAGACACTGATTTATCACAATAATCACCAAAAACTTAAACTTTCAAGGGCAAACGAGCTAACCAAACACACGCCAACTTGACAGTCCCTAGTGAAAAGTTATCAACAAAAATCCATGCGCCACAAAGTATATGACACGGCACGCCAGGCACGCCATTCCGATTTAGGTACTTACTCAAGGAGGGTGCGCATTGTCTTACATAACTTTTCAACTCCTATCATCGGAGGTCCGAAAATGTTTCTCATACCATTTAAAATTATAATGATCGTTATTCATAAAAAAAATTTCAACTGTCTGCCACCTAATTGGCATAAAAAAAAAACTTAATATTAAAACATAATATCACAAATTATACACTTAGTTTTTGCTAATATTTGTTTTAATATATTTGTTTATACTAATGATTGAAACTCATAATCATTCGAATAAATAACTATAATATAAGTCTTCAGGCTTTCACGGCCGGCGTTGCATGTAGAATATACTGCTTCCGGGATGTTTGGCCGTGGTCGATGTGAAACTTGCGTTCCAACAACTTCAACCGAAAAAACGAGGGATTTCAGCTCCAAAAAGATTGGTACCCAGCACTGAGAGCCACTCGGTATCACAGTGCAAACAACCAATCAGGATCGAGTACGTCCGCGCCACAGCGCTCGACCAATCAGAATCGAGTGAGTCGATTCCCCGCTCCGACCGTGCCTATAAATACGGCCGTGATTCAAGGCTTCGCAACAGTCGCACGTCAGCCGCCGGCGAGGCAAGCTCTCCGAAGTTGTTGGCGACGACGGCCCTTCGCCACTGAAGATGTCGACCGCAGTGATCGACGAAACGTCTGGAACGCAAGTTTCACATCGATCACGGCCAAACAGCCCGGAAGCAGTATATTCTACAAATAACTATAATATTCATAAATGTGTTTTATTCCAATATTTGTATTTATTGATTTGTTAATCATAATTGCTACCAGAAACGAGATGCTACCAGACAAGTAGGTTCGGTTAGGTTAGAACTGTGACCACATCAACACGCGAGCCGAGCGAGCGTGCCGTGGTGCTTCACCGGCCGGTGAAGCACCAGAAACTAATTTTTGTTAGAAAAGTAGACAGAATTTATGCAAAAAGAATTTTTTAAGGGTGTGATGTTCCTCCAACACAAAGGGAGGATCCTCCGACCGAGCAAGGTGTTCACGCCTGGCGAGCGTCGTTAGGATGTTGTATATGTATTGCACCAATGCAGGAACTTCACTTTCGCGATGCAGGATTTGTAGTGTCGTAGTAGTTCGGCTTGATGTCGCTAGATGGCGCTGGGTATATGTGAATGAATGAATGAATGAATGAATGAATGAATTTATTTCTATGAATATGGTACATCGAGGTCTTAATGTTATTACATTGTTCATACATATTCTACCATAATAAGTGTAGAAATATTAAGTTATACAATAATAATAATAACAAATAATTTCAAATAATAATACAGCTTATGTCACACATGTAATTAATTAATTATTCCATTCTATATACTATGCTTTCAGATTCCTCCAAGTATTCCTTCACCGAATAGTACATCCTTTCAACCAGGATGGCACGTAATTTCTTTTTAAATAAATTTAAGTGACTTTTATTTCTTAAGCTCATTGGAAGCTTATTGTATATTTTAGGACCCACGCAGAAGACACTTTTATGAATTAAAGCAGTTTTAGAGGCGGTCTAATGCATAATTTGCCTATGTGACGCTGTCTTGTGCAATGCTCAAACAAATGTAGATTGCATTTTACAAAAAGAGCTGTTCCGTAAATATATATAGATGGTAAAGTTAGAAGATTTTTTTTTTTAAAAGGGGTGCACGACTCTATTTGCTTTAGGCAGGAAATAGCTCTAACGCACCGTTTTTGTGCTTTAAACACACAGTCCACATTAGTGGAAGTACCGTAGCGAAGAGTCGACGATACGTATCCGTGGTACGATGTTAACGCTGTATCAATATTGACGACTCTAATAAGATTCCTAAGAGCAAACGAATAACGCCACACCCTCTAATATTGGGTATTATTCATAATGGCCGGGCATTGTGTATAATGCCCAATTCATCACTTGGTCCGTAAGGTACATGCTATTTCTATCGTACCCTAATGTATAAACATGTTCACACTAATCTATACTTTGACTATACACAGTTGTACTGCATTGTTGGTGTCAACCAATAGGATCACTCTATTTCTTCCTGTGGGTGTCGTAGGAGGCGATAAGGGATAGAGCTATTTTCCAACCGATAGTAAACATACAGCCCATTAAAAAGTGCCAGCTTGGCGGGAATGGGCTTAAGGTGATTTTCCACCAGAGTGTCGAGACTAGGCGAGGCGAGGAGAGAATTGAAATTTGTATGTAAAATTTTCAATCCTCTCCCAGCGTATCTTTGGTGCAAACAGTGTGGATTGACGAGAATATGCGAGGCGTGAATTGAAATATTTGTTAGTGCAAAAATGAACCGTATTGGTTCCGATGTAGAGTATAAATCACCCTCTAGGTGATTTTCCACCAGAGTGGCTAGGCGAGGCGAGGCGAGGCGAGGCGAGGAGTGAATTGAAATTTGTACTCGTATAACAAATTTTCAATCCTCTCGCGATGGCAATTTTAGTGGAAAAGGGTCAGTGCGATTTCAATTCTCTTCTCGCCTCGTCTCGTCTCGCCCCTCTGGTGGAAAATCACTTTTACCCCCTATTACGTCCAAGGTGGCGGCAGCGCGCATCGTGGAACGATGCGCGCCTCCCCATACCAGGGCCGAGTCGGGGACCGTTTGGTCCCCCGTCCCGAGAAGGGCCAGACCGAGAAGGATTGCCCTGGGTCAGCCGGGTTGCGAGAGATATGTCGCATGACAACCTCACCTTCGGCCTAGCACTACGACGGACAGACGGCGTGCGTTTTAATCGGTTCGAGTTCGACATAACCTCCCGCTTCGGCTCCATATACGTGGGGATTTCCCGCACGTAAAAAAGCCCCATTATTACGTGGGACCAAAAATTCTATTTGGTGAAATGTGGGTGTTAAAATAAAGACGTGAGTACCTATATATACCATACTGTCTCTTACAACGACAAACGACAAATTAAAATAAATTGATGAAGCAATTGGTTCGCCATTTATTGCCATAGCAATTGCGGCACACGAGATATAATTTACTCAAGGATTTGAACTGATAACTTTCATATATAAGTGTAAAAAGCATTTAAAATGACCATTTGAAAAATTTGTCCACACCCGATATTTGATGATAAAATTATTTTTACTATGTAAGAAGTTCCTATTAGTACTCTGATATATGCTATTTATAAAGTTACATAAATCTGTGTATTATACACAGATTTATGTGACTTTTACCTATAATAAACACAGTATACTATTTTCTTTCATCAAACTCGGATAAATTTTCAAACAAAATAATTTGTACTCCTTATGGGCTGCGTAACAAAAAAAAACTATTTTTTCTAATGTATTTATTTAACTGACGAACTTTTTGCCAAAACGTAAATACCCATCGATTACGGTAACAAATATTTTATTTTAATTATATAAAATATTTCAATTGTGGGTACAAAGTAATGTCCATTTTATTGGTTCTTTTTTGTTATTCGTTTTTGTAACACTGAAATTTATTATTATTTACAATTTGAAAATCCAACCCTCAAACTATAACGAATCAATTACATGCGGGAATCTAATATGAGTCGGATATTTTAAATGACACGTGTTTCTTTGTTGGCGAACAACGTTGTTTGTTTCAAACAACACTGGTAAGTGAGCACTTATGTTATTTAATTAACCAATTAAACATGTTATTGTAATGCAAGGCGGTTGGAACTCATTGACATTTTTATTTGGCTTATCATACTTGAACTTACTTTCAAAGTATAACGGTTTTTTAATTTTTTATGAGTCCATCTGCGTTACAAAAATAAAGAATAACAAAAATGAATTAAAGTCGCAATCACATTGCTGGTAAAATATTGTTAGAGCATGATTCTAATGTTATGATTACATTAGAGTGCATTTTTTTAAAGTTCATTTTATTGGTTAGGATAAGTAATTTATTATACGATAATCGTACATAAAAATGATTTTATACGATTTAAATACAGGATCGTTGTTCATTTTAAAGTAAATTCTTAAAAATACTAAATTAGCCTTGTTCTTCTCGTGTTGTGTTAATTAAGTGCACCCTTTTTTTTACGTGCGGGAAATCCCCTCGGATACCCACCCCTCCGCACGCCGTCTCTGGGTCGTAGTGCTAGGCCGAAGGTGAGGTTGTCATGCGACATATCCCTCACAAATTAAGTGCACCCAATACTTTCTTTTCTTTTTAGAATTTCCTAAGCTCCACAAGAGCAATAACCTTTATAGAAGACTAGCTGTTGCCCGCGACTCCGCCCGCGTGGACGTCGGTTATCGCTTAATGTTAAGCCGACGCTATTGAACATTAAATTCGCCTCTCTACTCAACTTTGTCCTCGACTATGTACTCACCTCTGTTCTCGACTTTCTACTCGCCTCTATATTCGACTCTCTACTCGACTTTCTACTCGCCTCTATATTCGACTCTCTACTCGACTCTCTACTGACTTCTCCGTTCCCCTCTCTACTCGACTTTTACTCTTCTCTATACTCGCCTTTCCATTGGCCTCTCTACTTGCCCATCCATTCGATTCTCTTTTCGCCTCTCTACTTGACTCTCCCCACTCGCCTATCTACTCGCACCTCTACTCAATTCTCTATTCGATCTCTACTCGCCACTACATTCATCTTTCCACTCGCCTCTCTACTCAACCCTTTACTGCATTATATTTGATTCTATACTCGCTTCTCCACTGGCTCTCTAGTCGCATATCTACTCGCCCCTGTAGTCGACTCTACTCGACTTTCGATCTTTATACGCCTATCCACTCGTCCCTTTAACAATCTCTACTCGCCTCTCCACTCGCTTCTATATTTGGTTTGCTACTCGACTATGTCCGTTCCGATTCACCTTGGTACCAAATTTCATCAAGGTATTTTCAATTTTGTCAAATTTACATACCCTAAACCTATTCCACCACTTCAACTCCCTTTTTTGCAATAAAAGGTAGCCTATGTCCATTTTTGAGCTCTAATTCATCACTGTACGAAATTTCATCAGAATATCTTTAAAAATGACAAACTTTCATACTAACTATCTAGTCCTTTTATCCCCCCCCCCCCCCCTTTTACCACATTTGTCGCGGTAAAAGGTAGCATATGTCTGTTACCAAGCTCTAATTAATCCCTGTGCCGAAGTTCATCAGGATATCTTCAAAACTGTCAAACTTTCATCCCTAATTACCCCCTCCCCTCTATACCTCCATTTTAGGTAGCCTATGTTCGTTCCTAAGCTTTAATCCATGTCTGTACCAAATATATCATTAGGATGTCTTCAAAATCGGCAAACTTTCATCCCCTTAACCTCGTCTTTCGCGATAAAAGGTAGCCTAAGTCCGTTCCCAAGCTCTAAACTATCTCTGTACCAAATTTCATCAGGAAATCTTCAAAAATGACAAACGTTCATCCCAAGGGCCTTTTCCCCCCCTTTTACCCCCGTTTTGCGATAAAAGGTAGTCTATATCCGTGCCTAAGCTCTAAACTATCTCTGTACCAAATTTCATCAGAAAATCTTCTAAAACGATATACTTTTATCCCAAAACCCTGGTCCCCCCTTTTCCCCCTTTTTCACGATAAAAGGTAGCCTATGTCCGTTCCCAAGCTCTAATCTACCTCTGTACCAAATTTCATTAAGATATCCTAAAAAAGACAAACTTTCATCCCATGGCCATATCCTCTTCCCCCCCTCCTTCTACCCTTTTTGCGATAAAAGGTAGCCTATGTCCGTTCCCAAGCTCTAAACTATTTCTGTACCAAATTTCATCAAGAAATCTTCAAAAATGACAACTGTCATACCAAGGCCCTAGCCCCCCTTCTAACCCCCTTTTCGCGATAAAAGGTAGCCTATATCCGTTCCCAAGCTCTAAACTATATTATCTGTACCAAAATTCATCAGGAAATCTTCAAAAATGACAATCTTTTACCTCAAGGCCCTAGTCCACCCCTTCTACCCCCCTTTTCGCGATAAAAGGTAGCCTATGTCCGTTCCCAAGCTCTAAACTATCTCTGTACCAAATTTCATGAGGAAATCTTCAAAAATGACAAACGTTCATCCCAAGGCCCTAGTCCCCCCCTTCTACCCCCTTTTTGCGATAAAAGGTAGTCTACATCCGTTCCTAAGCTCTAAACTATCTCTGTACCAAATTTAATCAGGAAATCTTCTAAAACGATAAACTTTTATCCTAAGACCCTAGTCCCCCTCTTCTTCCCCCCTTTTCGCGATAAAAGGTAGCCTATGTCCGTTCCCAAGCTCTAATCTACCTCTGTACCAAATTTCATTAAGATGTCTTCAAAAAATACAAACTTTCATCCCATAGCCATATCTTCTTCCCCCCCTCCTTCTACCCTTTTTGCGATAAAAGGTAGCCTATGTCCGTTCCCAAGCTCTAAACTATTTCTGTACCAAATTTCATCAAGAAATCTTCAAAAATGACAACTGTCATACCAAGGCCCTAGCCCCCCCTTCTACCCCCCTTTTCACGATAAAAGGTAGCCTATATCCGTTCCCAAGCTCTAAACTATATTATCTGTACCAAAATTCATCAGGAAATCTTAAAAAATGACAATCTTTTACCTCAAGGCCCTAGTCTACCCCCTTCTACCTCCCTTTTCGCGATAAAAGGTAGCCTATGTCCGTTCCCAAGCTCTAAACTATCTCTGTTCCAAATTTCATCAGGAAATCTTCAAAAATGACAAACGTTCATCCCAAGGCCCTAGTCCCCCCCTTCTACCCCCTTTTTGCGATAAAAGGTGGTCTATATCCGTTCCTAAGCTCTAAACTATCTCTGTACCAAATTTAATCAGGAAATCTTCTAAAACGATAAACTTTTATCCTAAGACCCTGGTCCCCCCTTCTTCCCCCCTTTTCGCCATAAAAGGTAGCCTTAGTCCGTTCCAAGCTCTAATCTACCTCTGTACCAAATTTCATTAAGATATCTTCAAAAAAGACAAACTTTCATCCCATAGCCATATCCTCCCCCCCCCCCCTTCTACCCTTTTTGCGATAAAAGGTAGCCTATGTCCGTTCCCAAGCTCTAAACTATTTCTGTACCAAATTTCATCAAGAAATCTTCAAAAATGACAACTGTCATACCAAGGCCCTAGCCCCCCCATCTAACCCCCTTTTCGCGATAAAAGGTAGCCTATATAAATAAATATAAATAAATATCCCACAACATTTCACACAACGCTATCTAGACCCATGGTAAGCATAGCTTAACTAGCTTGTGTTATGGAATCTAGAATGCGGATAAACATACTTAGATACGCATTTTTTTTTTTGTAAATACATACATATTATACATAGAAACACCCAGACCAATGCAAATATACATATTCATGCATACAAATATTTGCACTGAGCGGGGATCGAACCCGCGCCTCCTGCGTAGCGGCCGCGTTCACTACCGCCACGCCACGGAGGCTGTCCGTATATCCGTTCCCACGCTCTAAACTATATTATCTGTACCAAAATTCATCAGGAAATCTTCAAAAATGACAATCTATTACCTCAAGGCCCTAGTCCACCCCTTCTACCCCCCTTTTTGCGATAAAAGGTAGCCTATGTCCGTTCCCAAGCTCTAAACTATCTCTGTACCAAATTTCATCAAGAAATCTTCAAAAATGACAACTGACATACCAAGGCCCTAGTCCCCCCCCCCCCCTTTACCCCCCTTTTCGCGATAAAAGGTAGCCTATATCCGTTCCGAAGCTCTAAACTATATCTGTACCAAATTGCATCAGGAAATCTTCAAAAATGACAAACTTTCACCCCAAGACCCTAGTCCCCCCCCCCTTCTACCCCCCTTTTCGTGATAAAAGGTAGCCTATGTCCGTTCCCAAGCTCTAATCTACCTCTGTCTGTACCAAATTTCATTAAGATATCTTCAGAAATGACAAACTTTCATAAAAACTTTCATCTCCTATTTACCTCCCTTAAACCCCCTTTCTCGTGATAAAAGGTAGCCTATGTCCGTTCTCAAGCTCTAATATACCTCTGCACCAAATTTCATCAACATCGGTTCAGTGGTTTAGGCGTGAAAGCGTAACATACAGGCAGACAGACAGACAGAGTTACTTTCGCATTTATAATATTAGTATGGATAGCACTGACATGTTGCACGTACAGAGACACAAACGAAACTAGAACGCCGCCTGTGTGCGTTGGAGCTCCAAGAGCGTTTTCACATTCATCCGATATCCGATATCGGTGTCGGACGCCGATAACCGTCCTCCGATAGCAGACCATATGCTTTTTTCACATATAAATCGGCCCGATACGGTCATTTGCACAGACTAGTTAGGGATGTTAGGGATGAAAAAAAAAGAAAAAAGTTCCAATAATTTTCGGCGTTATTGACATGACACAGTATGAAGTGTTTTTTCTTATATTCGTGATCAGCGTCATCTATTAACGCGAAAAGACACGTAGCTAAGAAAATGTCATTAAGATCGAAAATGGCTTGCAGTCGCTGTTTTAGTCTCTTTATGATCCGATATTACATTGTTCCGCTCCGATAACCGATATCGGGCCGGACAATGTGAAAGACAGATACAATACATAAATATGTCATACATTTGACTTCGATGTTGGTGTACATTAAAGAGTTATCTATCTATTAGTTTTACCCGGGCAGCCTGACAAGTACTTATGTAGCCTCAGCGTCTAATGGGGCCAATATCGCAAGACCAATTTAATATCGTGTAAGTAGTACATATTCGTAGATCGTTAGCAGTCTTAATTTCAACCGAATTGGGGTCGTATTAGTTTAAGCGCAATTGAAAGGAGTTTCTGCGTCATTTCGTGACGGTAGACGAAATATGGATGGGTGTTTCGCATAATTTCGTTTCATAGAATAATCAATATACAGAATACTTACTTTAAAGAATTTTAAATCATTGAATTTTGTTTCATATAAAGTTAAACATTAGAATGAGCATTTCATAGAATATCAAATCAAATATTCTTAATCATTATGTTTGTTTCTTTCATAAAAAAAAAATAACCACGAAGGCTAAGGTGGGAGCTCCGCTCCGCTTCGCTTCCGCCTTAGCCTTCTAACCTAACCTATCCGAGTCGGGGTGCCCTAAACTATACATTGGACATTTTTTTTATAAACTAAACAATTGATGCGTCTACAAGGTAGCGTAGCGGGGCTCCTACTTCTGGGTGGTTTATAAAAAAATAACCACGAAGGCCTAATGCGGGAGCTTCGCTACGCTCCGCTCCCGCATTAGCCTTCTAACCTAACCTATCCGAGTCGGGGAAATCTAAGTCGTTCTACAGTTTGATAAGTTTGTTAACAAAAAAAATGAGATTAAAAATTCGTTCAATTGTGTTTCTGTGAAATATGTTTCATTGTAGTAAATTGGTTTTGAAACAATAATATTCGAAATAAAGATATAAGAACCAAATATTATATGAAACATTTTCTGTGAAACGAAATTCTATGAAATTTCTTTCTACGAAATAAGGGGCTCCCAATATGGATAGACTGGTTACACCCTAGCGAACCAAGGAATAGTTGTAATAGTAGATTTCACTGACAAAAGGAGGCCGGAAGGTGATGGCCTCCGTTTTTTGGTATTGCACGGTAAATCGACTATCTGAAGAAGGGTAAAACGGTCACAGGGGTGTATTATGCCGATTTATTGGACTGATTAGACGCCGACTTGCAGAAAAACGGCCCCATTTGGCGAAGAAATAATTGCCCTTCCACCATGACATCGCACTGGCTCACACGTTCGCCCTCGATAGGGCCAAATTGGTCCAATTTTGTTCTGAATTGCTGCCGTATCCATTGTATTCTCTAGATTTGGTCCCGTGCGACTTCTTTGGCAGAAATTTGAGCCGTCATAGCTATCACGGAGGTTTAATTTGCGTGACTCCGTAAAATCCTATTATTATGGCAGAAGGAGAAGATGAATATTAAAAGGGAGACTATGGAGAAAAATAAATAACCACTTTTTCCCAACAAAAAATAAAACGTATTTCTTTTATAGGCCAAGTACTTATCGGACAAATCTCTGATAAAGTAGCACGGATTACACACGGTGACGGTGATCAGTTCCTAATTATTTACTCTTCACATGGGAATTATTGTAATTTATTGTGGAATGAATTATTTTTTCTGAAAATTCTTAATTTTACCAATTTTGATACTATTTTTGTAGCATTGTAATATACAAATACCTTGTCCTAGTTTAAATTTTACTTTTATTATTTTAATATTAAATGCATTCAAAATAAATATATTACATAGTGTTCCAACGAATGTACTCAGCAAATTACAAGCACGATGCTCAATAAGGTATTTTCTTGAGTTAGTATCGTTTACTTTACTTACGTTTTATCTTCTGGCACTAATTCGTGTGGTCACAGAGAAAGAATACAAGTATTCTTACCCTATCTCATGCGAAGGATGTCGTAAGAAGCGAGTAACGGAAAAATACGCTGTCGATATCACTGCGAGAGAAAGAAAACTCGAAATAATATACCCTGTACCAACCCGGAAAAAGTGAGCCAAAGCTTCCCTGCATTAGGCCAACTGCTGCGGACATAGGCATGTCTACCCCTCTAGAGAAGTGGCACTTCGCTAGCCGGCGTTTGGTGGAATAGAATGACGAATGTATGGGATTTGACATAAATGACAGTCGTTAACGCATGTCAAATACGTCAAATCCTATACATTCGTCATTCTATTCCATCAAACGCCTGCTAGCGAATTGCCACTTGTCTAGAGGGGCTAGACTGCGATTGATTGATTTATATTGAAAAGGGCAGGACAGAAACACTAGAAACTGGCAGGCTTGCGTGAAAGGTTTCATAGCATTAGAGGTAGCTCGTGAAGTATGTAAGAATACAAGCAAGTGGCGGAATATCGTCTCTGTCAACTCTGAAGGAGGAGGAGCATGTATGTTATCTTCTGATAGGATTCCATTGGAGGTTGCCAGTGCGGCAATCTTTCAGGACTGGTCGGCAACGCAATACTCTATAATAATCTTTTTTGTTCTTCTTACTCCTGTTGTTGTTTTTTAGTATATTATGATTTATCTTATCGATTAAGATAGGAAAAATACTGAATCAGTCTAGGCGGGGCTTGCATTCACGATCTTTGCTTTACAGGGGCAATGTTTTGACCACTAAGCAAACGACAACCTCGCCAATCTACCGATATTCTCACGAACTATCGGAACCAATTTATGATTTTTGTTGCTGCTAATTATACTGCTGCTATTCTGCTTATTGCTGCTATTGCTAATTATTCAAATCGATTAAAATAGGAAAAATTATGAATTGGTCTGGGTGGGGTTTGAACCTACGAACTTTGCCTTACTTTGACCACTAAGCTACCAGAACTCGCCCGAACCAATATTTTCTCCTTTAGTATCTTTTTATAGTTAGGTATAGTTCCCACCATCAGTAAATGATAAAAGTAACAAATCAAAGTTATCAGAATAATAAAACTGTCGTGTAAAGACTGCAAACAGTGATTCTCAGACTGCACACGAACACTGCGACTTTTGTTCTTTCCTCAATCGGACCTGCCTTTCATGTCATTTCAAATTATAAATCTTTGCCATTACATGATTTGTTAAGTAGTCGTGTCTCTGTACGTTGGGCATATAGAAGACATATAAATATATGTGTCGCAGAACCAACAAAGAGGCATATCGCTATTGATTACAACAACGCCATCTATTATCGTTTGTCGGAAGAAGGGGAAGACTCATCATGTCGGGATACTGATATCGAGGTACCCGCAATGGGTGAACTGACCTCGTTATATGTATATTGGTTTTTCAAGAAGGTTATTAGAATAAAGAGAATGATGTTTAGGGAATAATAATGATAATCTTGTTTTCTTCACCAAGAAACTAATACAAAAAATATTTATTGAGGACTTCTTTTAAGTAAAAAAAATATCCGTGTGAGTAGAACATAATCTTCTCCTATAATTTTTTTTATATAGGACACGTCAATTTGACTTAACCTCGACTGATGATAAGCTAAAGGCAAAGTCTCCGAAAGGGGGTCACCATTACATACACGTACCATATTAACAATGGTGGTACTCAGCTTGACGGTCTCATCAAAAGTGGATTGTCGTCGCAGCACAGCGTGACACCCACATGTCCCACTAACGCTGCGACCACAAGCCCCCTGCCCGGCTAGTGCATAGCCGGGCAGGGGGGTTGTGGCCGTAGCTAGACGCAATCTAACCGAGATTGAATTACTATGAAGGGTTTTTCGCAATCGCGCACGGTGGTATCCACCCGGCCAAAATTTGTGACAGATTTGTGCCGTCATATTTCTACCACCAGTATAAAATAGTAGTTTATTAGATAATATCACATATCGTAATAATTTGGTAATTGATCTGTACTAACGTTATACTTACCATGAAAAATATTATTTAATTAAATGAGCGCAAAAAAAATGACATTAAACGAGCGTGTGAGGTGCGCTCTTAATGTGTGAGTGTCATTGTGTGTGTAGTGGGCATGTAGCGTGTTTGCACATACTATTAAATTAAGAAATTTGCTCCTGTTAGTTTAGAAGCATTTGTACTTTGAGATAACCGACAAGTTATCTTAAATCAAACAGTTTTATGTTTGTCAAACTATTATTATTATTAAAGAGGTTTAACTACCTCTGTATAAGATATTTTGATTTATAACTGTTGCATAAAAGTATTAGATAAAATTGATAACAGACTTTCATCTCATTGTACTTGTTAAAACAGATTTTCGTAAGAATAGTATGTAAAATTAAACTAATTTAAATGTGGTATCGTGTCAGTGGTGTCTTGATGATATTAAAGAGTGCCTAGCACCTAAAATGGAGAATATAGTGGATAAGGAATTGGAGATCAAGGATTCGAAGACTCATACTTATGAAGAAGCAGAGGAATTAACTGGTAAATATTACTTTTATTATTTTTAATGGACTTGTAAACAAGAATAACAACCGAGAGTTTGTACGCGCATAGCTCCATCATGTGCAAACGGATTCGCAATTTCTTTTTTGTTCGAAACACATTCATTACATTACTGTGGTCAAGGATATGTTGGAATTGTATAGACTTGGAATACAAAGAGAGACAACAAAACTTCTTAGCGATGTATGCATGAAAATCTCGTTTTAGTTATAGAGGGTTTTATGTCGATTCTATTTGGGTGTCTCAAACACAAGGTAACGTTAAACTTAAAAACAAAGCGTATAAAGAGAGCTGTGTTATTATCTGTTGCTTTAAGATGGTGATGACTTAAGTTCTCTTACTGTTTTCAGGTCATGGGTGCTACAACTACCTGATGCTCTTCACCTGCTGTGTCATCACCAGTGCTTGTGCGTTGGACATGTTCGGCTTCGCGCTTATAGTGGCTGCTGCAAGCTGTGACCTAAATTTGGATTTTACCAAACTTGGCTTATTGGCATCGGCACCATTTGCAGGTTCATTGTGGTTCCATTGATTTATAATTTTCTGTTCTTTCCGGTTGTCTACTCAGAGGCCATGCTCTGGTTACTCTTTCTCCTACTTTTGATTTGGCTGATACGGCTTCTAAAGGAACGACTGACATCTGATTGACAGGCCCGGGGAGGAAAGCGCTAGAGCCCGTTCTGCTAACAGAACAACTGACATTTGGTCTCCAAATCCAATAAATATAATCTTGCGAAATAGAGAAGAGATATTGCCCTGATGCAATTCCCCTGCCCTGGGTCTTCTGTTGCCAAGGGCGAAGTAGCTTCTGGCATATTCCTCACTCCGCGGCTGGCTCAGGGCCACGGAGGGCCCCCGGGTGTGAATCTACGGTGACCCCGTGAGAGCCGCCTTTCGTACCGCCACCGTAGCCTGCCTTTGCAAGGGAACCAACAGCTATGCCTTTCACTCTCAGGGCCGCGCTCATGGAGGACAAAGGTCGTTGAGCGACCTCCGTCGCCCGAATCGCTCTCGCAGACAATCAAGCACTTACATCGTGTTTCTTTTGTTCATCACAGGAGTTATATTTGCTTTCCCCTGGGGTTATTATGCCGACACTCAAGGCAGAAAGCGAGCGATGTTACTGTCCACATTTGTGGGGTTCGCCTTTGCCGCGATAAGCGCCTTCTCTACACACTGGATATTCATGCTGGTCATCAAATTCATTGGTAGCAGTTTGTATGTACTATTTTTATTTTTCTTAAAACGTTAATAGTAACTATATAAGTCTGGTCAATTTACATTGACCAGACTTATTAAGAATTTATTACTTTATATGCGCTTGGCGCTATTTGTTCTTTTTTGTAGTGATGTTTTTTTTTATGGAATTGTCATTTTATAAAGCTTTTCTAATACAATAGAGAATAAATAATGGCAAAAAAAACGAAAACAAAAAAAAATTCACCATATCGATTTTTTTTAAATATATGCCGGGAATAATATCCACCACAGAATCAATCGTACTCTATTCCAGCTTTCAAGCCAGCTTCTCATTGTCAACCACACTGCTGGGCGAGAGCACGGGAATAAAACGCAGGAGCGAATACCTATTTATTATGAACAGCGTTAATGTTTCATCAGAAATATTTTCTTTTGGTGAGTAATATTTACAAACATTACAAAGTACAAATTGGTTTCATTCGTTTATCGAGGAAGGAATTCAATTTATTGAAAATATCACAGGTCATTTGAAAAAATAAATATTCATTCGACCTTTACTATATTTCAATACTGCCTTTTTGTCCCTAAATTTACTCATGCACTTCGTTCAAACCAGTTTTAGCAACATTAGACATTTTTGGCAAAAATTGATAATAGGTATTCCGCAAAATATTCTCAGAAATATTTTAAATGTGCCCTTGAACGATCGAGCCTGGATCCAAGTGTCCTTGCCAGTTTGCTTGGGTGGTCTCGGCCTTTGCAAAATTTCAGACGTTAGTCTTCCAGCATTTCTGTCGTCGGTCCACGGCACTGAGGAGTTAATCAGGAAAATTCTCAGAAACACACAAGTACTCTGTGGTGTCGTGCAAGTCTGATGCCATTAATGCTTGGAAGGTTGCTTGTCCCAACACTGAGTTGCCTGGTAACCTTTTTCCCAGAGAAAATGGGATGCGCCGCTCTGCAAGCTGGTAAGAGACAGTTTAATACACACATCTTTCCATGTTTCACAGCGTGCGCGGCTATTGTCTGTGGGGAAATGGTAGTCAGGCCTTTGGATTCTGGCACTCCCGTCGCCCAACATAGGTACTATGTTGGACGACATTACTTTCCGCCTTGCCAATTGCCTTCGCTGAGGAGTGCTGTGTATGTCTTCTCATCGTAGTCACTGTGGTGAAGCTGTCGACAGCCTTGGGCACCATGGCCTTTCATGCGGCAGAAACGCCGGGCGTATATCACGACACTATCATACATTATTCGCCGTGCTCGTGCCACCGCTGGCATGCCAGCCTTTCGTGAACCTAATGGGCTGGTGCGTGACGATGACAAGAGACCGGATGGTATGTCGTTGCTGCCTCGGAAGACGGGTAGGCCTTTTGTGTGGGACGCAACGTGCGTCAACACCATTGCGCCTTCACATCTTCCAAGCACAGCAGGCTGTGCCAGCGTTGCTGCTGCATCTGTGGAAAACCTCAAACGGCGCAAATACTGTTACTTAACAGATGATTATGCTTATGAGCCGTTTGGGGTTAAAACGTTAGGGACCTATGCCAAGTGCCCGCTTTCTATACAAAGGCTTGGCAAAGTGACTGATCGACGCTACGCGTGACCAGAGGGCTGGTTATTAGCTTGCACAGAGGATAAGTATTGCCATTCAATGTGGCAATACCGCCAGCCTTCTGGGAACGTACCGGTCGGTGATGATGCAAAGGAATTTCACGACGCATTATGTATGTAAATATTTCATTTATTTACTTTAGTTTGTTTTAGTTTCGTGTTTTATATTTAATTTAGTATCATTTTAAATTTATTATATAAACTGAAAAAATATATTCTTTAAGAAAATACCAAAAAAATATACAAACATACATACAAGCATACTTACACACAAGCATACATGCGAATATACATACTAACATACCTACGCACAAGCATACATGTAAACATACATACAAACATACTTACAAACATACATACAAACATATATACAAAAATATATGGAAACTCACATACAAACATACATACAAACATGTATATGATCTTATATTAATGATTATATTTTCTTTTTTTATTTAGGTATAGCTCAAATAATACTTCCAATGGACTTTAAAATCGCCTTACCTTGGTCACAAACCGCTTTTCGACCTTGGGGACTCTACACTCTAATTTTAGCCCTTCCTATCGCTATTGGAGCAGTCCTTCTATTATTTCTGTACGAAAGTCCGAAGTATTTGTTTAGTAAAGGAGACAACGAAAAGGCTTTAGAGGTATTGAAAAGAATCTATAAAAGGAATGGGGGAAAAGGAAATTATCCGGTAAGTTGAAAGACGCTAAATGTCAATTCTTCAATAAAAACATTTACATTAAGTCCCGATCTAATTTTAATCTCCCAAATATCAAAATGTTTTCAAGGAAGAATATCGACATCGTGGCCATTTATGACATTTACAAGATTAAGGTAAGATCGATACTCAATTTTGAGCAGACTATATACGAGTTTTGACTTTGTTTCACTCTCTTTATCCTCCTTTCCAAATCTTTTTTAATTTGGCTTTCATGGTGGGAATCATTGGGAGTGTACAGAAGAAGTTGTGACCGCGACAAAAATGATTCGTTGAATCTTGGAGGATGTGTTTTCTTGCAAACTTGTCAAGAAATATGTTTCTTGAAAAGCGATGCCAAGATTTTGCTGGGACCTCAGTCTATTAAGGGACATCCAGGTTGCCCATTGCAGCTCATGCCTAGCAGATAATTTTCCGGTAGTCTGGATGTCTCTGGATCTAAGATGGAGGATTTTCTGTATGCGACCTCTGACTGTGCTAGCTTTCATTCAAATCACTTAGACATGATTATGTATGTTACCTGTTTGTATTTTAATGATGCCATTTCAGGTCAAATCCATAATCCAGACAAATGTAAAGACACATACAAGTCAACAGACGCTTTGGGAGAGCTTAAAGGAGCAGACGTTACCGATATTCAGACCACCTCTTTTGTGGAGGACTATACAGCTCTATTTTCTGATGTCCCTGTGCAGTACTACGTAAGATTTGTCATCATTACCCTCTTAATGTTCTTCTTCTTTTGGTTTGGTTTGTAAGGCATTTACGGAGCGTCTGCCGTCTGATTTCTCAATTCCGAGAGGATAGCAAAAACCACCTTGTTCGTTGCTCCGGCTCGTAGGTAAGGTTTGGGGGTAGAACACGACGGTTTTTCCATCCAATTAAGTAGTCCGACTGGGGAAGTACCACCGCCCAAGATAATCACCTCGTGTAGTGTTCCCGGCGGGTAGGATAGTCAAAGCTCACTGAATAGCTTTTATGTTGTCAATGGGAAGACCAAAGGCTATTCCTGCTTTGTCTTCTACACTGACGGCACAAAAACTCTCTGTCTATACAGGGTCGGCAGCAGTCGGCACGAGTGTGACTCACTTTCATCAGGTGGACCGTGTGGTTGCCTGCCACCTCATTGGAATAAAAAATGCTTGACATTGGCATGACCCTAAAGGTTTTAGTGGGGCTAAACACCCCTTTGCTTTCGTATTATGTTTATTCACTGACAATTTCATAACATAACATAAACTCACGCCTTTATCCTCGAAGGGGTAGGCAGAGGTGCTAGCACTCACATTTCGCCGGTTTATGTTTAGGTCCCAATGTAATAGGTGGCGAGCCTATTGCCATTAACTGGGCACTTCTAAACCTGCGATAAATACACACATAACTTCGAAAAGCATCGAAAAGTCATTGGTGTGTGCCATGGAAAACCTGGGATCGAACGAAATCTATAATCTTAGTTTTATTTTTTCAGAAACAACGCATTCTTCATGTGGTACCCAACTTTAGTGAATTACTTTTTCAACTCATTCAACACAGAGGAGAGCTCTCCACAAACTTTTTGCCAGAGAATATTCAAGGAGACTAATTCGTCTATTGATACTACAGAGGTGAGTCTTATTCTGACCAATATGGTTCGTGTAGTACCTAGTTCAGCCGGGTTTACCACTAGTGACCGTGCTCCACGGAGCTCCTATGTCTTCTTGCGTTAGCACAAGAAACCTAACACGAAGGGTAAATGGCGGAGGTTTCGGCCTTCCAACCTATATCTCTCCGTGTCAAGGCGCGCGGTGTCCACGAGAAATATAATATGTTTCTCGATGAACAGATTTTTCGACCAGACGTTCATTCGATCAATAGTAAAAATACCAAATGATCAAACGAATTTCAGTCACCAGTGGTAAACCAAGTTCAGCCAGTTCCTCTGTAGTGTGGTGGTAGTGCATTCGGCTGCTAGGCAGCGAGAGTGGGTACGAAAAATATCCGAATTGACGAACATACGTTTCCTGATTAGAAGTTTAGTCTTGGATGTCTTGTAGGATCCTCATATTAAGGGCCTTTCTTCAGAACATCATTATCTGAACCTATTTTCTAACTCAGTTGGGGTCAGATTCCCAGCTTATGCTGCAGAACTTCGATATTTTCCATGAAGCGACTGCCATCTCCCCTCCACATCCAATTTCAAAGATCTGTAGTTAGACTAGTCGGACTTTTTAGAGCTCAAGCTACCCGTAACTATCGCCATAGATGATCGTATAATAACCGGAAACGATGGCTTAACGTGCTCTCCGAGGCACATAAATACATAGACCCATGCTAGTAGATATATATTTGTACTGAGTGAGCACCGGTTACTTATTTGTTAAGGAGTCGGCCTAACGATCGAGAGGTCCCGTTTTCGAATCCTGGCCATTACACTACCGACGTGAACCCACTCCTGGCACAAAAAAATTAGCTGAGTTAGAGGGGTTAGAGGGAATTTCGATTGCTAATATTCTTTCTTAAAAGTAAGAAAAAGAAATGAAAACTTTTGCACTAAGTGGGAATCTAAACCGCGCCCCCTGCGTTAGAGCGTTTTCACACTCATCCGATATCCGATATCGGTGTCGGACGTCGATAGCTGACATCCGATAGCCGACACCTTGTGCTGTTTTCACATTTATCCGATAAAATTGGCCCGATACGGCCATTTGCTCGAAAGCGTATACTATTTAGAATGCTAGGGATGAAAAAAAGAAAAAAAATACGACCTTATTGACATGACATGCTATCGAGTTTTTTTCCTTATATTCGTGATCAGCGTCATCAATTAACGCGAAAAGACACGTAACTAAGAAAATGTCATTAAAGTCGAAAATTGCTTGCAGTCGTTGTTTTAGTCTTATTGTGATCCGATATCGGGGCAACACAGTGCTTTTGGCTCCGATACCCGTTATCGGGCCGGACAATGTGAAAGACAGACACATATCTCATACATTTGACTTCCTTCGATATCGGATGTCGGATATCGGATATCGGATGAGTGTGAAAACGCTCTTACAGTGAAGTTCACTACCGCTACCCTACAACGGCTGCCGGCCTTTCGTGAGAGCTTTATAGTCATTAATTCAGAATTTATTCAGTTCCAGTGCAACGACAATATTTCTCTATATACTTTATACGCCGGGATGGCGTATAGTGCATTCTATATTGTCGTAAGCCTGGCTATCTTGAAGGTCGCCTCTCGTCCCCGTCTGCTCATAATATTGTTACTCCTTTTGTCCGGAGTCAGCGAGCTCCTGGTCAACGTGAAGAACCCTATAGCCAATATAATATTTTTCACGCTGATGCAAGACACGCCACTGGCGTACGGATCTATATCGTCGTATTTTTTGGATTTATATCCTACGAAGCATAGGTATGTAACTCATCAATATCATTCTTAGTGATTTTTCAGTTGCGTACTGGTACATTGGAGCCCGAGGTTGCCGTCCGACTACCCTATACTGTAAGGAAAGTCTGCTCCATACGCTCATTGACCAATCACCAGGTGTTTTGGCATTTTGTATACTATTTAGGTACAGTCGACAAAGGATTGCACCTTATCTTATTACTTTATATGAAAAAGTGTGACCGTATCTCCTGTGTCGAACTGTACATGGATCACCTAAGGGAAGGTGATTACCGTGGCCTATATGAATGTGTGCAACATCACACATGTGATACTCTGGCTAATGACCCTGTAGAAACCTTATCCCCTTGTTAAAGAGCCATATATTGCAGTCGCTTAAGAAAACCGCTGCAGGGAGTTCATTCCACAGCTTGCGCGTGGGTTGCATGCAGTTCCTTTCATACCGTATAATCGTAATGTGCGAGGATGAATTCCCTGCCTAGGGCGAGCGGCGCGATGTTTTTAAGCTAGCCAAAATATAAGTACAATGTGTAAATGTTGCAGCCAACTACTTTAATTAACCATTTAATCAACAGCCTAGCTTCTTTACTCAACAGTGAATTTAAACAGGGATATTCAGCGGTAACGTTTGCTATTCATACCTTAAGGCACCACCCAGAAATAAGACAGAAAATTAGTGATAGATTTATTGAGAAGTTGGGGTCGAGACGCTATGGTTGTGGGGTCCGAGCGCGCGGTCGCTTTACAAAGAAATTGCAAAGCGACTGGTCAAAGCTTCGCGTGACCAAAGACCTGGCCTGTTTTATGCACAACGGATTGGCATTGCCATCCAACGGGGCAATGCCGCCAGTCTTTTGGGCATGTTACCAGTCGACATCGATGGGGAGGAATTCTTCGACGCCTAAACTATTTGGCCTCTAATCTTCTATTTTGTTAATTCTATTCGTTTTAGTTTTGGTTGAACTTGAATCCTATTACCATATAAAATTAACAAATAAATAAAATTTACTAATCGCAGCTCAATACTACTTGGATGGGTCAGGTTAGAAGCTATTGTAGGACCAGACTATACTAGGCAAGCAATGAATTATCTTCGATTCAAGTCATTTGCCTAGCTGTTCGATGAAATGGCTGAATATCACTCAGGAAGCTCGTTGAACGGTGCTGCTTAGTAAAGAAGCTAGGCTATTGATTGAATGGCTGATTAAGCTTGTTGGCTGCAACGTTTAGATAATATTGATTTTTAATCACCAGGGGTCTGGTAGCTAGTTTATGCATGATGGTGGCCCGTCTGTGTGCTCTGGTGGGGGTGAGCGTCGTGGGCGCAGTCATCACTCAATACTGTGAGGTTACATTCTACGCGTGGTCCGCACTTGTGTTTGGTAAGCTTTACTATTCACTTTTTAATCTTTTTTAGAATTATGAAAATGGCCAGGCAAGCTGTATAACTCATTGGCGATATCGGAATTAGTTAGTAAGACAAGTCGGACTTTTGATGGCTCCAACTACCTGTAACGACTGCCATAGATGCTCGTACTGCAACCAGCCCTGATGGCTTAACGTGCTCGCTGAGGTACAGTAACACCCAGCCGAATGCAAATAGATACATTCATGCATACAAATATACTAGCTAGGATAGACTGGGTCCGTAAATGCGCCGAATCACTAAAAGTCCGCCTGCAGTCCGCCTGCAGTTTCTGATCCTTCCCGGCGCGCGGCGGCCTGCAGTCCTAAGCCGATAGCGCCCACGAACTGAAGCGGTTCTGGCCTGCCGGCAATTCCCTTTTGTCAGTTTTGCGACCAAACATTAGCAGTTGTGAGTCGTCAGCTTCCCACCGTACGATAACGGTAATGGTCTGATATCAGTTACACAGAGACTGCAAAAAACAGTGCAAGCGATTTTCGACCTTATATGCATTTTATTAATTACATGTTTTTTCTCCTAAATAAATGCCGCTGATCACGAATAAAAGAAGAAAACTCGATGCTTTGTGATGTCAATAAAGTCTGAATACTTGCACTACGTTATTCTTATATTAGTGCGTGAAAACCATGGTAATAAATAGGTGTTAGCTATTTTGGACCTTACCGTTAGTGTGTAGGTTATTGTGATTAACTGGTAGATTTATATTGTCCAGCGATCGTCCGGTAAACAATTGGTGAGTGGGCGCCTTAAGGCAGAGGATTGTGGGCTATAGCGCACGTTAGTAAAGACCTATGTCCATCCTGCAGTAGAGTGCCATAGGCTAATTGATTCTTTAATAAACCTATATTTATTTTGGCAGGTGGTGTGATTGTCTGCTTTTTCTTACCACCAGACAGACAAATGAGAAGCCATACTCAAGATTCATCGGAATCAAAATACTGATTTAGTGTTTAAGAGTAAATAATAAAAGTCTGACATGACAACTTTTATTTTGCCTTATTTTAAACCACTTAGATGGTAGACAAAGACACGGCCCAACTGATGGAAAGTGGTTCCTATGGCGTATTGACGTATACAACAAGGAATCACACTAGTGCTGCAGACCCTCTAAGAACAGAGAAAATTTCAATAATGTCAGATTTAGATAGTCTAAACTAAACAGATAATCTAACAGCATTTTGATTGGTCTTCTCAACACATACGAGGGCAGGCTGAAAAGTTTTGAGCCTAGGGCATTTAAAATATTGCCAGGAATGAGAGATTCTGTACCGTCAGTGCAGAAAACAAAGTAGGAAAAGCCTTTGGTATTCCCACCGACAGCACAAAAACTCTCCAGTGAGCTCTGGCTACCCTACTCAACGGGGTGGTGGAGGGGTGCATTTTGAATTCGGAGATGGTCCTGGTTCATCCGGGATGTGAGGAAATTGCCATTAGCACCACTTTACACCCTGGCATATGACACCCGACCCGACGGATAAGTCGGTTCGAGTCCGACATAACTGCCCGTGATAATATAACTGGGATATCTGTGGGATATCCGCACGAAAAAATTGCATGAATATATCATACTACACTTGGAAATGGAACATTGGAATGTTTTTAAAGCATCCGAAATCATAGACGAGATATTTGTCTATTGATAAAAAATAAAGAAACACGGCACTGGAGAGTTTTGGTACTGTCAGTGGGAAGACCAAAGGCTATTCCTGCTTTGTGTTCTACACTGACGGCACAAAAACTCTCTGTGTTTACAGGGTAGGCAGCACGAGTGTGACTCCCCTGATGTTATACACGTCGATAGACTAGAGTAACAACTTTCCATCTGGTGGACTGTGTGCTTGCCTGTCAACTCAGTGGTATGAAAAGAAACACACGGCTTTTATAGAAGATTGCCGTTAGACCTTCCAATCCTGTACGTTTGCTGGCGAGGGATACCAAGCACCCAGTTTATATTTAGGAGAAAGATTCAATGATATTAATATTATCACCAATCGCAGTGAAGACCTCGACTTGCGTCAGGAACACGCAACGAGGAGCAAGTGTTTCAATTGCGAATATCACATTGCATCACAGATAAACATTGTGATGCAATGTGATATTCGCATCTTGTTTGGTGATAAAACATTCACTTTAAAGATAAGATAAATAATAGCGATTTGCAGTTGAAACACTTGCTCCTCCTTGCGTGTCCCTGACGCAAGCCTTAGGTCTTCACTGCGAAGCGGCTTAAATTTTGATATTTATCAAGAAGTGACTGCTACTGACCCCCACAACTCATTGGCAATATGGAAGTTCTATAGTTAGAACAGTTGTTGGAGTTTTTCAAGGCTCCAACTACTCGTAACGACTGCCATAGTTGTGCACATGGCAACGAGAAATGACGGCTTCACTTACTCTCTGAAGCTCGGAAGAGTCTCAATGACTTTTTTTTATATCACTTAGGTGATAGACAAGCACACGGCCCACTTCATAGAAAGTAGTTACCGTGGCCCATGGACGTCTGCAACACCACAAGAATGGTCAAAAATCCCAGGAACGATCTAACGAGTGTTGCTTAACTTTGCAAAGTATTAATCTAGCTATCAATATATATTCTTCGTCAACATCACCTAAGCTCATCCTGGTTGCATCAAAAGCTTGCAACTTCCTGTCGTATTTCTTGCGACTGGTCTTGGCTATTACCGGAGCGAGCCGTTAATATAATAATGTAAGTACTTGTAATAACAATGTTAAATGCTGCAGGGGTTTTACTTTATCAGCTTTTTATCTATCACGTGATTAATTTTATCATGTTATAAATAGTTTTTGCACGCGGTTCCACCCGACGTACTCGGTGCTTACTACATCTCGTGTTTTTCATTTTTTTCCCAACTGCCAAGAAAGGTTATGTTTTTTTTGTAATATTCGTTATTACCTCATATCTTCTGAACCACCGTGTACGGATTTCAATAATTCATATCTTAAACGGAAGCTATTTTTGCCCAAGTGTTCTTGAAGTGGTTACATGGCCTTTGGACGTTACACTTGTGCTGCCAACCCTGTAAACACAGAGAGTTTCGGTGCCGTCAGTATAGAAGAAAAAGCAGGAATAGCCTTTGGTCTGCCCACTGATAGCACAAAAACTCTCCAGTGAGCTCTGGCTACTCTACTCAGCAACAGGAATACAACACGAGGTTATTGTGGCCGTGGTATTCTGTAGGGCCTGTCAATCAAGAGGTGTATTGGCACATTGGTCGATGGAGCCCCAATTAACTCTGACAAATTATTCATTATTATTAAATTTAAATAGATAACTAAGATCTTGTAGGTACTCAGACAATGTGTTGTTAAAGCTGATGGGATTTCTGAGTACATGATCTGATAAGAAAATAAATAAATATTCCACGACATTCTACACAACACTATGTAGACTCAAACTAAGAATAGTTTAATTCACTTGTATTATGGCATCTAGAGTGCCGAAAAACATATTAGAAACATTAATTATTGTAAATACAGATCTACCTAATATACATAGAGATACTCGTATATGTCCCGTGTGGTGACGGAGAAAGAGTATTATCATCCCATCTCATCCGAAGGGTAGATATTGTAAAAGGCGCCTAAAGGAAAAATATTCATATGATATCACTGTGAGTTAGGGAAAACTATGTCTGGCCAGCGTGCAAATAGTAGGCTAAAGCTTGAATTAAAAAAAGTAACCTCTTTTAGTCTATGGCCGATCTAGATGCAGGCGCATAGGAAAACAAACTAATTTTGCTCGCTATTGCGAAAAAGAAATTCACAACTCGTTTTCACTTTTCAAATTATATGTAGTTACTTATTAATGAAAATTGAATAATAAAAGCATTTGTACTGGTCCACACTTTAATTTTATTTTTAACCTGACTGGTTTCACCTCACGGCATTATCATTGCACGGCACGGCATTTTTATGTAAACCTTATGTGTAGTGGATTCCACCAAGTGCCATCAATCTCCAGTATAAACAGTATTAATGTCTAAAATATCTACAAATGCTAGTTATGATGAAAATTATTTATATTGTACAACTTCCGATATATGATGTGATTGATGTGAAGACCTTAAAGTTTTAGAAAGTTTACTACCTGAAAACTGCAAGGGTAAATATCTATTTTAGTATTCTTTTATTCACAAGACTTTTGAAAAACATCTTATGATACACGTGTGTATTGATGATTACCGTCCTCGGATATCTTAAGACTCTCACCTAACGGCTCGGGTCTCAATAGCGCCTTATCGGTAATCACCAATTTTACACACTTGTACATATGTACTATGAAAAAAAAAGACGGGTTGCACTCTGGGAGTGCCGGCAGAAGTGAAAACATTTTCTTTCTTCGTTATATACATAGAAAAAGATAAAAAGAACATACCATACCATACCATACCATACCTAATCATAGACCCTATCACTAATTTTCTGTCAGAAGAAATTAATAATTTACAAAAAGAAAAAATAATCACAAAAAGTAATAAATTACAAAAACAAAAAATAATCACAAAAGTAATAAATTACAAAAACAAAAAATAATCACAAAAAGTAATAAATTACAAAAATAAAAAATAATCACAAAAAGCGTCAGTAGGCCAGGTTTGAACCCTGTACTATCTAAAACCATAATGGCTTACAGTCGAAGTGTTTACCGCTAAACTACAACTCTATTTATCGAAACTTGCAAAATAGGCAGTCTATAGCTAATATTGTATGACGTCAGTCGTCGGTTACGGTTCGAAGTTCAAGCGATCCTGACGCGCGAGTTTAACAATTTTTACCCATCCAACACCGCTAAAGAAGTTTTCACTTCAAAATGTATTCAATGTACAGTTTACGTCTTGCTACCATTATAATATGTATAGATCTTTTGAATTTAATTTTTAAGCATTTTCATGCGAAATATACAAATCGAATTAAATTGAAAAAGAATAAATTGGTCTAGGCGGAGATCGAACCCGCAATCTTTGCCTTACAGGGGCAATGCTTTGACCCCTAAGCTACAACACCTCGCCGTAACCAATTCAAATTATTCCTGCTATATCTGTCTTCGAGGCGACAGTTGAGTGTGTCATTCAATATTCTTACAAACTATCGGAACCAATGAATGATATCACTACAGCACAATAGCAGGCAAATTATGTCCGTTATATGGCTGTTACTTATATTGTAACGTTAGTCACAAGATTTAACATCAAACACTTGTATATTTTAGTTCTGTGTCATTTGATTTAGGTCTGTGTGATTTACAACATGAATCCCTTGTGTTGTGACTTTAAGTGCATGTAGTTGTAGTGTCTGTGTACAAAGAAAAACAGTATTATTTGACTGTGGCAACTGTAGTTCTCCGTAGTCCCGATTTTAGCCATTTCACGGTATTTCGTGAAATGGCTACAACGATTCCGTGTAGTGACTAAAATCGGAACGATGGTTGTCACTGTCAAACGCATGCTGTGTCATTGCAGTTTTAGACAATTAATCCGCATCGACATTATTAAACAATCCAGTTGAATTGTTAAACGAACAATTCAACTGAAAGCGGTCGCCAACATCTCTTCAATATTTTCAAATTGCGGCTTAAAAATGTCTTTGACTTCCAATTAAAAGTATGTATTTGACAGTGATAATTGTAGTTTCTATTTAAGCCACTTCACGGAAATCTTGGTTTTGCTATAATAATGCTAATGATCTGATGAGTTTATAAGCATTCGATTTCACATAAGACTTATTTTTATCATAAATAAATTTGACTCATAAATGAAATCGAATTAATATTTCAATTTATTTTTACTCCTATTGTATAGCCATTTGTCGCTTCATTAATTTGCAGCGAATACATTAGATTTCAGCAGTAGATTTAAAAAAAAAAATAGAACACGTTAATTTCTCCTCGCCTGATGGTAAGATGCGGTAACTATCTTAATTACACGAGTGAATTACCACCAGTTGTGTTTAGATAAGTCCCAGGTAAATAACCAGGGCCCTGATTCTCCTATTATTTTTTTCTTGGCAATACCACTGCGGTACCACAGACACTGTAACCAATGCCATTTAACTTTAGACTTTACTATTATGCTGTTACAGTCTAAAATTAAATAACAATCTTGTAGAGTGAATGAAAAATGTTATATACTCTTTCTCTTTCGATTTTGGACATAAAAGCTTAGACATAAAGTCTAAAATTGAATGAAAATTTATACAATGTCACCAGTATGACAGTGGTTTGTTATGTCATAAAATTTGCAGAATTGGGGGCCTGGGCCCTGATTCTGCTATTATATTTTTCATGGCAAAACCACTGCGGTGCTACAGATATACTATAACCAATGCCATTTAACTTTAGACTTTACTGTAATATTGTTAAAGTCTAAAATTTAATGATAATCTTGTAGATTTAATGAAAAATGTTATAAACTCTTTCTCTTTTTATTTTTGACTATAAAACTCAGCAATAAAGTCTAAAATTTAATGACATTTTATGGAATAACAGTAGTAGTTTTGTTATGTCATAAAATTAGCAGATACAGGGGCCTGGTTTGTAGCTAAAATATTTTTTCACCTATGCAGATGAATGTGAGATCTGATATATATTTAAAATTTTTGCCACTTTAAGCTTTAAAGGTTACCATTCTCAAGCGCCTTATAGTCACTGTTTACATAATTTTCATAACAAAACTAGTCATTTTACAGATTAAATTATTCATAAAAGGATAAGAGATGACGGTTAGATAAATGATAAAGACGACTTCAGTGTGAGGTTAGTGACATGAAATAATAACGTGTAAAATGGAAAATGTAACATGCAAAGAGAAAGATGTGGAAAATGTGGACATATATACTTATGATGAAGCTGTAGAATTAGCAGGTAAATATATTTTTGAGATTTTGATTTTTGCCGACAGCTTGCTTTGTTTACGCACCGATTGTCGTATGACGAGAATGGTGGTCTATCTAGCATCTTCTTCAATAGCTCAATTTGAGAAAACTAAAAGTCATAATAGAGACAAGTGCCATCCGTTTGTTTATTCGGATTGAATCATTGAAAAAATCCAGCAAAATACTTTCGATTCACATTAAAATACTTTTATACGGTTTCATACAAAAGTTACTAGCGCAATTTTGTCTGGAACAACGCCATCCAAAGAGCAGTATTGTAACTAAATATTGTCAACACGCTTGTTGTTGCTTACTTTAGGAGTAGGTTCAGATTAATTGTTATAATGGCTATGATTAGAACATGGTACCTCTTGATCCTAGATCATCCGTGTGGTGATAAAGTAAGAATACAGGTATCACCACCCTGTCTCATCCGAAGGAAAGAGGCGGATGATATCACTGCGAGGGAAATAAAACCCTGTACCAACCCATCTGGCTAGAAAACAGTAGGCCAAAGCAGGCATTGGGAGAGGCCTATGTCCAGCAATGAACTGTAATAGGCTAATTGATTGATTGTCTTTGACTTTGATTAAGGTATCAATTCTTCTTGATTTTTTTCTTTATACTCTTGTTGTCACCAGGTCATGGACGTTACAACTACAGACTGCTTATTGCGTGTTGCCTTATCACCAACGCCTGTGCCGTTGATATGTACGGGTTTAGCGTCGTCGTAGCTGCTGCCAGTTGTGACCTAAATCTAGACCTCACGAAGCTTGGGATAGTAGCGTCAGCTCCATTTGCAGGTAGGTCTATAGTAGCTATTGTTTTTTATACCACTTGCCGACTTACCAACCTTGTTAGAACAGAGAGTTTCTATGCCGTCAGTGCAGATTTAGTCTTCCCATTGACAGCACAAAAACTCTCCAGTAAGCTCTGGCTACCCTACTCACCATCAGGAATACAACTGTAGAGCAGAGGTACTTCCCCAGCTGGACTGCTCTATTGGACAGAAATACCACAGAAATACGTGTCCTACCTCCATTACTTATATCCACATATACCTATTCTTTACATTTACTCCTTTTTATGCGTGAAAGTATGTAACTGAGTATTCGCATATTTATGGGCATTCTCTCACTAGGTCCACAAGACCAGCATGATCAGTTGTATGCCACTATTTACCATTCCCCTTTATAAACAATGGCGATGGCATGTCAATCATTATAGATGTATCGGCTATAATGTCATAACTTTTTTAATGTAATGTTCCAGGTGTACTGTTTGCGTTTCCATGGGGTTATTACGCAGACACTAAGGGCAGAAAGCGGGCAATGATGCTTTCTACTTCTGTAGGCTTCGTCTTCGCCGTGATCAGTGCCTTCTCTACGAACTGGCTGTTTATGCTGATCATCAAGATGATTGGATGTAGTTTGTATGAATTTCATATTTCTAATATGATAATTTCAATTGTCGTAAAGGATATTTTGACGAAAACGAGTTATGTATATTATATATAACGTTTTTTTATATAACATTTTGACTACTTTTTTTTTTTGATGTCCTTTACGACATTTGAAATTCGATATATGGGTCGATATGTTCTTAGACCGGTATTCCACTATGATTCTATATCTTACTACTTTCTATGTTCTGAATCACAACAGATTTAACAGATTGTCAAGTACATCTGTCCTATGTACTAGTTACCAATCGAGACTCAAGACGTCAATTTTATCGTTTTAGAATACAGGCTTTAGATGAGGAAAATTTTAGGAAACCTAACTCTAACTGCAATATCTACGAGAACCCGTCAAGCTGAAAAAAGCTTGACATGGTCTCCGATTGCTATAAGAACGTCTGTGGCAGTTGTTACCGGTTAGAGCCTAGAAGTCTGACAATATGGTCCTACTACAGAAATTCGACATCGCCAGTTGGTTGTGGAGATCAGAAGGTCAATTCTCCTAGTAAAAAGACGAAAATTCCGTCTTGATTCGTGTAAAAGTGTCAAAACGGTATTCTTATAATACAATTTCGGTCTTTCGGTCAAGTCTCGTAGTGCAACTGAAAAGTCGACCCCAACGGACTTTACTAATGACTTCCGTGTCGGTGTAAAATGAGATTTTTTGACTTTGACACGGTTATATAATATGTCATAAGTTACAAGTATTGTACTTATGACATAATTATTATGTAACTGTGTATATATAGTATGTAACCACAGACTTTAAATTATCTACTGAAATAAATGGATTTAGATAACATGTGTCTGAAGGTATCACTGGCTTGTTTGGTTTAGGTAAATAATTTTGGGTAAAACATATTTCGATGAACACTATCAGTAAAACTAACAATTCCGTGAAATGAAGGATGCCACCACCAGCCCTTCAATATTGTCAAATCATGCTAAATTGTCTTTGATTTAATTTCATTAATTTGATTTAATTTGTCTTTGACTTAAGTCTGTAATCAATATCTTATTATTATTATTTATTTACATTTCAAATCTTATAAATGATATTAATTAGTAACATGTAAAACAGTATACATGTGACAGAGACAATGTATTTCTGATTTTAGCCACTTCACAGCAGCGTTGGTTTTGCTACAGTTTTAATTTTAGCCATTTCACGGAGTCGTTATTGTTACTATTGATCTGCTTTTAGCCATTTCACGTATGGTTCATCTATATAGCTAGCTAGTCAATTTGGATGATTGATATTATAGTTCCAGTCCACCAAACTGGCAGGTTTTTGAAGATGTTTGAATGTGTCATAGAACTCGAATCAATAAATATAGATATTATTTTTTTGGAAATATGCACATGCTACCCCTGCTACCATGCTGCTACTATACATATTTCGTGCATACAAAAATTTGCACCAACCGAGAATCGAACCCGCACCCTCTGCCACAAAGGCCATCAAATTTACGAACTTTATTTTTTCCAGCTCAACAGCCAGTTTCTCCCTGACGATGGCACTGTTGGGGGAGTGCACAGGATCCAAACGAAGGAACCAGTACCTATTCATAATGCATAGTTGTAACCTAGCTGCCGAATTTATCGCATTTTGTGAGTATCTTTAAATGGGTATAGGTATCCAGCAAGTATTTTTTTATTGTGACATAGGAGGCAAACGAGCAGACGGATCGCCTGATGGTAAGCGATCACAGCCGCTCATGGACACCTGAAACACCAGAAGGGTTCTAGGTGCGCTGCCGGCCTTTAAAGTGGGAGTACGCTCTCTTCTTGAAGGTTTGAAGGTCGTATCGGTCCTGAAATACCGCAGGCGACAGTTCATTCCACAGTTCAGTGAATACAAGCTAAAAATTTACTGATTACCAGGCGAACCTTTGAATCAGGCTTTCGTCTTGAGGTTTGGAGGTAGACGGCAGTTAGTCAGAATAAACCAAATTGAGAAAGAGTTGGGGAGTGGACCCAGTAGATACAAGTTCATGGAACGCGAAAGGAACTCAAACATCGAAGGTATTTTTTATACAACTTAGGTGGCAGACAAGCACACGGGCCACCTAATGGAAAGTGTACCATGGCCTATGGACGTATGCAACACCAGAGGCATGACAATCGTGCTGCCGACCCTATAGAAACCTTCGAATGCCCTTCTTGAAGAACCCCATATTGTAGTCACTTGGAACAGCCGAAACAGGAAGTTCATTCTACAGCTTGAGCGTGCGTGGGATGAAGAAGTGCTTGAGATAGCTCTATGAGCTCCTTCGTCCACGAGCACAGGCCTGGAGTTAACAGGTGGATCCACCTGTCACCTTAGCAGAAGCAGGATGAGATGGGAACACTTTTCGGGGGCAAAAGGGGGTCACCTTGGACCCCGAGGTGGGCTTAAGTCAGTGGGTGCGAGAGATTTGCTTTGGCAATCATACACCCAGGCATCTGAAAACCCGGGATGGCATGCGATTTTAGTCGGTTCGAGTCAGACAAAACCACTCTCGTTAGGGGCCCGGGGAGTATACGAAAAAATGTTCACACGAATAAAAAATAATTCTAAAAATTACACATTTTGGATGTAACCACATGAATCTTGTAAAAGAGATCTTAACCTGTAATCGACTTTATTTCTTTTTTAGGTTTGGCATGGTTGTTTCTTCCCTTAAACTTCAAAGTTCCTCTTACACTTTTGCACACCACCTTTCGACCCTGGAGGCTGTTCACCATAGTTCTGGCTTTACCCCTGGGAATGGGGGCTTGTTTCATGTTCTTTCTTTACGAGAGTCCGAAGTATTTAGCCAGTAATGGTCAATGCGAGAAAGCGCTGGAAGTATTGAGGAATATCTATGAGAAGAATGGGGGCAAGAGAGAGAATTATTCGGTAAGTATAGGCCTCTATAGAGAAGCTATGTAAAATACTAGATGTGTGTAAAATTTTAACCGCTGTTTCCGGTTCAATTCTACCGATTTTTTTATCTTTTTTTTATTATTAGTCAGTCGTACCGCGATGTTACATTGGCTCAAGTCTGAAGATTGACTTGAATCTGTGGAATGGCTCAAATGTGACGATTAAATCGAGTCGTGTAGATTGGGTAACGTCTCTAGATTGCTTGAACTTTTAGATTGGCTCAGCTCTATAGAATGACCCGAAGCAGTCGATTAGGTCGAATCTATAAATTGGCCCGTGTCTGTAGAATAGCTTGAGTTTTTAAAGGCTTTAAACTGGTGGTAGAAATTTGATGGCACAAATTTCGGCCGGGTGGGTACCACCGTGCACGATTGCGAAAAACCCTCAATAGTAATCCAATCTCGGTTGGATCGCGTTCAGGGGTCAGCATGTGCATAGCCGGGCTCGGCAGCACTAGAGGGACGGGTGGGTGACACGCGGTGCGCAGACGGCAATCCTCTTCTAGTTCGAGTCTGTAGGTAAATAGGTTCGATGAATATTTTTTTGGTATGACATGGACCGATGACCTGAAAAAGGTGGATGCGGAAGGCGGAGGATCGTACGAAACGGTGTACATTAGGAGAGGCCTTTGTCCAGCAGTGGACTGCAGTGGGCTAATTGATTGAGTATGAGAATTTAAATGAAAATGCTAGATGTTTTAAAAACTTTTTTCATATTCCAGGTTAAGCAAATAATACAGTCAGGCACAGAAATATCCCCAGAAAAACAATCTTTCTGGGAGACATTAAAAAAGCAGAGCCTGCCGATTTTTAAACCACCTTTGCTTTGGAGGACCATTCAGCTATTCTTCTTGGTGATCGTCTGTATGACTACGTAAGATCACTGTCTCTATAATTTTATATATTGTAAAGTGAATTCTTGTGGTGTTTGTTTGCGTTGGATACAAAAACTACTGACATTACTTCCCTGAAACTACATGACCCCACGGAAGGGACAAAAATAATATTATGTTATTTGCTGACGAAAATGATTATGACGAAGTGAATGGTGCATTGGTTTAGCACTAATAATCTTAGCCTTAATGGAAACAAAACGAAATATATTAAAATTAGCCCACCTTATGTTATACAGTTGGAAACCAATGTACAACTCAATGGACAAGTGTTGAATCTGAAGAGTTTTTGTGCTGTCAGTGGGAAGACCTAAAGCTTGTCCTGCTTTATCTTCTACACTGACGGTACAAAAATCTAACAGGGTCGGCAGCGCGAGTGTACCGCCCCTGGTGTTGCACACGTCCATAGACCACGGTAACCACTTTCCGTCAGGTGGGCCGTGTGTTTATCTGCCACCTAACTGGTACAAAAAAAAAGACGGGTTGCACTCCGGGAGTGCCGGCAGAAGTGACAACTTTTTCTTTTTTTCTTTCTTCGTTATATACAGAGAAAAAGATAAAAAGAACATACTATACCACACCTATAATATAACGCCAATCATGAAACCTATCACAAATTTTCTGTCAGAAGAAATTAATAAATTACAAAAAGAAAAAATAATCACAAAAGTGTCAGAAGCCCAGGTTCGCACCCGGTACTATCTGAAACCAGAAGGACTTATAGTCGAGGCGCTTACCGCTAAGCAACGAAGCTTCTTAGCGTACTAACAAAATAAACACTGTAGCTAAGAATGTTGTATGACGTCATGTCGTCCTACAAAGTCGTAGGTTACGATTCAAAGGTCACGTGAACCTGACGCGAGTTTAACACGTGATCCTGGCGCGAGTTTTACACTTTTTACCCATTCAACACCGCTAAAGAGGTATTCACTTCAAAAACCTTTTGGAATGAACAGTGTTCTTAGGTTTATTGACGCCAAACTACAGTGGGGATCACATATTTAAAAAATTGCCAGTAGATTAAGTTCGGCTTCTTACGTTGTTAAAAGATCAGGACTGTAACAGACGTGGATCCGGCTAAAATAGTTTATTTCAGTTATTTTTATAGTAGTTTGAGCTAGCAAATTCCTCTTTGGGGTAACTCCGTGAATAAAACATACATTCGGGCGGAAATGAGTGATGGTGATTGATGATGAATGATGATGATTGATGATCGATGACCATTGATGATCACGTAACGGTAATCAGGTTATAGAAATCTTTTTGAATTTCATTATGGGATTCATGCTCAGCTAATATTTGGTTATCTGTAGCTAACATATTTATGGCTTTATAAATTTTCATGTTTAACGTTAATTACTCAGTTCTCCTGGTCGATCATATTTTTAGACGTCCTTATGTATGTTAATAATCTTGAAACATTGAAATATTTCAGAAACAACACATTCTTCATGTGGTACCCGACCATGGTCAATTTGTTCTTCAATTCGTTCGGCGCAGAGGAAAGTTCCAAGCAAACTTTTTGCCAGAGAATGTTCGAAGTAACCAATTCGACGGCTGCTGAACCACAAACGGTTTCTATTAATTCTATTTATGACTAGCTTTTGCCCGCGGCTCCGCCCGCGTGAATATCCGTTATCGCGACCAAACATAGCCTATGTCCTTTCTTAAAGTCTAATCTACGCCTATACCAAATTTCATCAGTTCGGTTCAGAGGTTTAGGCACGAAAGACGGACAAACAGACACATCCATACACACACACACACACACACACACACAAACACACACACACGCACACGCACACACACACATACACCGCACACACACACACACACACTTTCACATTAATAATAATAGGTAACCAAACCCAATTTGCAGTATCTAGCATTTTTGCATTTTTTTTAGGAATAACAAATCCAAATTTTATGATATTTTTTTGTAAATGAATGAGACAACATTAAGCTAACAGCAACTTTTATTAAATTTTTGAAAAGTGACAGCTGTAAAAAGTAATACGAAATTTATCATCAAAATGGATAGCATTTAGAAAGTACTGTTTTTGAAGATCGAATTCAATTTATCAAGCGGCCAATAAAAACAAAATTTAATACAGAGTTGTAAAATCGTGAAATAGGTAAACTTTCAAACAAAGTATAAGTAATGGAAATAACTATTAAATTACAGGAATAACGAACTCATAAATCTGTAAGAAAATTTGGGCCACCCCATCTCTTCCCATGTGGTGTCGTACGAGGCGACTAAGGGATAGGGCTGATTAACTCTAACATCAGACAGATATTTACAGCCCAGACTCAGCCTCAGATGCATGGCTCGAGTCAACAATAGTGCCCGGAATACGGCAATAGGCTCACCCCCTATTACGTGGGACCGAATACAAATTGGTGAAATGTGGGTGTTAATTCACCTCTGCCTAACGCTCCGGGGATAAAGGCGTGATTATATGTATGTATGTATGTCATATGTAACGATCTATTATTATTATGGATATTATTTTCTTAAGTCTTAATATTCCCTGCATGAAATTTTGATAGTTGAATAACATTCTTCTTCATCTTAGTGTAAATCCCAGTCGGGGTCTGCTCTTTCCAGTCTAACTGCGTTTGGATCATCGCTGAACTTCGATATTTTCCGTGAAGCGACTGCTGTCTGATCTCCGCAACTCATTAAGCGATATCGAAGTATTGCAGTTGTTAGATTTTTAGAGCACCCGTAACAACTGCCACATCGTTCATATGATGACCGGGAATCGGGACCCATGGCTTAAGTTGCTCTACGATTCCAGACCAATGCAAATAGACATATTCATGCATACAAATTATTTGTATTGAGCTGGAATCAAACACGCGCCTCCTTCGTAGCAGTCGCGTTCACTGCTGCTACGCCACAGAGTCAGGCGGCAATTTGTTGGCCGGTATATTGTGGAATATAATCTTTCTTTTCGTGTGGTTAGTGGCCAACCTGTGACAGTGTTGTTCAGGTCGCCCATATAGGCCTCCGTCTTGACCTAATGACTGTTCACAGCCGGGACCGACTTTTAACGTGCCCTCACGGAAGCGCTCAGATGTAACACCACTAAACGGTCACCCATCCCAATGGTAACCTTCGCCTAGGTAACTTAATTCACTACAATCAATAAATCAATCAATTAGCCCACTGCTGGACATAGGCCTCCCCCAATGAGCGTCATTTCGTACGATTCTCCGCCTTCCGCATCCAGTCCGTCCCAGCCACCTTTTTCAGGTCATCGGTCAATCTGGCTAAAGGGCGTCCTACCCTACGTTTGCCTTCTCGCGGTCTCCACTCTAGGACTCGTCTGCTCCAATGGCCATCGGTCCTTCGACAATTCACTACAATAAACTTAAATATAATGACGAATGTATGGGATTTCAGGTTCATGACATACGTTGACGACTGTCATAACGTTAAATCCATACTTAATACTATGTGTATGTGTGTCTGTTTGTCCGTCTTTCACGGCTAAACCACTGAACCGACTGTGTTGAAATTTCGTATAGGGGTAGATTAGACCTTGAGAAAGGAAATAAGCTATGTTTGATCGCGATAACCAACATCCACGCAGGCGGAGCCGCGTACAAAAGCTAGTCCCATATATTCATCATTCTGAACTTTTTTGTCTTACTTTGCCTATTATCCAAAGTGCGAGGTAGGTACATGCAACAGCCCACCATCTGTTTCTGTCCTGAAACAACTCACAAGCTTTTTCTATCATTATTAAACCTTTATCGAATGTAATAAAAATAGATTGACTTATTTTACGTATCCTTTGATTACAGTGCAGCGATGAAATGTCCCTCAACACTATATACTCCGGAATACTGTACGGTCTCTTCTACGTACTCGCCAGCCTGGCAGTCATCAAGGTGGCCTCTCGACCAAGGCTCCTGCTGACTGTGGTACTCCTCGTGTCAGGACTCAGTATGTTGCTGGTTAATTTGAAGGACCCTATCACAAATATAGTGTTCTTCACATTGCTTCAGTGTACCTCTTTGGGAATGGGATGTATTTCGACATATTTTGTGAATTTATATCCTACTATTCATAGGTAAGTACATATATATTTTGCTTTTTATTGGATACTTTTTTTATTATATCACTGAGGTGGCAGACAAGTACACGGCCCACCTGATGGTAAGTGGTTACCGTGGCCTGTGGACGTTTGCAACACCAGGGACGTTACACTCGCGCTGCCAGCCCTGAAGAAATCTAACGTCCTTCTTGAAAAACACCATATTGTAGTCGGTTGAGTAAACCACAGCTTGGGAAAACTCGTTGTTGTCTGCGTCTCCGCCCTTGTGTATTTTGGCTATCGCGACCATACATAACCTATGTCCTATTCGGAGGACTATATCTGTACAAAATTTCATCAAAATTGGTTCAGTGGTTTAGGCGTGATAGCGTATCAGCCCCTCTAGACAAGTGGCAATTCGCTAGCCAGCGTTTAGTGGAATGGAATGACAAATATATGAAATTTGACGTATATGACAGTCGTTAACGCATGTCAAATACGTCAAATCCCATACATTCATCATTCTATTTCATCAAACGCTGGCTAGCGAATTGCCACTTGTCTAGAGGGGCAGATCTAAACAGACGGACAGGCTGAAAGCCAGACAGAATGAAATACAGACAGACAGACAGACAGACAGAGTTACTCTTGCATTTACAATATTAGGTAGTATGGATTCTGTTTGTACAATAAGGGATTCAAGGAACAGCTGTATCTTGTAAATTCCTAATTATATTTATTGCATAACTTGCTACTTGCTACTCAGCTTATCGCAAATAATGAACTTTTGTTACCAGGGGTCAAGTCACCAGTTTGGGCTTGATGGTGGGTCGCCTGTGCGTGCTGATCAGCGTCAGTGTACTGGGGCCAATCATCACACAGTATTGTGATGTCACCTTCTACGCGTGGTCGGTGTTCGTGTTCGGTAAGGATTCTTAGAAACGTTTCCTTCGTACATAGGTAAATTTACATGGCTGTGTGGCGGCGTGGCCGTTGCTGGAGCGACATAAGCAGGAGTTGCGTGTCACGGAGATGAAAATGCTGCAGTGGATGTGCTGAATCACGTGTAAAGATCACATTAGAAACTGTCGCATTCACAGCAGCTTTCATGTCCGTGACATCGCAGTTAAAATGCAAGAGAGCTGCGTTTGTGCCGGCCTGAGAGCCAGTTTTGTATACTCTTGACATGTTCTTTCTTCAAAATGCCTTCAATTTGATTGACATACTTATGTATAGATCGAGCCACCTATTGACTTATTTCCAGCAGGGGACGCTGTTGACCGGAGGGGTGATAGATATACTCTTTTGGATGAGTTATTTCACCCAATTCCCTTATAAGTTTCGACCCCTATCCTTTTACCCTCGCTTCATAAACCTGTCTCGTCATTTTTCTTACGTCAATCCTGTACACGTGGTCGAACCATCTAAGCATCTGTTTCTCCGACTTAGTCATTACATCTTCAACCAGACAACATCGTTCCCTTATCACGCTGTTCTTTGCTATCACGCTTCATAGTGCAATGATTTTTATGGTAAGTGACGATGTGGTCGACGATGAAGCACGCTTTCATAGACGTAATTTATTCATTCCAGACTTGAAGTTATATTTACCCAAAAACACAGATTCGAGCATGACATTCCACTCCTTAGCAGTAACTACGCATGATGAATGTATCGCCAAATCTACAAATTCTTTCATAGCATACTAACGACTCATAAATGTAATGGTTCATATCCCAGTCATCATTATAATTATGTCCGCAGCTGGTGTGGTGGTCTGCCAATTTCTACCGCCAGACAGAAAAACAAAAACCGAAGATCTAACCTAAACTAGACCTAAATGAAGAACAAGAAGTTCATCGTTATAAGAAAATCTCAGCATCAAGATTTAGAATAAGAATAAAATATATTTTTTTACAGGTTATTTTATTTATTTATTTATAGTAAATAAATGTACATGAATCAATACCTATATCACTGGGTCCCCACTACGAACAAATTTTATTAGTGACTAATAAAATATTCTAGATGGCGTTATGTGTATCAATTTAACATAAAATTCTAAATGAACAAGAATTGAATCCTATAAATATTATTTTCTCATAAAATTTTAATATTTGTTCCTCATAAACATATAATAATGAACTTTGAAACCTAATTTCGACAATTTGTTATAATTATGCAGCGCCCTTCCCGTCTTTTATCGGTACTATAATGATACTGCCGATACTGTGCACTACGTTACACACAATAGATGGCGTGTTATTCAATTCTCTATATTTTCACGGCTGTTACTCAAACAAAAAACATATCGAACGAGATTTACTGCAATTAACAATTGATTAGTTTCTTTTTTAATTATTTTAGGAATATGATTAAAACTAACAATTAAAAAGTTACTTCTGTTCTGTATTTTTTTAACGTTTATTGTTGAAGAAAACCGCTGTTTTTATAATCTACGAAATTTCGTAGGTATCGCCCTTTGTTCCGAACATACAACGCCGCCAACTTGAGTGTTAGGGTTGTCACTTTGTCAATGAAAATAATCAATCCTATAAAACGTTTAGAATGCTTATTTATTTTTAACCCCCCACGCGAAAAGAATAAGTCATAATAATATTATTTGTTTAAAATTAAAAAATTATAAAAACTCTCCCCAGTGTTCTAGGGTACATATTTGTTCATGTTAGTTCACATATTAGTACTTGGGTGAACAAAAGCAAAACGTTGGATTTTTGGCGCCAAAATGTATTTTGTTATTTTTTTTCGCTCTAAGTTATCAATAAGGTTATTAAAATAAGGGAAAATTAGAAGGCACTTGCATAATACCTTCTGAGGGTGTCAAAACTGTCAAACTAGGGACAGCATTTTGTAATGGCGGTCACTATTTTATGGATTGCACCCCAGTTTACCATTAAGCGGGGAGCAGTCAATTTGAAATATTTAAAGCAATTTAAACAAATTAAGAAAAATAACGCACCTGTGCCGCGCGCCTTGTGTAGGTAATACTAGGTTAGGTAGGTAGTACTAGATAGGTAGGTAGTACCTGCTTCTTACCTATTAGAAATAACAAGGGCTTTTAAACATGCTGAGTACGGATTTGAAAAAAAAAATGATATTTGGAATATTTCTCGCATATTTCTACTGAAATAATAACGGTAGGTACCTACTTTCTGCCTCATTTTTTAAAGACTACCTATCTACTGGGGTACTTTCTGAGTTGGTGTAGTGTAAATAATGAATTTATATAATTTTGCCACAGGCATATTTCCAGTTTCCACTGGAGTTAGAACTCTTAAAATTACTTTTTCAATCGGTAAGTACCGGGTTTTGGAGCTTGGACCCCCGGTGGCCGACGCCCGACTGAGAATCCGTATCCAAATTAGTATTCTTTCTACTTTTGCACAACCCTGGGTGACCGTTCTTAACATTTGAAGTTATAAGCGATATTAGCCAGGTCGGTGGGTCGGATGGGTGACCGTGAAAATAACAAGAAGGTAGGTAGGTATCTACGTAATACCTTTTAGTTAAACGGCTTTATTAATTGAAAGTATGACATCTCAGGCAGGTATATTGTCGTCTGAAAAGACACACGCCTTCCTACTTACCTACCTACCTATCAAATTTAATATCAGATCAATTACTCAACAGGAATAGGGTAACATTTATACCTAAGTACATAAAGCGAACTTAATAAAATGTATCTACATCAAGGTAGTCAGTAGTAGTAGTACCTACCGCACATACAACGACACACGGCGACGAGCCAAGCAAGCGGATGATATACCTACCTATAACGAGCTCCTATGAGACGACTTTCTCGCTTCTACACGAATATCGCAAATGCGAAATGGCAATTGTTAAAGAAAGTTTGAGCCCTTCGAAGACCGATGTCAAATCTCTCATAGAATTGGTGACTTGGTGACCATTCCTCAATTAAAGAATTTTTGTTGAAAGATTCCATTAGCTCCATTAGCTCTTCTACTGTCCTAACAGTAGGGGTAGGACCCGTAGGTCAGACGGTAGTCGGTCAGGTAAAATTTAAGGAGTCCGAGTCATTTTGAGTTATTCGTACACCCCCACTGATAAACGGATGGGACTCTAGCGCAAGCTTTCTTCTTGAGGATAGTAGGTCAAACGGCAGTCGCTAATGTAAAAGTCAAGGGGCTGAGTCATTTTGAGCTATTCGTACCACCCACTGATTAACGGATGCGAGTCTGGTGCAATTTTGCTTCTTGAGGATAGTAGGTCAAACGGCAGTCGCGCATGTAAAAGTCAAGGGGCTGAGTCATTTTGAGCTATTCGTACCACCCACTGATTAACGGATACGAGTCTGGTGCAATTTTGCTTCTTGAGGATAGTAGGTCAAACGGCAGTCGCTCATGTAAAAGTCAAGGGGCTGAGGAATTTTGAGCTATTCGTACACCCACTGATTAATGCATGCGACTCTGACGCAAGTTTTCTTCTTGAGGATAGTAGGTCAAACGGCAGTCGCTCATGTAAAAGTCCAGGGGCTGAGTCATTTTGAGCTATTCGTACCACCCACTGATTAACGGATGCGAGTCTGGTGCATTTTGCTTCTTGAGGATAGTAGGTCAAACGGCAGTCGCTCATGTAAAAATCAAGGAGCTGAGTCATTTTGAGCTATTCGTATCACCAACTGATTAACGGATGATGCGGCTCTGGTGCAAATTGGCTTCTTGAGGATAGTAGGTCAAACGGCAGTCGCTCATGTAAAAGTCAAGGGACTGAGGAATTTTGAGCTATTCGTACACCCACTGATTAATGCATGCGACTCTAATGCAAATTTTCTTCTTGAGCATAGTAGGTCAAACGGCAGTCGCTCATGTAAAAGTCAAGGGGCTGAGTCATTTTGAGCTATTCGTACCACCCACTGATTAACGGATGCGAGTCTGGCACATTTTGCTTCTTGAGGATAGTAGGTCAAACGGCAGTCGCTCATGTAAAAGTCAAGGAGCTGAGTCATTTTGAGCTATTCGTACCACCCACTGATTAACGGATGCGAGTCTGGTGCAATTTTGCTTCTTGAGGATAGTAGGTCAAACGGCAGTCGCGCATGTAAAAGCCAAGGGGCTGAGTCATTTTGAGCTATTCGCACCACCCACTGATTAACGGATACGAGTCTGGTGCAATTTTGCTTCTTGAGGATAGTAGGTCAAACGCAGTCGCTTATGTAAAAGTCAAGGGGCTGAGGAATTTTGAGCTATTCGTACCACCCACTGATTAAAGGATGCGAGTCTGGTGCAATTTTGCTTCTTGAGGATAGTAGGTCAACGGCAGTCGCTCATGTAAAAGTCAAGGGACTGAGTCATTTTGAGCTATTCGTACCACCCACTGATTAACGGATACGAATCTGGTGCAATTTTGCTTCTTGAGGATAGTAGGTCAAACGGCAGTCGCTCATGTAAAAGTCAAGGGGCTGAGTCATTTTGAGCTATTCGTACCACCCACTGATTAATGGATGCGACTGTAGTGCAATTTTGCTTCTTGAGGATAGTAGGTCAAACGGCAGTCGCTCATGTAAAAGTCAAGGGGCTGAGTCATTTTGAGCTATTCGTACCACCCACTGATTAATGGATGCGACTGTAGTGCAATTTTGCTTCTTGAGGATAGTAGGTCAAACGGCAGTCGCTCATGTAAAAGTCAAAGGGGCTGAGTCATTTTGAGCTATTCGTACCACCCACTGATTAATGGATGCGACTCTAGTGCAATTTTGCTTCTTGAGGATAGTAGGTCAAACGGCAGTCGCTCATGTTAAAGTCAAGGGGCTGAGTCATTTTGAGCTATTCGTACCACCCACTGATTAATGGATGCGACTCTAGTGCAATTTTGCTTCTTGAGGATAGTAGGTCAAACGGCAGTCGCTCATGTAAAAGTCAAGGGGCTGAGTCATTTTGAGCTATTCGTACCACCCACTGATTAATGGTTGCGACTCTAGTGCAATTTTGCTTCTTGAGGATAGTAGGTCAAACGGCAGTCGCTCATGTAAAAGTCAAGGGGCTGAGTCATTTTGAGCTATTCGTACCACCCACTGATTAATGGATGCGACTCTAGTGCAATTTTGCTTCTTGAGGATAGTAGGTCAAACGGCAGTCGCTCATGTAAAAGTCAAGGGGCTGAGTCATTTTGAGCTATTCGTACCACCCACTGATTAATGGATGCGACTGTCGTGCAATTTTGCTTCTTGAGGATAGTAGGTCAAACGGCAGTCGCTCATGTAAAAGTCAAGGGGCTGAGGCACTTTGTTTTGAGCCGTTCGTCGTGCCGGAACAAAATGGCGAGAGTAGGAACCTAGTCATATTTATTCGTGTATATAGGTGCATAGATACCTACATACGATATTTACATATTCTTGTCCCATTCTAGGTATGCCGACGTCCCACGTCGTTCATAAGTACATATGTAAGGCGGGATTGCTTATGTCGTACTCGACATATACGCGGTGCATCCGCGACGGCTTAGTCGGTTCGAGTTCGAGTCCGACATGTCCACCGACCACCGCGCCGTGCCGCCGCGCCAGCCGCCGGTGATAACAGTTATGTTGAACTCGACTGGATATACCTAGTCTGGCATGAGGTGTGCGTTTTTAATCGGTTCGAGTTCAACATAACCACCAAAAATGACACAAAATTCGTACTCAGCACACCTACTCAAAAACAAGTTAGACCATACCCGTATTGCAATATTGTATAAATTGGACTTTGATTAACATCTAATTCATACTCAGCATACAAGAAATGTGAAGTACCAGATTGCAAGTTTGAAGATGCGATCTATATTATTTTACCTCTTTGGTAATTTATATTATTACTAGCTATTGCCCGCGGCTCCGCCAGCGTGGATGTCCGTTATCGCGGACTGGGGTATGTAAAATAAATAGTAGCCAATTCTTAGACTTCGGTCGAGCCGTTTCGGAGGAGTATGGGAACGAACATTGTGACACGAGAATATTAGATTAATTATTTATACTTCTTGACAAACTATAGCACACCACCATCTAGAAGCTATTACTGCGAAATGTAGACTGAACCTCGGGATATTTCGTTGACATCTAGTGGTGAAAAATAATATTTAAAAATAATGCGCAAAATAGCCCAAGTTATGGTGGTCTAATTTTTTTGTAAGGAATGGGGTATCTATACTTTAGTATTATGTTATCTGTGCCCATATTTCAATTTTCTACCTACAGCGCGGCGGCCATATTGGAGGCCAAAAATGACGTCAAATTCGAACTCAGCATACTCGAAAACTCATTAAACCACACCCATATTGTAATTTATCTAGGACACCGCGGCAGCTATATTGGATCCCAAAAATGACATCAAATTCACACTCAGCACACTCGAAAACCTATTAAACCATACCCATGTTGCAATTTTCTACCGACAGCGCGGCGGCCATATTGGAGGCCAAAACTGACGTCAAATTCGAACTCAGCATACTCGAAAACCCATAAGACCATACCCATATTGCAATTTAGCTAGGACACCGTGGCAGCCATATTGAATTCCAAAAATGACATCAAATTCACACTCAGCATACTCAAAAACCTATTAAACCATACCCATATTGCAATTTTCTACCTACAGCGCGCCGGCCATATTGGAGGCCAAAACTGACGTCAAATTCGAACTCAGCATACTCGAAAACCCATTAGACCATACCCATATTGCAATTTAGTTAGGAAACCGTGGCGGCCATATTGGATTCCAAAAATGACATCAAATTCACACTCAGCATACTCAAAAACCTATTAAACCATACCCATATTGCAATTTTCTACCTACAGCGCGGCGGCCATATTGGAGGCCAAAACTGACGTCAAATTCGAACTCAGCATACTCGAAAACCCATTAGACCATACCCATATTGCAATTTAGTTAGGAAACCGTGGCGGCCATATTGGATTCCAAAAATGACATCAAATTCACACTCAGCATACTCAAAAACCTATTAAACTATACCCATATTGCAATTTTATATCTACAGCGCGGCGGCCATATTGGAGGCCAAAACTGACGTCAAATTCGAACTCAGCATACTCGAAAACCCATAAAACCATACCCATATTGCAATTTAGCTAGGACACCGTGGTGGCCATTATGGATTCCAAAAATGACATCTAATTCGTTATCAACACACTCAAGAACCCTCTTATCTGGCAAACGAGGGTATTACCCTTTTTTCTTGCGAAGATCCGCTGTGGAAAAAGCCCGATTGCGAGTTTGGAGATGCGGTCTATACTAACATCATTCACAGTCAATCTTCTTAAATAAATAGTAGTAATATTGTGCCTACCTATGTTTATTTATATTGTCATTTATGTATGACACTTCTTATCGTTGAAAATATAGTACACCACCATCTAGCAGCTACTACTGTAAAACGTAAGCTGAACCTCGGGCTATATTGTTGACATCTAGTGGCGAATATTAATATTTAAATTTAGCCCGTAAAATTGCCCGAGTTATGATGGCCTCATTTTTTTGTATGGGATGAGGTATCTGTACTTTAGTATTATGTTATCTGTGCCTATATTGTCCCATAAAACTGTACAAACAGTTTGACTGTGGGACGATGGTCTTTTTTACGTGCGGAGAATCCCCACGTATACCACCCCCGCCGGAGCCGGAGGGGGATGTTATGTCGGACTCGAACCGACTAAACCGCACGCCGTCTATGGGTCGCAGTGCAAGGCCGAAGGTGAGGTAGCTATAGTGCATAACCAGGGCCCACCCAGGGCTGACCCAGGGCCATCTCTCTCGATCTGGCCCACTTCGGGTGGGCGGACTATGGGACGATGGTTGCCATAATATCATTAGTATAGCCATTTCGGGTCAACAGCTGGTCTGACTACAAAACTTCAGTATCTCCAGTGAATTATGGAGATAAATGGCAGTCGCGTCACGGCAAATACCTATCAAAATTTAGTTGATTCACATTGGAAGATGGTTGGAACTTGGGCAAAGGCTCAGGGCATTTTTTGAAGTAAAAACTTCTTTAGCGGCGTTGGATGGGTAAAAAGTATTAAATCGCTTGACCTTTGAACCGTAACCGACGACTGACGTCATACAACATCAGCTACAGACGATCTATTTTGCAAGATACAGTAAATAGCTTCGTAGCCTAAGTCTTCGACTGTAAAGGCGCCCACTCACTAACAGACCGCCTGCAGTCCACCTGCAGTTCCTGATCTGTCCGGCGGCCTGCAGTCCCAAGCCGATAGCGCCCACACACTAAAGCGATTTTGGCCTGCCGGCAATTCCCTGTTGTCAGTTTTGCGACCACACACTAGCAGTTGCGAGTCGTCAGTTTTAGATCGTACGATCGCCTGCCGGTAATGGTCTGATATCAGTTACATAGACTACGAAAAAGTGCAAGCGATTTTCGACCTTATTGACATTTTCTTAATTACATGTTTTTTCGCATAAATAAATGCTGCTGATCGAATAACGAATATAAGAAAAAAAACTATATTTGTTGTGATGTCAATAAGGTTGAAACTAGCTTGCACTACGTTATTCTTATATATGTACGTGCTAATCATTGTGAGAAATAGGTGTTAGCCATTTTGAATCTAATGGACTATGTGCATAAGAAATATAGACGATTATGTACAAAAAATGAATAAAATCTTAGTAAAAAATAGTGATGTAGGTACATGTCATCATAATGTTATTACTTCAGACAAAAGAATAAAATTAATTCACTGTTTTATTCTAAGTTTATTACGTAAAAAAGCTGACACGAAACGTCGATCGACAGGCCGCCGTTCGACATATGCTCGTTCGCCCTGGCGGCCTAGGACTGTCCGGCTTAGAACTGTCCGGAATCGTTCGGCGGCCACACACTATCGAATCGTAGTAGTCGTCAGTCCAAAATCGTTAAGGAAACTGTTAGTGTGTGGGTTATTGCGATTAACTGACAGATTTATATCGTCCGGTAAACTGTTAGTGAGTGGGCGCCTTAAGTCCTTATTGTTTCAGATAGTACTGGGTTCAACCTGGCCTTCTGACACTTTTTGTGATTCTTTTTTCTTTTTGTAATTTATTAATTCTTGTGATTACTTTTTCTTTTTGTAATTTATTACCTTTTGTGATTATATTTTCTTTTTGTAATTTATTAATTTCTTCTGACATAAAATTAGCAGAAAATTAGTAATAGGTTCTATGATTCGCGCTATATTATAGGTATAGTATGGTATGGTATGGTGTGTTCTTTTTATCTTTTTCTATGTATTTATAGAAGAAAGAAAGAAAATGTTTTCACTTCTGCCGGCACTCCCAGAGTGAAATCCCCACGGATACTTAAATTTAAAAATACGGATATTAAAAAAAAAAAAAAAAATACACCCCGGTGTCGGACTCGAACGGACTAAACCGCACGCCGTCTGGGGGTCGATGTGCTAGGCCGAAGCTGAGGTTGTCTCGCGACGTATCCCTCGCCCCCTGGCTGACTCAGGGCCATTCCTCTCGGTCTGGCCCTCCTCGGGAGGGGGAACCGCGGGGTTCCCGACTCGCATCCGGTATTGGGGGGGGGGGGGGGGGGGAGGGAATTGCATCTTTCTACGATGCGCGCCGCCTCAGTGGCCTGCTTCTGCTAGGGTGACTAGCGGCTCCACCCGTCACCCTCAGGCCCGCAGGCTCAGGGGATAAAGATTCACTGATTCCGAAGTTTCGATCGCTGTTAAACTGCAGGCGCTTCTGTAGACTCTTTTGAAATTATTACTTATATCGTATACCTACGTTATCCACCCCTGTAAATTCCTGAAGGGGTAGTAAGTAGAAGGGTATTAGCACCCACATTTCGCATATTATATTTTTCAGTCCTAAGGAGGCGGGCGTATTGACGTCAAGCGGCAGTTTGTTTTGAGCTATATGTTTACTGTTGGATGTATAACTTCCGGGCCTACCCCGTGGTCCACCTCATCGCCTCACACTCACTGGAAGAAATGCCGTGGCCCCATGCTACACAGCAAATTGAAATGAATAAAGGACGAAATTTACCTTTACAAGCAATATTGGCGTTCGCAAGAAAATGTATTCGAATAGCGCCTATTTAAAATGTTCAGCAAGCAAATTATAACATTTCTCTCTCACCTAAAATAATTTTATCAGGCGCATTTTTGAAGTGAAAACTTCTGTAGCGGTGTTGGATGGGTGTAAAATGTTAAGGAAGCGTCAGGATTAGTTAACCTTTGAACCGTAACCGACGACTGACGTCATACAAGATTAATTACTTTAGTTCCTAGAGATTAATAAGGAACTTTAGTCCCGATATGCAGAGACTAAAGTAGCATTTTAAGAGCATGAGATGTGAAAAAAATATTATAAACTAGCGATCCGCCCCGGCTTCGCACGGGTGGTAAAAACATTCCCGTTGTAATGAAATATAGCCTGTGTGACTCAAGATGAATGAAGCTTTCCAATGGTAAATGAATTGTTGAAATCGGCACAGAAGTTTTGAGTTTTTTCATTACAAACATACAAAAATAGAAATCTTTCCTCTTTATAATAGTAGTAAGCTAGTTAAGCTATGCTTACCATGGGTCTAGATAGCGTTGTGTGAAATGTTGTGGAATATTTATTTATTTATTTATTATAATAAAGTTTACCTATTGCTAGACAAACTTTAATTCCTATTCTATTCGATGACTAACAACCAGCCCAATCTTCCCGTTGAAGTCGAAGCGACTAAAACCGCCTCTTCTCGAGTCTTAATCACCTAAAGGCATTTCCTTCACTACCCGGCTGGGCCGGACCAAGTACCCCACTGGTGGCATAGGGAGAAAATTTTCAAAATTAAAGCGGATGAAAAAATCTGTCGTGATCTTATTTGTCATGCTCTATGCGACCCATGGGAAGCCGGCAGGAATTGGGTTATAGGGAGCTCACACTGCATCCCACACTATAGATTAGAAAACTAAGAAACAAATTAATATTGTTACCTAACTGTATCTCTTCTAGAATATGAGGTGAGGGATTCCGGAAAAATACTATGACTGAATCATATTGAAATAGCGTGACTCATTTGAAAATGAAGCTGCACTTTCAGTACGCGTACATACGCATAACATAATTTTATAAATTTATATTATTTATGTACAAGATAGAGAGAAAATAAGATTAAAAAGACGGGTTGCACTTCGGGAGTGCCGGCAGAAGTGAAAACTTTTTCTTTCTTTCTTTCTTCGCTATATACAGAGAAAAAGATAAAAAGAACATACCATACCTATAATATAGCGCCAATCATAGAACCTATCACTAATTTTCTGTCAGAAGAATATAATGAATTACAAAAAGAAAAAATAATCACAAAAAGTGTAAGAAGCCCAGGTTCGGACCCGGTACTATCTGAAACCATAAGGACTTACAGTCGAAGCGCTAACGGCTAAGCTGCGAAGCTTCTTGGCATACCTAACAAAATAAACAATCTGTAGCTAATGTTGTATGACGTCAGTCATCGGTTACGGTTCAAAGGTCCAGTAATCCTGACGCGAGTTTAACACTTTTTACCCAATCAACGCCGCTAAAGAAGTTTTCACTTCAAAAATTCAAAATAGACATTGAACACATACAGTACAGTATAATGTTCACGCCCGCAAATCACGCCTGTACTTAGGTAGGCAGAGTTTAACATTCAACTTACGCCAACTTTTCGGTCCCACGTAAAAGGCAAGCCTATTACTGTCAACTTTGAACATGAAAAGAGTTACTTAAATTAAAAAAGACAACATCGAAATGGGAATTGAATTGTGAATGCTCTGACCATCAGAGCTATCTGGATACGTCCTGGAAAGTCGAAATTTCTGTAACTGGCCAACTGTCGTTTGACCGACAGACCGACAGAGTTTCTCTCTGGTTTGGGAGTTCAGACGGCAGTCGGTCCAAAAAATCCGTATGAGCCAAACCAAAAGTTGAAGAAGGAGTAAGCGACTACGGACTCAGCGGTGAAAGCCTTAAATGCAAGCGGAAACAACACTAAGATGGTAATGATGATGACGATGAAAAGGAAGAAAAGAGAGAATCCCGGGCTACAAACTGACGCACAGAATTAATACATAAAAAAAAAAAAATTGTAGATGTGAATAAGACTATTATCAATATTAGTCACAAAGAGAAGTGACATATTTTTATGATTAGGTTTATCTAAACGATAAGTATGGTGCAAATAATAGGGCACCGTATCCGTCAAACCCATATTTTTTTAGTAAATGACGATGTGACGTCATCCACCCGCATAGAAGAAGTTGAAAGTGAAAGCTGATAGACCACTACCTGAAGATGTCAACAAAATCAATGCTGAAATGGCGATGGTCTTCTATTTCTTCATTATGTACAGAATTGAGGATGATGTGCGTGCTAAGGGTTTCACTATGATGGATGAATAAGATTGTGCGAAGTGGAGAACTAAAATCTGGAAAGTGGATCCCGGACTCCAAGGTGAAGGCTTCGGATGTGACCGGAACAACACAAAGATAATGATGATGATGACTAATTTACATAAAGAGCTATAAAATTGAAATGTGATTAATTAAGAAGAATGTATGAAAGTAGAAGTGAACTTTAGAAACAGAAGTGTGGGAAACTCTAGAAAATATGGATGGATTGCGAGAAAGATGACATAACAAGGAAGGAATAAATTAACGGATGATATCAAATAAGAATGTATGAAAGAAAATGACAAAGCAAATAATAATAATGGTGTCATTAAATCTAGTCACCTTTTCAATTGAATAGCATTTCAGTTCAACTTTACTCACCACAACTATAATTGATAGCTCCGTAATTTACTATGATTAAACAAGATAAGATAAAGAAATACATTAGTAAGATATCGAAAATTTAGCAGTTTAAACCAATACTCATAGGATTGACATGAAATAATAAATTACGATATTTCAGTATTGAACCAAATTTATTTATTATTATTGAGCGCTTGGCTTATATCATATTGTTATGTTTTGGTATCAGTATATAAATCAAACTTAGTCACGATTTGACCACTCATGAGGAAAGACCTAAAGTGAAATGGCAGGTAGAGTGAAAACTGTGGAGCAAGCCTTGGATTTAGTGGGTGAGTTAGCCTATTCCAAACTTATAAGACCAGTGTTTTAATAATCGGATATCCAAACATCCGGCACGAGAATTGTACCTATATGTTAGGTTAAAATAGCCTCTTAAAATAAACCACCTAATCTCGTGGGGAGCGGACAAACAAAATGAAGCTCTGGTAGAACCTGTAAATTAAACAGAAGATTGTTTTATATTGTGATATTGGTTCTTATTTTAGATAGCACATGCACAACATGTCATGGCACAGAATAGAAAAAAAAAGACGGGTTGCACTCCGGGAGTGCCAGCAGAAGTGAAAACTTTTTCTTTCTTTCTTTCTTCGTTATATACAGAGAAAAAGATAAAAAGAACATACCATACTTATAATATAGCGCCAATCATAGAACCTATCACTAATTTTATGCTAATTTTCTGTCAGAAGAAATTAATGAATTACAAAAAGAAAAAATAATCACAAAAAGTGTCAGAAGCCCAGGTTCGAAGTCGGTACTATCTGAAACCATAAGGACTTACGGTCGAAGCGCTTACCGCTAAGCTACGAAGCTTCTTAGCGTACCTACCAAAATAAACAATCTGTAGCTAATGTTGTATGACGTCAGTCGTCGGTACCGGGTCAAAGTCAAGTAATCCTGACACGACAAAGGTCACGTGATCCTGACGCGAGTTTAACAATTTTTACCCATCCAACGCCGCTAAAGAAGTTTTCACTTCAATAATACTGGCCATGGTTACGATGTGATAGATAAGATATAGTATCTTCAATATGAATGAAACATATCTCCACGGAAATGCATCACAAGATTATTGTAACAACCATGTAACAACAATATTTCAATGAATACTTTCTTTTTATGTGTGCCTGTTCTGTTAATATTGATGAAGTTAGAATAAAAATTGCGTATACCTTCTTCTTCTTTTTCTGTCGAATCGACAGCGCTTCTATTCTCAAATTTTATGTTAATTTTATGTAACTATATATGTGCGACATTAAAAGTCAATCGCAGCAACAATACCTACTTATTCTTTTATTACATGAACTGCAAAATTATCAAGCTCTAATCTCAAGTCCAGCCAACTAAAGGCACAGTAACTTTTCACCTCTCTGTTAGCCTTCATTCAATCATTTTTGCTTTCTGATCTTTCACACGAGTCCTTATACTACTGAAGCTTCGTCTAGTGTCTTATTCGTATCTATTGAAAAGGTTTTAAGCATTAAATTATTATTACCTATGAAACTATTTTTATACTAAGCGTTAATGGTAACATAATTATGATTGATATATCTTCTTTCTTCCAGGCTTCGCTCACTATAACTTGTACCTATTCCTGTTTTACGGCTGGCTTGTCATTACCATGACCTTTGAGATGTTCAGCACTTTCTACTTGATGCCAGGGATGGCCAAAGAGCTTGGCACTACTGAATTCCAGCAAGGTATCATCACTCAATTACTAACTGGAGGTGAGTAATCTAACTGTTACATCAATTTCATCGTCTATTTCTATAATAATTCTAATTGAAATTATAGCCAGGAAAATTAAAGTTAATACAATGTATAATAGATACAAAATATGAATGACCGAATGTGGTACTTTTTGAAGATGGTTATAAACCAATTCAATGTCATATAAGAAACGATTCTGTTTCTTATCAGATCCGAAGGAACATGGGACAATACATGTATAGGCGACCAAAGAGTTACTTAGGCGGGGCAACAATAATCTGCGCAGCTATTTCTTGGGACGTTTTCTTTGAAGTCAGATAAAGAAGCCAATATACCTCAGGAGAACAAAACCAATAATTTTAATGACTATAGTAACTCTGATCTTCTAGGTATTTTTGGCGCTTCCCAATTTTGGTGTTATTTCGCTGACACTCGAGGACGAAAGAAAATATTGAAGATAGCCTTAATCATGAGCTTCGTGTTCGGTACAAGCGCCGCATTTTCACCTCACTGGATCATCCTTGCTATACTTAAATTGGTATCTGCGGCTGGGTAAGAAAAATTGTAATTCTTTAATTATCTATAACTTGAATTCAGTATATTATAGATACAATTAGTATACATTGTTGTATTATAATCAAAACGATACGACAAATTGAAAGAAAAAGTTGTTAAATTTATTAAAATCCCGGAATATCAGAGCTAAGCCCGAAATATGATATTATTTTGTCTTCATGTTGGCCTTTTTTATTAATTCAGTTACTTTTATCTTTTCCTTTTCTTTTTCATATTTTTTTAAGTTGTTTAATCTCTTTCTTTTATTAAATTTCATTTGTTTTTAATACTTTTCCCAATAACGGTTTTTTTTTTTGTAGTGTGGCCGGTATATTTGCAGCGTCATTTCCATTACTCACTGAATGTACTCCAATTTCGAGAAGAGAGACAGTTATTATTTTAACTACCAGCACGTTTTTGGTAGCTTTGGGAACTATGGCAGGTAAACCAACTTATTCTTGTTCTGAATTTATTTTATTTTTGTTATATGCTTTCGCTCATATATTTTTGTTATTAATAACTAGATCAGTACCGTTATTATACCAATCCTATGCTATACGGGATCCTGAGACGTTAACTGACTCAAAGAAAACAAAATTGGTAAATGTACATGGTGAAAGAGCACGTTTTTGACCTTATAAATATATCGGTCGCCCAGGGTGCATCCTGGCATTCAGCGTCCTGACGCCCCGACTATCTAGTGGCCTGACTTACAGGCACCCTGACGCTCTTGCGCCTATACCTATCTGTGGTAATATAACATTATCATGTTCACTTGCTCGTACTATTAAACCCAAATTCCGCTGTCCAACTCTTTATCTGGACTTGGCTTTTGCTCAAGACTGCCAACTGACTTTAACTTTTACTAGTGCTATTGATTTACATGAAGAATAATTTACATCATCACAGATAACCCGAACCATCGGCGCGATTGCTGGCAATTTACCACATTTCGTTTTCTTTTTCAGTTCTATCACTTCCAATTTTATCTCTCAAGTTCTCCGGCTATATCCCTGGTCTAGCCATCCACTTCAACTCTTGGAGGCTGCTGTGTCTACTTTATGCATTACCAGCTATTATTGCTGCATTCGGAGTTCACTTTGTGTATGAGAGTCCCAAGTACCTTCTAACTGTGGATAAAAATGAGGAAGCCCTCGAGGTTGTGAGAGGGATATATGAAATGAATACTAGGAGAAGTGCTGAGAGTATGCAGGTAAATACTATATTAATAACTAGCCTTTCCCCGTGGCCCTGGACTGCCTCTGCGGCGAGGTGGTAGTTAACGCGGCCGCCAGGCGCGGGATCGGGTTCAGTACAAATATTTGTATGTATGAATATGGGTATTTGCAATGGTCTGGTCGTGCCTCGGAGAGCACGTTCAGTCAGTCTCGGTTAACATTTGAACATGTATGGCAGTCGTTATAGGTAGTTGGAGCCCTCAAAAGTCCAATAACTGCCTCTCTGGACCATTGGCGATTCGTTGGCCGGCGTTCTACTAGCTAGATTAGAATGACGAATGTTAGGGACGACGACTGTGGGGCTGGTAATGCGATCGCCTTTCGGTGGTGGAGGTTAGATGCTAGTCGCTTTACGGAAAATATTGAAGACCTGTAGGGTCTGCTTTACAAGTCTAACAACTCCGAGGTGAAAGCTTTAGATGCCACTGACATTGAGGTTAACTCTAGGCTGAAGAAGACCCGTGGCGCCGTCCACTTGATTTGTGCCATCAAATTTCTCCCGAGGAGGGCCAGACCATGAGGGTTGGCCCTGGGTCAGCTGGGGTGCGAGCGATATGTCGTCTGACCACCTCACCTTCAGCCTAGCAAAACGACCCACAGACGGCGTGCGGTTTAGTCGGTCCAAGTCCGACACAACCTCCCCCTTTGGCTTCGGAGTAAAAAAAAAGACGGGTTGCACTCTGGGAGTGCCGACAGAAGTGAAAACTTTTTCTTTCTTTCTTTCTTCGTTATATACATAGAAAAAGATAAAAAAATATACCATACCATACCATACCTATAATACAGCGCCAATCATAGACCCTGTCACTAATTTTCTGCTAATTTTCTATCAGAAGAAACAAAGAAATTACAAAGAGATAAAATAATCACAAAAAGTAATAAATTACAAAAAGAAAAAATAATCACAAAAAGTGTCAGAAGGCCAGGTTTGAACCCGGTACTATCTGAAACCATAAGGACTTACAGTCGAAGCGTTTACCGCTATGCTGCGAAGCTATTTATAGTGTATTGCAAAATGGACAGACTATAGCTAATATTGTATGACGTCAGTCGTCGGTTACGGTAATCGTATTCTGTCCTCCGTGGTTACGGTCCAAAGGTCAAGCGATCCTGACGCGCGAGTTTAGCAATTTTTACCCATCCAACGCCGCTAAAGAAGTTTTCACTTCAAAAAACCTTCAAATCTCTACCAGAGTACCTATGTATAATTAATGATTCAAATAAGGCCTAATCAGGTACTATATGTGTTACAGATTGATATACTAATCTTAGATGAAGATAACATATCAACAGCGAATATGAATGGCTTCAAAGCTTTTTGGAAACGCTTGGTAGCGATGTTGAAGAAACCCCGTATCACGTATTTTTCGGTGGTAATGAAAGCTCTTGTTGGAAGCTATATAAGGTAAGTTATTCAAAAAAACAATGAAAAATGTAATTCATCGTCATAGTGCCTCTTTCTCATTTGGGGTAGACAGAGACATTGAGATGAGTCGTAAACAGCGAGTATTTATGAAAACAATGGCTGAATTCTGATGATCTTTTGTTACATTGCTAAGCGCATACCTGTAAATCATTGAATGACCGCAAAAGTGTAATTACATTACACTCACATTTCGCCTTTCGGTCTCACGTAATAGGAGGCAAGTATTAATGTAGGTACTTCGATTAAAATAGTAACAGTTTAAATCGATCAACGCGGGGTTTGAACCTGCGGGTCTTTGCCGTACAGGGGCAATGCTTTGACCACTAAGCTACCAGACTACGCCCGAACCAATCCAAATTACTCCTTCTAAAGACAGATCTTACTCTTCTTAAGACAGATAGTCTTTGAGGCGACAGTTGCCCCTGTAATGCAGAGATCGCGGGTTCAAACCCCACCTAAACCGATTTAAGCTTTTCCAATTTTAATCAATTTGAATTTTTAACATGCAAAATGCTCTAAAAATCATTTAAAATACGTACATATTATAAAGTCTGCATTTTTTTTTGATGCCCTTGGTGTCACCCTCCTTCAAAGGCCACGGCTTTTTTTAACGTGCGGGATATCCTCACTGATACCATCCGCGCCGGAGCCGGAGGGGGAGGTTAGTAGGTAGGACTCGAACCGACTAAACCGTACGTATGTGGCCACTGCAAAGCCGAAGGTTAGGTGGCTATAGAGAATGTCCCTCGCTACCTGGCGGATCCCGGACCATCTCTCTCGATCTGGCCCTCTGGACCACGGGGTCTCCAATCCATAGGCTACGGTAACCGCTTCCTATCAGGTCGGCCGTATGCTTGTCTGTTCCCTAAGTTGTAGAAAAAGTGAAATAATAAATTATTTGGTTTGTTCCAGCATATACTGTTACATTGAACTTACGCCAACTATTGCAAGTGCCTTTATGACGTCACGGGCTAATGGCAATACTCATCTTACTATTTGCGAGACGATTAGAGAGCACCATAACACGACCAGTTTGGAAAAAGTAAGCATCATTATTGTATCATTTACTAGCATTGTTATTTGTTGGCTGTTCTGATGTTTTAATGGTATCAATGGTAAACCTGCCCCTCTAGACAAGTGGCAATTCATTGGTCGGCATTTGATGGAATAGAATGACGAATATATGGGATTTGACGTTTCTGTCAATCGTTAACGCATGTCAAATGTGTCAAATCCCATACATTCGTCATTCTATTCCATCAAACGCCGGGTAGCGAATTGCCACTTGTCTAGAGGGGCTGAACTTCGATAAATGAACTGAAAAATATACAGGAGAATAGCTGCCGGGTAAATCTGTGCAATGTCGGAAAGATAGGTACGATAGAGGTCCTTGCCTGGCGCTGATATCTCTTCTTCGTCGCCCACTGCAACTTAATGAAGATTTGCTTGATGATATTAATGATGATGATTGACTAGGACGTCCCGTATATTGCTTTTGATCACAAGTACACCAGGCCCCGATTCTGCAAATTTTATAACATAACAAGACTACTGTCATACCACTGACATTGTATAAAATGTCATTAAATATTAGACTTTATCCCTGAGCTTTAAAGTCCAAAATAAAAGGAGAAAGAGTTTATAACATTTTTTATTCACTCTACAAGATTTTTTTTTTTTTTTTATAATACATACATTTCGACGGACGACAACGGCCCGAGTCCGATTCACAGTGTGACAAGTACAAGTACGAGTACGAGTACGAATACAATCTCGGTTGGATTGCGTTCAGGGGTCAGCAAGTGCATGGCCGGGCAGGGGGGATTGTGGTTGCAGCACTAGTGGGACCGGTGGGTGTCACGCGGTGCTGCGATGACAATCATCTTTTGATGAGGCCGTCAAGCTGAGTGCCACCATTGTTAACATGGTGCGGAAATGTTATGGTGACCCTCTTTACTGAGACTTTGCCTTCAAATTATATTGAAATAATATGAATTTTAAGAGATAGTGATCAGGTCCCTGATTACATTTAGTTCTAGAGATATTTACAGGAACCTTACGTACCCTGCGGGACGTATAAGGCCCTCATGGAATAGTCCTTTTATTCATTGAATTTCAAGGTGAACTTTAATTCATTTAAAATATGCATTTCAGAATAACGACAGCCTAAAAAACGGCTTCGCTATGACAATGATGTTTGCTGTCGGCATTGCACTAGCGGTTTTGAACGTGCTCATAAATGGTCTAGTCAACTATATCAGCAGGAAGAGGATTATACTTGGAGTGCAGGTAATGAATCAATTAAGTTTTAACTCTCCTGTTCCATGATATATAATTAGGAGAACGGAAATTAACTCGATCATGGTATAGGTACTTACATACCTTTGATTGCCTGACGTTTTGACCAGGCTCCCGATTCTGCCAATTTGATGACATACCAAAACCACTGTCATACCACTGACTTTGCATCTGAACATTAAAGCTCAAAATGAAAAGAGAACGAGTTTATAACATTTTACATTCTCTCTACAAGATTGTCATTTAATTTTAGACTTTAACTGTATAATCGTCAAGTCTCAAGTTAAATGGCAATGGTTACAGTGTCTGATCATGAAAAATATAATAACAGAATCAGGGCCCAGGTTACAGGCTGGTTGAAACGTCAGGTGATCAAAGGTATTTAAGTACCTATACCATGATCGCGTTAATTTCCGTTCTCTTAATTATAAATGAATCAATTAGCCCTCAGCAGTTTACTGTTGGACATAATTCTCTCCCAATGTGTGCCATCGAAGGGGCGACGCTCGAAGTTGTCCAAAAATATGTATACCTGGGCCAGGTTATCCAGCTCGGTAAAAACAACTTCGAGAAAGAACTAGCCAGAAGGATTCAGCTGGGCTGGGCAGCATTTCGCAAACTACGTCGACTCTTCTCTTCCTCCCTACCGCAATGCCTGAAAACAAAGGTCTTTGACCAGTGCGTCCTACGTGTTATGACTTACGGTGCCGAAACGTGGAACTAACGGTAGGGCTAGTCCATAAACTAAAAGTCGCGCAGCGGGCTATGGAGCGAGCTATATGCTTGGAGTTTCTCTGAAGCATAGAATTCGTAACGAGGTGATCCGACAAAGAACCAAAGCTACCGGCTAGCTCGCAGAATAAGCAAGCTGAAGTGGCAATGGGCTGGCCACGTCTGTCGAAGGACCGATGGCCGTTAGAGCGGACGAGTCCTAGAGTGGAGACCGCGAGAAGGCAAACGAAGGGTAGGACGCCCCCTAGCCAGATGGACCGATGACCTGAAAAAGGTGGCTGGGACGGACTGGATGCGGAAGGCGGAGGATCGTACGAAATGGCGCACATTGGGGGAGGCCTATGTCCAGCAGTGGACTGCAGTGGGCTAATTGATTGATGTGCCATTTCATCCGATCCTCCGCTTTCCGCATCCGCAGTAAAAGTAATTTATATTTTATGATGTTGTTATATCTAGTGTACACAACCTCTGTGGTTTGGCGGTAATAGATGCAACTGCTAATCAGGGAGCGTGGGTACTTTTCCAAATCAATGCAAATATTTTTATGCATGAATCTATTTACATTGGTCTGGATATGGCCTCGGAGAGCACGTTAAGCCGTCGGTGTCCATTATATATGAAACATGTAGTTGGAACCCTGAAAAGTCCGACAACTCTTCTAAGCAATACTTCAATTTCGCTAATGGGTTGTGAAGCCTCACGTTTGACCACTGTCTCATCTTTTGGTAAGTGATGTTGTGGCCGACGGTGAAGCAGAAGATGGAACTAATCACTCTAGTCTTGAAGAAATCCAAGTTATAGCTAACCAGAAACATAGATTCGGCATTTCACTTAGCGGTACGTATAATAAATGTTTCACCGAATCTATCTACCTCAATGGGAAAGATGCATATATTTAGCTATGGATGATGTAGGACATGACGGTATTTCCGTCCAATTGAGCAGCCCGACTGGGGAAGTACCTCCGCCCTACAGAATACCGTGGGAATAATAACCTCATGTTGTGTTCCCGGAGCTCACTGGAGAGTTTTTGTGATATCAGTGGGAAGACATAAGACTTATCCTGCTTTATCTTCTAAACTAACGGCACAGAAACACTCTATTCTGAAAGGGTCGGCAGCGCGAGTGTGACGCCCCTGGTGTTGCACAGCGTCCATAGGTCACGGTTACTACTTTCCATCAGGCTGGCCGCGTGCTTATGGGCCTCTAGGTGGTATAAAGAAAAAGAAATGTATTTATGAACCTAAAAAATCTCTAATTTACCAACAGCTACCGCCTATTTATACATTTTGTATATTCTCAAGTAGGTACCTACCACTAGTTTCCCGAGGAGGGCCAGACCGAGAGGGATCGCCCTGGATCACCCGGAGTGCGAGGGATATGTCGCCTGACAACCTCACCTTCGGCCTAGCACAACGACCCACGCGTTAGGTTAGGTTAGGTTTAGTCGGTTCGAGTCAGATATAACCTCCTCCTCCGCCTCCGGAGGGAGGGAGGGTATTCGTTGGGATTTCCCGCACGTAAAAATAATAACTACCACTAGTAACACTTTTTATATCTTTGATTTTCAGATTCTAGTTACTATTGCGGCGATATGCATCAATTTCAGCCCGTATGGTGTACTGACTGCCATCCTCTTTCTGTGTGTGCTGTCTGGTGCCTTCAACCTTGGTCTTCTGTACACATATGTGGCTGATATCTTCCCTTCTTTCGTCATGTGAGTATTTTGTTTTTAACCTTCAGAATAGTTCTAAGATTTCTCTCTACAATATGGCGCTCTACTACATTGAAACACGTAGATATTTTTATGCTCATCGCACCATACCACAGGCAGGGAATTCATTTTCACACGTTGCATATCTCGAAAGGAATTTCAGTCTGCGCATGCTAGGACTATGGAATGATCTCTCTGCTGTAGTTTTTCCAAGCCATTAAAATATGGAGTTCTTCAAGAAGATTCTGACAAGGTCGACAGCACCAGCCGGGCACCCCTGGTCCCAGATACTGCTAATTGGGTATTTGACTGACTAGTCGAATAAGTTACTTTTTACTAAACGTCAAAACGATAAGATATAAGATTTTTTTTAAAACGATTGTTATGACTAGCTGAACCGGCAAACTTCGTACCGCCTCAGAATCACTAAAAAAAGTAACAATTTCCCATATTTTCTCATCGTTTAAACCTTCCCTGGACATCCACAAATATTAATTCAAATCTAAAATTAGCCAAATTGGTTCAGCCCTTCTTGAGTTTTAGCGAGACTAATAGAATTGCAATTCATTTTTATATATAAGAAGAAGATGTCATAATATTTAATGGTAATAAATTAGTGTCCACGAATAGCACCTGCCAAAAATTTTGATAGGTGCTGTTCATGGACATGGCTAGGTGCTATTCGCTCAGGTGCTATTCGGCTGGGTGCTCTAAGTGGACTACACCAAAATCATTTACTATTAAAGGTTGGGTGGATGATTAAAAATAAATGAGAGCGATAAAATGAAAAACGGACGCATCTGTTTTCACTTTACCATTCTTAATTTAATAAGTTCAGTAAAATATATTTTTTTTAACTACACGGCACGTGTATATCGTGGCCCTCTGTCCTGAGACTTTGCCTTCAGCTTACCATCCGGCGAGGTAAAGTTAAATTGACGTTCCCTGTATAAAAAAAAAAAAAACCAATTGTTAACCTCTGTCATACTAATAATAGTGTAAAAAATACCATAAAATTTTAAACAGTCAACTCGCAATAATATACATTTTCGTTGAGAATACAATACTCAACAAGCAATTAGAATTTGCATTATACACTCGAGAGCAATGAATCCGGGTCACTCAAAGAATCCAAAAAATCTCGGAAAGTAAGAATGCTAGGTTAATTCAATAAATTGTATTTAATAGACAATTTAATACTCCTTAAATGAAAGTTAAAAAAATATGAGTCACCATACATTTTATTTACACAAAATTACATAAAGAAAAAAAACTGCTGATCTCTCCTTAAAACAAAAATAGGAAACATGAAATTTTTGAACTTTATGACGATTTTCTTGAATTTCAATACTTCGTATTACCTCCTCGTGCTTCCATTACTGCGTTTACGCGGTTTGGCATGCTGTACACCAAGTTCCTTATACGATTTTGGGGAATATTCTCCCATTCCTCTGTGAGAGCAATTTTGAGCTCAGGAAGCGTGATTGGGGGAGGGTTTCGTTGTTTTACGCATCTCCCTAGCTCGTCCCAAGCATGCTCGATCGGGTTGATATCCGGGCTGCGCGCTGGCCACTCCATACAAGTAATGTTCATCTCTTGAAGGTAGTCATTCACAATCCTACCTGTATGAGGTCGGGCATTGTCATGCATAAATATAGCATCCTCACCCAAATTGACCATAAATGGACCAACGTGTTCGTTGAGGATTTCTTCCACATATCTTACGCTAGTTAAAGAGCCGTTTTCTATGATCACCAGCTCTGTGCGACTTTCAGAGGAAATTCCGGCCCACACAAGTACAGACCCACCACCGTAGGCTACTTTTTCTTCGATGCATGCTTGCTTGAATCTTTCCCCTGGTCTTCTATACACTCTGTGTCTTCCATCGTGCTTGTAGAGCATAAATTTTGATTCGTCGGAGAACATAACTTTCGACCAATCTTCAATACTCCAATTTACGTGGTTCTGGGCATATCTTAGTCTTGAAATACGATGGCCACGCTCCAGTTTAGGGCCGTTTGCAGGTCTAAGGGGTTTTAAGTTAGATTCAGCAAGCCGACGTCTTACTGTCCATGCACTTGGGTTACTTCCTCCGAGGCGTCGAAACTGATTTGTGAGTTCAGTTCCTGTGAGAAAGCGATTTCGAAGCATGGTGTTCACCAAGTATCGGTCTTCTCGTGCTGTGGTACACCTAGTTCTGCCCGTTCCTGGTCTGCGTAGGTTAGAACCAGTTTCTTCGTAACGTCGGAGAACTCTTTGTACTGTTGACAGCGACACACCGACAGTCCTGGCTGTATCGCGCTGACTCCGGCCGGTTTCCACCAATGTAAGTATTCTGGTGCATTCTTCAAGTGTAAGCGACATGATTTCAGCTTGAATAATGAATATTGAGCACTATCAACCTGGTTTATGTACCAACATAAATGACAGATTACAAACAAAAGCAAAAACAAATCCTGTAATTTCGTAGTTCCATCTTCGACAGTGTTCCCTTTTCAAATTTGATTTTTTTATGATATAACTTTACAATAACTAAGAAGTTTTAATACTTTCATTTAAGGAGTATTAAATTGTCTATTAAATACAATTTATTGCATTAACCTAGCATTCTTACTTTCCGAGATTTTTTGGATTCTTTGAGTGACCCGGATTCATTGCTCTCGAGTGTATTTTATGAAGTCATAGTTACTTATTCAATAATAATTCTTAAGAAAACTCTTGAATGAGACAAATAGATACCGTTTATTATTATTTTCATTGGGGACGCCAGTGTTCATGCAGATGATGTAATCTTCGTGTGGGTCATTTCACCCATTCCTCTGGTCTTCCCTGTCGAGGGTGAAAGTACCAACCATGTGACCGTTTGACTAATATCTATTATATTTATACAATGTATTTATGTCCGTTCTAATGTCAATGTTTACAGGTCCATGGCGGTATGCTTTACAGCAGTGGCAGGGCTGGGACCTGCGTCGCTTGCTGCTACTTTTATGAAAAGGTTCCTAAAAAGCAATTGTGAAGTTGTTTTTTATATAGTGACAGGTGTTTCTTTGAGTGAGTATATTTATCTTTTTAAATAATTGTTAACCTATCCCCATACAAATAAATAAACTAGAAGTCTCGCTTTGTAATGTCAATTATGTTATCTGTGCTAATGTTAAAATAACAATTTTTTAATCAATGTTTAATTTTTTTAACGTCTGTCTTTTTTACGTCTGTCTGTCTGTTCGTAACGGGTAATATCCGAAGTGGCCGGATTGAGATTGTCAGTATTTTTACTCTAGATAGCTAATATGATAAGGCGTAACTTCGGCCCCGATTATTTTCGATAAGTTATTAAAACCCAGCCCCTCTAGACAAGTGCCAATTCGTTGGTCGGCGTATGGTGGAATATAAAGACGAAAGAATGGCATTTGACGTTCATGGCATGCGTTAACGACTGTCAAAGACTTGAATTCCCGCACATACGTCATTCATCAAAACCCGGCCAACTAATTCCCACTTGTCTAGAGGGGCAAATCGGAACCCAGGTGAACGAAGTAACGGGCACAGCCTAAAAACGGGGTGAATAGAGATTGATGGGTTAATAGAAATAAAATTGTCGTTAGATTTTCTTAAATAATTTCTTTGACTAATTTTTAAGTATCTAACCAGATATCAAGTATGTCTATCCATTATAACATTGGAGTCCTCCATAGCTTCACTTGAAAGATGAGATCAGACCACAGAATTTCGCAGACCATTTTATTTCTATTCACCCATCGATCTCTATTCACCCCGTTTTACCCGGTACTATGTTTAATACAACATGCTAGATAACAGAGCAACACACAGTGCAGGTTGATAAAAAATGTTTACAATTTTATAGTAGCCAGGTACTTTTAAATATTCCAGTACTTATCAACTTCTGAGCTAATTTTTTAAAACAGCTGTTGACAATAATGTCTCATAATTTTACAACTAATTAAACAACGTGGTTATTTAAACAACCATAACCAGTTGTATGCTCACTGAATCTCATACAAATAACTACAGATCAACAATGACAAAAAATAGCCTCATATCTAAATACTGATAAAAGTAATTTATTACGTTACTTTTTTTGCACTCGGCCTGTTTGGGTGTTTCACAGTAACTCTCTTAGGTCCGTAGTTCACTGGAGTGTTTCACAATAGCTTTCTTGGACCCATAATTCACTTGTGTGTGCCACGGTAACTTTCTTAGACCGCAGTTCACTTGAGCGTTGCATGGTAACTTTCTTAGACCCGTGTAACTTTTTTGGGCCCGTAGTTCACCTAGCTGATACACGGTAACTTTCTTAGACTTGCAGTTCACCTGGGTGTTCCATAGTAACTTTCTTGGACCCGTAGTTCCCTTGACCGTTCCACGGTAACTTTCTTGGACCCGTAGTTAACCTAGGTGTTCCACAGTAACTTACTTGGACGCGTAGTTCACCTGCAGAATTTGTTGCAGCCACTCGGATTTGCACGGTAGCAAACAGCATGCGCTGACAGAATTTCAGCTTTTATAAAATGACGAAGGTCTGACATTCCTGGTCTCTTATAGTTAAATAAACTACAATGACTACAATTAACTACCTAATTAAGTCGTCATTTTCAACATTATCTGTCCTCTGATTTCATTATATTAACAGTCTGAATGTATGTCCCCGGGCTCTTAATGGCATGATATTAAAATTAATAATTTTTTTTATTGCAGTTTGTGTAATAATCATCGCTTTCCTGCCGTCGGATGAGACTATTTATGACAATAGAAAAGTATTAGAAAAGCCAGAACCAGAGGATGATGACGAGACCTAAAATGTCTTACAGAAGATGATATAGATGGTGTAATTCGCGGTGGCAAGGCAAACCGATGGAAAGAAATCTTGCCTAACGGGCTGTTACCGCGTGGTTGCCGCAATAATTATGCTCTTATGTTATTAATTTTCGTATCATGAATTTTGTAATTGGCGTATAATAAAGTATATAATAAATAAATAATTATGGCACTGTGAAGTGACAATTTCATATTAATAAATATTGTAAAATTATGGCTACAAATCGTGGCCAGACTTAGGCGTTGTTGAAATTATGGCGATAATTGTTGTCATATCGCGTTAGTGTAGCCCGAGCAGTATAGAACGAAGATAGGAATTGAATATGGGATTCTGCGTTCTGATTTCAGATGATGAATTTCATATAGGTACTTAATCAGCGTACGGAAACAGCTATGTATTAGGTGTATTTAATTTTTTTTTATCCGCGGCGGTACGGAGTCAATATACGCGTTCGGGCGAGAGGACGTTTGTACAAATACATGTTGACATTTTTCTTCAAAACTACTAGATTAATTTTGATGCAGTTTTCAGAATGGGTTCGGTTTGATTGGTGCATATTCATAGATAGGTGTTATGGTGACACCTCACCGGTGGGCGCTGCAGCAAACATTATTTGAGTAAATCAATGTTGCCATTTTTCTCCAAAACTACTAGTCCGATTTCGATGAAATTTTCAGTTATGGGTTCAAATTTGATTGGTGCATGTTCTTAGATATGTCACGGTGACACCTCACCAGGAGGCACTGCAACAAACATTATTTGAGTAACCAATGTTGCCATTTTTCTTCAAAACTACTATAGACCGATTTTGATGACATTTTAAGTTATGGGTTCGGGTTTGATTGCTGCATGTTCTTAGATAGATGTTACAGTGACAACTCACCAGGGGGTGCTGCAGCAAATATTTTTTGGAGGAATTGTTTTAGTAGCGGGTTTTTTTAATTTGTAATTTAATTTTCTTTTTGAATTAGATGCTTGATTGGCTCATACTCGCAATGTCATTGACGTATGACATTCGTCAGCTTAGTATGTTATGTATTGGGGACTCGATCAATTACTCGAAAATTTATATAACTGTGCTGGTTAAATAAATATTATTTAGTAAAGATTGCTTTTGATTAAAATATAGGTACTAAAAAATCTAAATTTTAAAAATGTGTATACGTAGTAGATATAATAGTTAGATCTACATAGTACTTAAGTAATATGTAAAAAAAATAATACATTATAAATAATTTATAAAGTTTGTGTATGTTCTTTATTTAATCCCCTTTTAAGCCTTTCCTGGAAGTTTTAAGAAGATATATTTATATTATTTTGAGGATTCCCGTCTTTATTTGTGAAGCTGCGGAGAAACAGTCGGCATGAGTGAGAGCTCCGGATGCAACTGGACACACTAATGCTGAAGACAAAAAGATAACCCTATGTTCAGCGGTGGACTGCACTAATAGGCTAATGCAGTCAACTGCTGGGCATAATTATGCTATTGATCGATGAATCACAATTAAAAAAGACTATTAAAACTGTGACAGTCTTCTTCTCAAGTATCAATGATTCACATATTTGTTAATGCAATTCTGCCATCTCTACGGCACTGTCAGTGGCTGTATTCGGGTCGTCTTTAGTGCAGGAGGTAGGACATAAGGGACACCAAACTAAGAGCTCTACAGTTCCATGCGGTTCTCCACCTCCTAGCCGACCAGTGGAGGTCGCGTGAGGGGGTAGTTTTTCCTGGGTAGGTAGAGGGTGGGGTGGGGGACAACAAGGGGTTAGTATGGGTCTTCCACCAAAACTGTTAAAATATAAACAATAGTTACTTTAATTATAAAAAATCGAATGAGTTATCTGTTCTTATCGCTTTTGCTTTGCGTCTTGCGTGTTGTGACAAAAATGTGCAAGTAATGCCACTTATGCTAAATAATTGTGAATGTTACTGTTATAATATTACATCATATTTTTCATGCGCTATAGTTTTTGTACTGTCAGTGGGAAGACCAAAGTATTCTATACGCTGAGGCACAGAAGCTCTCTGTTTTTACAGGGTCAGCACCAAGAGTGTGACTTCCCTGGTGTTGCACACGTCCATAGGTCACGGTGAACACTTTCCATCAGGTGGGCCGTGTGCTTGTCTGCCACCTCAGTGGTATAAAATAAATAAATAAATAATAAAAATCATTTATTTCAAGCCATTTAGACTCATATTGATTACATTATTTTTTCACATTCAATATAGTTAATAGCATTAAGAAATAATCAGGTTATATTAATTACATTCCCACATACAACATTATAATCATAACATTAGCTGGAATATTGAAAGCTATATACGAAGAACAGGTTAGTTTTATTTATAGCCCTCAATACATTGTCATATTCGTGCACCCGTTCCATAAAGGAGGCACTCGTTTTTCTGATCATTGCATAGAAATCATCTACTCTGTTTTCGGCGAACATACCGAATATTTATACTCGTATTGAGTTATACAAACGTTGTGTATAGTACGCGTTAAACAGAGTGATTTTAGCTTGTTTTGAACATCTAGCGAAACGCCTAGCAAGCATATTACTCTTCGCTGCTATTCCTCTGCGCTGTCTCTCCATGCCCTCGTCATCCTTAAATTTATCTGTTATGATATGCCCCAGGTATTTAACACTCCCCACCACTCTTAGCCGGGAATTGAAAAGAGACATGTCAGGAGCAGGCACCGGTGTATTGTCATGTTTAAACAACACAATTTCAGTTTTTTTTTTTGTGTTATAATTATAAACCAACCCGTTGCATACTCCTCCAGCAACTTTACGCAGATACTTTTTGGTACATTTTCCACAGTTAATGAATAGTAGTTTATCAAAATGTTGCATAAGCAAAGCATCTTAAATTACGAGCGTTTGTTAAACTTTTTATAAATAAAGATTTTTATACATACATACATAGGGTAGGGCGGGGCTAGTTGAGCATAGAGGCAAGTTGGGCAATCGAAATATCTCGCAACTATTCACCGTACGCATAGGCATTGTATGGCGGAAAGAAGGGGTCGCGGGAGGTTTAATCAACACACGATCGCCAGCGGCCAGTGGTGGCTCGACGAACGAGGGAAGCGCTCGTGCGTTTTGTTTATTTTGTGACCAAAAAGTAAAAACGTCGTTTAACGCAAGTTTTGTTCTGTATTAGTCAATTGTTATCTGTTTTCGATCAGGTAAGTGTTAATCTTCCAGAGAATTATTGTACTTTTGATATGTAGAGAGGTTCTGGGTATAATTCTTACGATTTTTTTATAATCTCACATTTGTTTTGAAATTCCGGGTTGGGGTAAGTTGAGCAACTATTGCTCAACTAACCCCACGACTCAAACAACTAAAGTAATGAAAGTTTTTTTTGTTAGGATGCGGACTTACAAGAGGAAGACTACAAGATGTTCTTATACTACTGAAGACATAAAAAATGCTGCAAAGGCTGTAAACGATGCTTTCATTTGTGTCAATTGCAACAGGGACAAGGACGATTTAGCTGCTAAGATCTTATTGTTTTTTTTTTTTAAGATATTTAAGTCAGATTTTAAACAAAAAGACTGAATATAATCCTGAAGTTAGTTTTAAGATACGTTGATGTTTTGTTTATTCTATTTTCAGTTAATTATCCATAGAAAATTACTTTAGGTTTAGTTGTTTTGTCACTAAGACTATATACATTTACTTTCATTTTTGTCAATTGCTACAGTGACAATGACCATTAAGTTCCAAAGATCTAAGTTTTTTTTTAAAGATATACGCGAAGTCTGATTTTAAACAGAAAGACTGAATTTAATGCTGAAGTAAATTTTAAGATACGTTAATGTTTTGTTGATTCTAATTATGGTTCATTATTCAAGGAAATTTACTTTAAGTTGCTGTTATGTCACTAGATGACTATAAATAAAGAGCTGATTGTCAAACACATATTTTACTTCATCTCTAGCCAACATTGAACCCAGAATTTGGTAAGACATTCTTAGTGCTCAACTTGCCCCATACCCTGGCTCAAGTTACCTCACCTATGGGGTACATTGAGCGTATCTGACTTTCTGCCTTTAGACAGCTGTAGCTCTTAAATTCGGCTTGTTACAAAAAAATTGTATGAACACTTTTGCTAAGGGATAAATTACTAATCCATCAAGCCGCATAACAACTCATTGAGACTTATCATTACAGATCTATATGCGCTTAAGTGAAAAATTACTCAACTAGCCCCGCTCTACCCTACATATACTCACGCCTGTATATCCCTGAAGCGGTAGGCAGAGGTGTATTTAACACCCACATTTCGCTAACTATGATTTTCGGTCCTAACTAATAGGGGGCGAGCCCATTTAATTTTTTTTATAGTACCTACTTAGTTTAGACTTGTCGACAAATTATACTCGCAGGCGATGATAAAACCTCTCAGCCTCAGAAGGGACTTTGCCTCGCTGTGTGTTTTACCGCCTATACAATGGTTTGTGCTCATATAAATTGTTTGATATGATGCCCACCGCTACATTCTATCATCGCACCGCTCGCCATAGACAGTTAATTCATCCTCACACATTGCGACCGAAAACGGTGACACTGTGCGGTATGAAAGGAATTACATCCCACGCACGCTCAGGTTGTGGAATGAACTTCCTGCCGTGGTTTTCCCAAGCGACTACAATATGGGGTTCTTCAAGCGATGGAAGAAAGGTTTTTTCAGGGTCGGCAGTACGACTTCAACGCTCCTATTATTGCATACGTAACATACTTACGTACATAGGCGCCGGTAACCACTTTCCATCCGTTGGGCCGTGTGCCTGTGTGCCACAAGCGGTGTAAATAAATAAAATAAAAAACTATTCCCTTAATTTTCTATTTTCAGTTCTCTTTGATTCATAAACAAAAAATCTCGTAAATATAAGACTTTTGTAAACTCAGTGCCATGCCGATTCACAACTGAATGGCGTCCGAAGGGATTACTGCACTACAATGCCCGGTTCACATTAATCCAGTAGCATTTCAGTCCAGCGAGCTAATCCAGAGCTGGAATAATGTGAACCATTATTGGAATGTGCTCATTTCAGTGGAAATTCAGTCCAGTGACTGGATTGCCGGGCTACACTGGAATAATGTAGACAACTGAACACTATAGTCAGCCTCAGAAGTCTAGCACCGGACTGGATCGAGTATAGTGTTCTGTTTTGTTGTTATTGAATAATATGCACCGACCAGAAAAAAAGTTCTTGTGGAAAGTTACAAGTGCGTGTAACGTTGAGTAGCGTCATACGATGATGGTGAATAATTTTGTACATAGGGGAAACCAAAGAGATATTTCAATCCTTATACTCATATTAGTCGCAAACATAGGTAGTTTGTTATAGCAAATGAACACATAAATAAGTATTTGTATTTGTATGTTCTATTTATGACACAAGAAATACAAGATGTAGGCAAAATGTGTTTGACACTATAGTCAGATCTTCAAAAGCCATATTTGAAGTTTTATGAAAATTCGACAACGTAACCTTGTAACGGAGGAACAAAGTATGTCAAAGTTAGAACTGCACAATGCCTTAACTTTTTATAGTTCAAAATGGGGATCCCCTTATTTCGTAGAAAGAAATTTCATAGAATTTCGTTTCACAGAAAATGTTTCATATAATATTTGGTTCTTATATTTTTATTTCGAATATTATTGTTTCAAAAACAATTTACTACAATGAAACATATTTCACAGAAACACAATTGAACGAATTTCTAATCACATTTTTGAAGTGAAAACTTCTTTAGCGACGTTGGATGGGTGTAAAATTTTAAGGAAGCGTCAGGATTAGTTGACCTTTGCACCGTAACCGACGACTGACGTCATACAAGAATAGGTAGAGACTATCTATTTTGCAATTTAAAAGAGATAGCGTCGTAGCTTAAACGGTAAGCACTTCGACTGTAAGTCCTTATAGTTTCAGATAGTATCGGGTTCAATCCACCTGGCCTTCCGAAACTTTTTGTGATTATTTTTTCTTTTTGTAATTTATTACTTTTTATGATTATTTTTTCTTTCTGTAATTTATTACTTTTTGTGATTATTTTTTCTTTTCATAATTTATTAATTTCTTCTGACAGAAAATTAGCAGAAAATAAGTGATAGGTTCTATGATTAGCGCTATATTATAGGTATGGTATGGTATGTTCATTTTTATATTTTTCTATGTACCTATATAACGAAGAAAGAAAAATAAAATGTTTTCACTTCTGCCGGCACTCCCAGAGTGCAACCCGTCTTTTTTTTGTTTAACAAACTTATCAAACTGTAGAATTATTTTTTAAAGAATATAAAACCACCTTTATAATGTTCCAAATCACATTTATTTTTAACTGTTACATTTACAATATAGTTAACACCCCGACTCAGATTACCCCAAATTTCGGCTTCATAAGTAACGACCTAATATGACAATTCTTGTGCCGAAAACTGAACGTCATTACCAGGTTCCGTCAGCGAGTCCTTTTTCTTTATAAACACTAGGGATGTTGCCCAGTACCGTATATTTAAAAACTAAGTATTTATAAAACTTATTATCTATATTACAACATATGCCAATACATTAGAAGATTGATGAGATTGAGATTTGTATTAGGGCCATCAGGGGATACCGCACGATATCCTTCGAAGCGGCGAGTCTCCTGATCGGATCGCCAACATGGATCCTGAAAGCGAGGACCCTTTCGGCACTATATCAGTTCTGAAAGGAGGCACGGAAGCGGGTATTCGATCCCGAGCCCGAGAATATTCGGGCTGATAAATCCCGGCTCACCGGGACATGGTGGCCGAGTGGGAGCGACGACTTGGGCAACCACGCGCAGGGCACGCCGTGATTGCGGCGGTAAGACCCATCATGGGGGAGTGGCTGGAGAGGCCACACGGTAGCCTCTCGTACCGTCAGACGCAGATCATCACCGGACACGGTAGCTTATGGCAGTATCTGCATCTGATGGGCATAGAGCCAACGCCCGAGTGCCATCACTGCGACGCGAGCGTGGACTCGGAGCTGCACACGCTCACCGAGTGCCCGGCGTTTGAGACGCCGAAGCGGGAACTAGTGGCGGCCCTGAAAAAATACGTTTTTTTAAAGAATAAGTCCAATCAAATAAAATTCATTAGTCTGTTGTCAGTCAGGCATCAGTCCCCCTGCTGAAGCTCCAGCTACTCCATCTTCAGCATCCAGTTCATTCCAACCGCATTTTTGAGGCCGACAGTCCATCTGGCCCTTGTTTTTACAAAACCACTGTCACACCTCAGACACTGCAAAAAATGGTACCAACTAAATTTTGGACTTGAAAAGTTTAAAATTTTCATGAGCCTTCAGTTTTCATTCACTCTACAAGTAGGCATTTAATATGAATATTTATACTGTTGATTAATGGCACTTGTTACACATAGTGAGAACATTTGTACGTTTTCCACAGTATTTATTATTGAACCTGACCGGTTATCCCTTACGGCATTTTCAAAGGTTTACATTGATGTGGCGAAACCGGACAGTAGAAAAAGTATAACTACGCATACTGTTTTTCTTTTGATTGTAAATCTATTGTATAGCAAGAAATAAAAGGCTTTTTTAATTGTTTGCAATTCCTTAGAAAAATTAAAAAGATCGAACCTCTTATAAAACATCATATAAGGTCTATTAATATATGTACGTAATATTATATTATCTACACATAATTTATGTAAACAAATTTTATGTTTGAACGTTGTTAATAAAATGATAACCGATCCCAAGCCTAGGGTTCCTTATTATGTGCGAACCATTCCAGCCGTCTGCGAGAACTTCAAAATAGGGACGGCCGTCGGCTCAGTGTTTATGTTTGCAAAATGCGATTCGATTTGGATTTATTTTCCGAAAATTGAGCAAGCTGTTATTGTCACATGACGAATGAATTTCGATTATTCTTAAAATTGTAAAGGTATTACTTTTTTATTGTATGTTAAGTTATATGTGGCTAGCAATAATAAAAGCTACAGGAACATAAATATGGCGAAATAATTAAAAAAAATATAACGTCTGTAAGACCTCACGTCCAAAGTACGTCATTACCTGAAGGTTAGAGACTAAAATTTGAAATTGAACCACTAGTTAGTTAGCCTTGTTTATTTGTTTATTATGTGTTTTTATAAACAGTCGCTTAGTTTTAGTTAAGTACCTAACCGAATGGATTTCGTAGCTATACTCCATTCGTAGCAAAATTCCTTATTTATAAATAATATGTAAACTATATGTAACGCGTTAGTAATATATTATATACGATCTGCCCCGGCTTCGCAAGGGTGGTAAAAACGTTCCCGTGGAAATCCAATATAGCTCATGTTACTCAGGATAAATGTACTCGTAGCTTTCCAATGGTTAAAGAATTTTTGAAATCGGCACAATAGTTTTTGAGTTTATTGATTACAAAAATACACATAAAAATACAAATCTTTCCTCTATTGTAGATTAGTGGTAATGTATTTATGATGAAATAATATCCGTGATAATATAAATTTATAAGGATATATAATGATTTATTTTAGTTTAAAGCGTTTTTTCTTTCAGTTTCAGTTAAGATAAGTACAAGCATCTTTTTTTTTACTAAGTTGGAATACGCCGGTTCCCGTTACGAATCCCCCGTTTGGTAATTATATAAAAAAGTAGCTTAAGCCTACGCTTTTTAATATCAACTATCTGTCAGTGAACGTCCCGTTAAAATCAGCCCAGCTTTTTCACAGATTAGTTTAGTCAAACAGATGGACTGCCAAAAGTTTTAATACTTCATTTGTAAATTTTGATGCCTTTTAGTACAAAGTTAATCAAGTTAATGTGTCATTCAAAATTTTTTTTTGCTTAGTCAAATAACATAAGTTCTGATTGTCTGTCATATTTCACCACTTTAACACAATTTCGATCACTGATACATATGAATGCGCTATGTTTTTACTATGTTGGCTTTATTTCTTTGTAACTACTAACAATAGTATGTTAATTCTAAATTTCTGAATATACGTCCATTCTTATCTAACCAAGGAAACAATTGTTGACCGCCCGCATCAACCATAATTCGTTTTATGTATACACTTTAAGAGTATTTTTATTTTTGAGGCTATGCCAAAAAACACGTTGTTTTTTTTTGCCTCTAGTATGCGTTTTACCGGCGGAACCCAGTCACCGCGATCACTGCAAGAGTGACTAATTATATTTTTGATTATAAAATGCGAATACTGTAATACGGGCACAGTAGTAGTTTGAGTAGGAATGTGAATGGAAATATTAAGTGAGAGAATTAGTGAATAGCGAAAAATGACGTTGAAAATAAATCGTGTTCCTTTTGAGGACGCGCTCACTATGACAGGTGCGGTGATTTATTATTTTTTTATAGTTGAATATTTTGAGTCACGCACTGAAATAAAGTTAGCGAATAAATATATATAATAATAATTATAGGTACATAGTTCAGTGTCAAACATTTGATAAAAATCAAATACAAAATGATTAGATTTTTTAAATATTATTTGAACTGGTGTGTTGAAACAAAATAAATAAATAATTATCTGAATTAAAAGTTAATTTTTAATCAAATATCGAGAGAATTTATAATCGTTTTGGAGCGAAAGATTTTTGGCACAGTTTCGATAGCAAAATCGACTGGAAATATTATTTCAGCAAAAATTTTTTTTTAACCCATATATTGTTCCTTTCACCTGTACTTATTGTAATTTTTGCCAAAATAATACTTCCAGCCGATTTTATTATCGAAATATTGCCCACACTACAAATCAGCGTAAGCACCGATTATTAAAATTTAATTTAAAATTGATTCTGTGTAAAATTTAAAGAAATTATTTGATTTACTGTTCTCGATTTACTTGACAACAAAAGTAATTATAAATAAAAGTAAATATTATAAAGCTGTCATAACATTATTTTTTTACATTTTTTTAAGAATCGAATACACAGAAATATTACCTATCGTGACCTTTGGCAATCACAGAGACACGTGCAGTGAGCGTCTGAAATATCTTGACTACAAACCCTCAAAATGTTAAACCAAGTTACTGAGAGCAAATCAAATTGTTTTATTGATATTAATAGTATTAATGTCCGAATTGTATATACCGAATATAGAACAATCCGCCAAGAAGGAGGAAAAAACAAGGAATTAGGATCATTTTGAGCACTTTGTTCATCTAGATCGACATGATGCTGACTGTACTAAAATATATAGCGATTTTCTTCCACTTTCGGATAATTTTGGGCTCGTCACTAACTGGACACGAGAGGCTAGACACGCGTGTGTCCAGTTGGTAAAACTTAGAATTAACTCATTTTTATTCTGATAACTAGACACGTCAGATATTTACAAATGTGCAGAGTTATGATCATTTTACACTTCTAGACCAAGTGGCCAATTATTGCTGGGGCAGTTTCTAAGTGTTAACTCAATATCAACCTTATAACAGTTGAACAAGACTGCAAAATGGTATGAAGCATTAAATATTATCCGATGGGAGTTGTTGACTGCTATTTTTAGGCTTTGTTTAAATGGATTGTTTAAGCAGATTTTAAGTGGCTTGAATAATTGATGGCGGGCCAATTACTTAAAAAGTTTCTTTGAAGACAACATAGTTCGATACGTAAAGTTCTTTTTGCCAACTAAATTCTTTAATTCTTCTTTTTTTAATTTTTTAATTTTTTTATTTATTTAGATACACAACAAATTACAATCAATCATATCATTAACGATGTATAAGCAACTAGCAAACATTTTGATCTGGATTGTAACTCAGAACAGTGTATACAGAAAAACAGAAAGGGTTACCGTAACGAGTTAAGTATTACAAAAATTATACTACAGTTAATTCAACGTAAAAAGCTAACTTAACCATAAATAAGAAAACAATCTATTTTTAATTTTTTTTAGTGATGATTTTCTGACAGGCGATGTAATTTCCCCTGCTACCCCACAAAATTAACGTACCTCATGTGTTTATTTAGAAATTCGTCTATCAATATGTTAATTTTCAATGAAATCTACTCGACATTTATTGAGTTCGGCGTTTCATACCACAGTATGATTTGCCCCAGTCCACAACGTGTATGTGGTGTTTCATACCATAATCTGAAACGCCAAATTCAAAAAATGTCATGGAGTGTTTGAAACTTTTGAAAGAATATTTTGTGTCGTTCGTGTTGTGTTACGCCCCAGGACGCATCCTAGCATTCAAACATTTTCAGAAAAAAGTAGCAGCAAGATGCCAATCTATGATAAAGTAAACATTGTACACGATGCGATAAGAACATGTAACAGAGCATAATATTTGTTAACACACGTTGTCATACACACATAATATTAGGTATGTCAACCATAATCTCAAACGCATATATTTACGCTATACCTAGTCTTTTATCAGGCCCCCGACTCTACTAAATTTTATGACATTACAGAACCACTGTCATACCTACTGCTGACATTGCATAAAATGTCATTAAATTTTAGTCTTTATGCCTGAGCTTTAAAGTCCAAAATGAAAAGAGAAAGAGTTTACATTTTTCATGTACTCTACAAGATTGTCATTTCATTTTAGACTTTAACTGTACAATCTGATATAAGATGAATGCTTTAATAATAATTATTGAAATATGTACTGGGGATATAAACATGGTACGTGTATGTAATGGTGACTCACTTTCCTGAGACTTTGTCTTCAGCTTACCATCAGGCGAGGTGGAGTCAAATTGACGTGTCTAATATTAAAAAAAAACACTTTCTAAAGGATTCTATCGCGATTCATTTGTTATTATTTGCTTTATGATATAACGAGTGACATTCACTTAAACTTCAGAAAGTATCGCTTTAGTTAATATATTACAAATTTTCCAGGTTATTCCCGGTATAACCTGTGCATGTTCCTGCTCAGCTCCAGCATCATAATGGGCATGTGTTTCGAGCTCTTCAGCGTGTCTTACCTGGTACCAGCCAGCGTTTGTGAGCTCCATACTACGAGCACTCAGCAGGGCCTGATTGCCTGTGTGCCACTTGCTGGTAAGAATACAATAGCTTTATGTTGAAATTTAGATATCTTTCCCTAGCGCAAATATAACGCAGGTTTTGGATCGGGAGGTTGTATGGTCGTTCTTGGAAAAGCTGACACACCAATCAAAAATAATGAAAGGATTCTGGACTTTAAAGCGTAACCTTTACCACCCCATAACACCGACTATCTACAGTCAAAATGTTGCCAAAATCGGCACAGCCGTTTTGGAACTTACCCGTCCCGTCACAAACAGAAACCAATTTTTTAATGATTGTTTTTTGTTGTTGTTGTTGTACGTACGTGTATACTAGTGTATACAAACAGGGACTCCCTTTTATTTATTTGTACATATATTTATTTAGTTTAATCTATATAAATTTAGGTACAAATAAATAAAATTACAGTCTCTGTGTGAAATTGGAGTTCGTATAACATATTTTTGAACAGACTCAAATCATTTATCTTTAACCTGGTTATCTTTTGCGCAAAAAATATTGTAATATACAATTTTTGTCGAGTTACTTTGCTGATTATAATTCAGTACCTAGTAAAAATTGATTGTTATACATTTAGGTATCATCCTGACCTCCACTATTTGGGGTTATCTGGGCGACACTCGAGGCAGAAAGAAGACCTTAATCATCTCAATGACGATGGGCTTTATTGCTGGGAGCTTCGCCGCATTCTCGCCTCACTGGATCGTGCTGAGCGTCCTAAAATTGATCTCTTCAGCTTCGTAAGTAGTAATAATTAAATTATTTTATTATTTAAACTATGGGTTCTTTACCAACTGGACACGAGAGGCTGGATACACGCGTGCCCAGTTCGTGAAACCTAAAATTAATTAATTTATAATTTCGTCAACTGTACACACGAAATATTTTACGCGTGTACGTGTAGTGAAACTTTTATTCATGGTCACTATCAAATCAGAACACTTTCGTCATATCTTCATATCAGCCACACATTGCCAACTGTTGAACGTAGGCCTCTCCTATAGACTTCCAAAACGACCGATCTAAAGCAGCCCACATCCAGCGTTTCCCGGCGACCTTGATGAGGTCGTGGTTCCATCTGGTAGTTGGGCGGCCCACACCACGTTTGCCCGTACGCGGTCAACATTTTTTTGCTGCATCGGCCATCTGTTCTGTGCGCTATGTGTCCCGCCCACTGCCACTTCAACGAGGTTATCCGCTGGGCTTCGTTGGTTCTCCTACGGATATCATCATTTCTGACGCAACGACGTAGAGAAATGCCGAGCATAGCCCTCTCCATAGCTCGTTGATTTCGTTTTAGTGTACGATATTCGGCAGGGTTATTAGTGTCATGATCATGGATGAATATTTTGTGACCGTGATCAAGGCGTTTGCACAGTGCCGAAATAATGGAAACTCACATTTCCGAATTTCTGAACCAAAGGTCAAACTACTCCTTCACCTCGTTTGTATGAAATGGAGAAACTTGCCTACATTTTCTTTATCCTGAATTTTCGGAACATGTTTTCTGGCTTCATCCGACAGCAAACAACAACCTATGAAAAAGTACCCGCTTGAATAATAGTAAGCGAAATGTGGATGTTAATTTACATCTACCTTTGTCTTACGACAACGGGATTTACAAGTGTGAATTGTTTTTTATCTTCCAGAATGGCTGGCGCTTTCGCATTGTGTATCACCATACTGGGTGAATGTACTCCAATGGCTAAAAGAAGTGGATTAGTCATTTTGTGCACCAGTGTGTTTTTGCTGATTTCCGGTCTGATGGCAGGTATGTAATCATCAACATTCTTATAGCAATTTTCCAGTTACATTCAACCTGAGTGGGATCATTTTGTTACCGAAGACGACTCTGGGTCAGACGGAGTGCGAGGAAAGCCTTGCAGGCCCTTATACCTTAGAAGGTTCGAGTCCGGTACAATCGTCCCGCTGGACAACGGAGTGAGAGTATCTGTGGGAAAATAACATCTGCTGATTGCCAGACGATTCTCTGGCACCGGGTTCCCCCAGGATTACGGCTCCGATGTTGGGCGCTCTAGCAAAAGTCAAAATAACCCAGATTGCGGAAAAAATGAGTCAGAAAGCGGACCCAAGGATCGAAATTGCAAGTTTTGGTTGTAACCTGTAGGACTACCATGAAACATCCGCATGAAACATGCTGGTCAAAGATTCGGACAATCAGTTCTATTGAACACTTTTATCCTGAAATCGGATTAAAAGACGGTATATTATGAGCTATATTATGTCACATCGGTTCGGTTTAAACCCCACCGTCGCAACAACGAAGTAACTTCATGGCACCTACATGGTTTTTTTAAACCTTCATGGTTTAATGGTACGTCTTTCGTTCGGGTTTCATGTAGGCCCAAAGTTGTTTCATGGTAACCCTTCAGAACTGACGTTCGGATGATGAAGTTATGAATATAATTTGGAACGATACTAAATTATTATTTTCACTTTTCAGTAATCGCGATCCCGATTCTGCCGCTCAAGTTTTCTTTCTACATTCCGATTTTGGGTATTCAGTTCAATTCCTGGAGAGTGCTTGGCCTGATTTACTCTTTTCCCAGTGCTGTCAGTGCCCTCGGAGTCAGTTTTGCTTATGAGAGTCCAAAATTTCTCCTCACTGTTGGCAAGCATAAAGAAGCTATTCAGGTTTTGAGAGGAATATATACGATGAATACTGGGAAAAGTGCTGACACTTTTGAGGTTAGTTGCATATGATCATCTAAATACACCTGTACAACCTTGATGGGATAGGTAGAAATGTATTAATACTTACATTTTACCAACTATGACTTATGATCGCATGTAATAGCATAAAAGTTAAACAGATCAAGTCCAATAATAAAGTATTTGGTAAAAGTACAGGAGTTATTGTGCTGTCAGTGGGAATACCTAACGCTGGTCCTGCTTTATCTTCTACACTGACAGCACAGAAACTCTCCGATAGGGTCGGCAGCGCGAGTGTGACGCCCCTGGTGTTGCACACGTCCACTTCCCATCAGAAGGGCCGTGTGCTACTTCCCATCAGGTGGGCCGTGTGCGGTCTGCAACCTAAGTGGTATGTAAAAAAAAAAGACGGGTTGCACTCTGGGAGTGCCGGCAGAAGTGAAAATATTTTCTTTTTTTCTTTCTTCGTTGTATACATAGAAAAAGATAAAAAAGAACATACCATACCATACCTATAATATAGCGCTAATCATAGAACCTATCACTTATTTTCTGCTAATTTTTTGTCAGAAGAAATTAATAAATTATGAAAAGAAAAAATAAACACAAAAAGTAATAAATTACAGAAAGAAAAAATAATCATAAAAAGTAATAAATTACAAAAAGAAAAAATAATCACAAAAAGTTTCAGAAGGCCAGGTGGATTGAACCCGATACTATCTGAAACTATAAGGACTTACAGTCGAAGTGCTTACCGTCTAAGGTACGACGCTATCTACAGTAAATTGCAAAATAGATAGTCTTTACCTAATCTTGTATGACGTCAGTCGTCGGTTACGGTTCAAAGGTCAACTAATCCTGACGCTTCCTTAACATTTTACACCCATCCAACGCCGCTAAAGAAGTTTTCACTTCAAAAATCTACAGTCGAGTTCTCATATCATAACGACTTCTGTCTCATGACTGGCCTTTCTTCTAGGTAGATGAAGTGTTCTTAGATGAAGGTTCATCAACATCGGTAGCAAAAGGTTTCTTCAGGTCGTTAATAGCCCAGGCTGTGTGTTTGTTGAAGCCACCACTTATGAAACATACCATCCTGGTGTCTTCTCTATTTGTTATAAGTTATATTTGGTAAGTTAATGTCAATCATCCTCTTCTTTTGAACTTTGTTCTTTGTTCATTACATCTCAATTTATATTAACACCATAGTATTACTAAAGGCTGTACTAATATTTTATTTTATTTTTATACCACTGAGGTGGCAAACAAGGCCCACCTGATGGAAAGTGGTTACCGTGGTCTATGGACGTGTGCAACACCAGGGGAGTCACACTCGTGTTGCCGACCCTGTAAAGAAAAAAGTTTCTGTGCCGTCAGTGTAGAAGACAAAGCAGGAATAGCCTTTGATCTTCCCACTGACAGCATAAAAGCTCTCCATTTCACAAATGTGAAAGTAACTTTCTCTGTGTGTCTTAACCTTTCTTAACGAAATTTGGTACAGAGATTGACTAAGCTCTGCTCTATGTCTCTGGGAAAGAATATAAGCTACCTTTTTCAGGAAAAAGGGGTTAAAAATAAAGGATGAAAGTTTGTACTTATGAATTTTCGTCATTTTTAAAGATAACCTAATGCAATTTGGTGCAAAGATAGATTAGAACTTGTAAAAAACACGTTGCGATACCCGGGATAACTGCGATAATCACACAGGTGGACCCTCGCACAACTGCTAGTATACTATAAAACTACATTTATGTTTACCACCACTTACTAGAAGCTAGTAGAGAAGAAGGGACGCAACAAACTCCAATGCAGCCTTTTCTTCATCAAACTAAGTTAGAATCAACTTTCCAGTATAAGTAGGAAGTTTTATTTAGATTCGATATTTTTAATATATTTCTGATTTTGTTTTCAGTATAAACTCTTTCATTATATGGCTACCTTATATCGTGAATGTGCTCATGACGTCCGTCACTGCCGGCAACAGGCATCTTACAATTTGCCAAATGATTAGAGGATACCAAAACTCCACGATTATAGAAGAAGTGAGTACTGATTTTCGCTTTTGATTTTTTTGAACAGCCAGCCTCTGTGGCTTGGCGTTTGTCAACGCGAATGCTACGCAGGAGGCGCGGGTTTGATTCCCGCTCAGTGCTAATATTTTTATGCGTGAATACGGATAGCTATTTGCATTGGTCTGGTTGTTGACAATCTGATCTGATTTAACAATTTAATTTAAAAAGAACAAATCTTATTTCATGATTCGCAAGTTTCTCACATTACATAAATTGAACTAACATAGAATTGGTATATATCAAAGAATTTCTAAATTTATGTTGTACGCAAAAAAAAAATAGGTACATTTTTTTATTATTTTTCCTCGAGTGCTCTTGAGCAGGGTCTACCTTTTGGGGCCCGCTTATCGTTGAATTTTGGGACACGTTGTATATGTACATAGAAATATTCCTAAATAATTATCAATTAGTAGAAAATGAAAATTTGATAAAATTTGAAATAGGTAGGTAGAACAATTGAGATAAACGAGAAAAATAGATCTGTACTTTTTTATCATTGATTCAATCGCATCGTAGGTTATCATATTATATTAAATTCAACATTCAGAAATCATGAACTTGACAATCAATAAGTTCATTGTTTATAAAAAAACTTTATATCGCAGTGTATAATTTAAACTTATTCACCAATTTAGATTATGCCAGTCATGCAATCAATCACAATTTAAATGAACTCTTTATGATGAAATAAACATGTTTATTACTCTACCTGGTATGAAAGATAAAGTATATTTCTGTACGCACTTTACTACGGTATTACTATGTAAATCAGTCGAAGAATACCCTTTTTGCGTGGGGTTATCCCCACTGATATTCCCTCAATTAGGGTTCCCCTCCCCCTCCCGCTAACCAGTGGTTATATACGGACTTGAACTGACTAAAATCTTTCGGATCTCAGATGCGGGGTATAATTTGTCCACTAAGGCATTTCCTCACACCTCAACTGACCCAGGGCCATGCTTCTAGTAAGAGATTACCTAGAGCAATAAATGGGCACGTTGAGAACGTGATAATATAATTTAGGTTAAAGCGCTCTTATTATTATTTCAAAATAATAAAATGTGCAATGTGCAAAAGCTTATAGTTTGCAGCCAGATTAAAGACAAGACGAGACCAGATTATGCATTCTGCACTGCAACAGAATAAATAATTCAATAATAAAGGATGAAATAGTGAAATAGTTGTACCTAATTCTGAAATAAAGAGTTGCTTTGCGTAAGATAGTGAGATGCTAATTAAAATCCTAGTTACTTAGTATTTTTATTACTAAGAAACTGAAAGTTGTATTAGGTAAATTATCTGTAATAATAATATACAATTTTATTTATTGCAGAATACTGATTGCTCTATGAACACTTTTGCCATGACCATGGTATTTGGAATTCAATCGGTTTTATCAGTTGTAAACGTTATGATGAGTGGACTAGCCAGCTGTGTTGGACGGAAGACAATCTTCATTGGGATTCAGGTAAAGCTCTGTTTTATAATTATTAGTTTAATGGGCTGGTTTGAGTAAGAAACTACCACCCACGTACTCAAAATCGGCTTAATGTAACAGCAAGTACAAGTTCTGCATTTCATTCTATTCTTAAGTGTGTCAGTGACAACGATAAACGGAGTCTTATTAATACCTACGACGCCTATGTCAACATGTGGTCTTTTAGCTGGTATACATTCACCGAGATTCTGGGGACAAAGGTAGCGATTACGGCAACTGTTCTCATGATTGCTAGAATAAACTAAATAACTGTTGGAAGAGCATAGTGAACAAGAAATAAATACTTCTGAATTAAATTTTAAAGATAGGAAAATGCGGATCTGGTCAGGCTGGGCTCGAACTTGCGATTTTGCCCTTACAGAGGGAATGCTTTGTATATTTTGTAGAAGGTAGGACACGACGGCATTTCCGTCCAATTGAGCAGTCCGACTGGGGAAGTACCTCTGCCCTTCATAATACCACGGCCATAATAACGTCCTGTTTTCATCCCGGCGGTGAGTAGGGTAGCCAGAGCTGACGGCACAGAAACTCTCTGTGTTCACAGGGTCAGCAGCACAAGTGTGACTCCCCGGTGTTGCATTCGTCCATTGGCCACGGTACCCACTTTCCAACAGGTGGGCCGTGTGCTAGTCTGCCACCTCAGTGGCAAATGCGCTGACCACTGAGCCACCAAGCCACGCCTGAGGTTATCCAAATTTTTCCTATAAATCCATTTCGGGTTAACAGTGGGATCCTGGGAGCAGCTGATTCACTTTTTCCTATCTTAATCGAAATAAAAGAAATCTTATTGTTGAATTTTTCCCTTTAAGTCAAGCCTTTTGTCTTACTTATTTATAATCCCTACCAATGTACCCCTACGGTGAGTCTACGATTTCTGTTCCGTTTCTATTTCCTTACCTTTGAGGGCCTTTACCCCTCTTTTCTTACCTTTACGTGGATTTTAATAATATCACTTCTAGAAACAAGATCCTTGTGATGAGGGAGGTAGAATACCACTATCCCATCGCATCTCCGCCCCATCACCACCCCATCTCATCCGAAGGGTGTCGTAAGAGGCGACTTAAATAAAAATACGCAGACGATATCACTGCGAAAAAAGGAAATCTCGTGATGAAACCATGTACTAATCCATCTGGCTAGCGTGGTAACGTTAGTCAAAATCCACACAACATAGGAAGCGGCTTATGTCCAGTAGTGGCCTACGACAGGCTTTGATTGACTTCTAGCAATAAAATTAAAGGCCCAACGCAAACAGAAGACGACGAGGTGACGGTAAGATATGGATACGGCACAGATACGGCGCAGACGCGATAACTGCGCAAACAGCGTGGAGACGGTACGGCTCAGATTATTATTATACAGGATGATATTTAGTGAAAATAATACTTATTGACCATCCTTTTGTTTTTTTTTGTTTCGAATATGTACCTACTTCTTCCTTTTGTATCATTATTATGATATGAGTGAGTGAAATTGTGTAAGTGAGACAGAAACAGGATGGACAAGGTTCTCCCTTGCTCGATCTTTCGTTAGTTAGCTGACAATACCGCTGTACTAATGCTTAATAATATTTTATGTTTAAGTCCTTTAAAATACAAAAAAAAACTAGTTAAATTACATCGTATTTTCATCATGAAATACACAAATGGATGAAAATTTTACAGTTTAAAATATAACGCCATGTATCTCAGTTCATACTGTATACAATGCGAGACGCCGCTTGCGCCTTACCGGTGTTGCATCTCCTGGCGACGTGGCGGGGGGCGAGGAGCGGCGTGCCTGCGCCGTCCGCTTGCCACGAACAGGATGCGTGACGATATAGAATTCAATATACAGTTCAAATACAGTTCAAAGCGTCTCCACGCTGTTTGCGCAGTTATCGCGTCTGCGCCGTATCTGTGCCGTATCGTCTTCTGTTTGCGTTGGGCCAAAGAAATCATTATGCCCATAACTACGCTTGTTTTATTCTGAAATATGTTTTTTGATTACGCGAGTACCGCGTTAGCCTAGTGGTATGGGTAATGGACTGCTGAGACGAGGTCTCGGGTTCGATCCCAGGTTTTCCATGGCACACACCAATAACTTTTCGATGCTTTTCGAAGTTATGTGTGTATTTATCGCAGGTTTATAAGTGCCCAGGTAATGGCAATAGGCTCGCCACCTATTATATATGTGGGTACTAGCACCTCTGCCTACCCCTTCGGGGATAAAGGCGTGAGTTTATGTTATGTTATGTTTTTTGATTGCAGTTAATATGTGGCACTGCTGCGTTGGCAATCAATAGTTCTCCATATTGGATTCTGTCCAGTGTTCTCATTATGGTCTTTATATCTGGTATATTTAACTTCGGATTCCTCAGTACTTACTCTGTTGATATCTTCCCTACTTATGTCAGGTCAGTGTATATTATTATTTATGTAACACAATGTAATTCACTGGTGTTAACGTACAACTTTCCAAAATTAATACACAATTACAAAAGTAATACAAAAAACATCTGATGAAGCCGGCCGTCAAGCTGAGTGCATGGTACGTGTATGTAATGGTGACCCTCTTTCCTGAGACTTTGCCTTCAGCTTACCATCGGGCGAAGTGAAGTCAAATTGACGTGGCCTATATAAAAAAATTGATAATTAAAAAAAAAGTGTCTTTTTTTAATGTCAGTTTGATAAATTTTGCAGTTCTGTATATCTTGAAAATGTATAGTTATGTTAAATTCCATAAAGATAAATTGAATAGTTAAAGTGTGAAAACATTGCAAAGAAATTGTCGTCGGTTAAGGAGTCGATCGAGAGGGGTCTCTCGAAAGAGGGGGTTTGAATTCTGGTCATTACACTAGCGACATATACTCAATTTCAACCAAGAACATTCCGATTACTTTCGAATGATATTCATTAAGTTAATTACAACTCTCTCTATCTCCCTATTAAGCTCAATCTCCTTTAAATAGTGTTTATAACTGTCCCATTACTATTTAGGTTGATTCTGGCTCTGGGATAGTTCCACGATTATTTATTCAGTATCATCAATTTCAGAGCTACAGCAGTTTGTCTAACATTGATGTTGGGTCGCGGCAGCTCAATGGCTGGCATCAATATTCTCAAACAATTAATGGATCACAACTGCGAATATATCTTTTACATTGCTGGGAGCCTCTCAATTTGTAAGTTAAATTTTTATATTGTTAAAATTTGATACATTATTAGTATTTTCAACAACCACATCATGTCATGTGAATATCACTCCTTTGTTTCATCCTTTTTCATGCAATCCATCCTTCTTTTCTTGGGCCTATTTCTTCTTCTATATCCTAGCGTTAATTCCGGTCGCATTTGAAGCTTTTCAACTTGGAGTCTGGGGTCCGCTTTTTACCAGTCTAACTGCGGATTTGGCTATACTTCGATATTTTCCGTGAAGCGACTGCCATCTGACCTCCACAACCCAAAGGCGATATCGAAGCATTGCAGCTAGAACAATTGTTGGATTTTTGAGGGCTCCAACTACCCGTAAGGACTGCCATAGATGTTTGTATGACAACCGGAACCGACGGCTTAACGTGCTCTCCGAGGCACATAGGCGATATTTGCACTGAGCGGTGATCGAACCCGCGCCTCCTGCGTAGCGGCCGCGTTCACTACCGCTACGCCACGGAGGCTGTCCTGTCTTTTCTTGGGCCTTCTTCTGCTCCTTAAATTTATTCAAACTTTTAACCAACATTATTTTCAACTCTTCTCATAGTAGGTATGTCCATTTCATGACAGTCGTTCGCTTCTTAATTTTTCTGGTGCTACTTTCAAATCTCCTTTAAAATAGGTATTCTTTATTCTGTCAATTCTTGTCGAAACAGACCTCATCTGCAAATATGGATGGTTCTTGGATTTACGACACGAGCGTGGACTCGGGGTTGCACACGCTCACCGAATGCCCGGCTTTTAAGACGCCGAGGCGGGAGCTTGTGGCGGCCCTGGGGGTGAGAGTGCTCACAGCGCGTGGTCTCCCCTCCCGGGGAGGGCCAGACCGAGAGGGATGGCCCTGGGTCAGCCGGGGTGCGAGGGATCTTCGGCCTGGCACTTCGACCCACAAACAGCGTGGTTTAGTCGGTTCGAGTCCGACAAGTATCTGTGGGAATTACCTGCGTGTTAAAAAAAAGGTTCTTGGATTTCGGAAATCAACCAAACCCTAAATATCTAAAAAAGATATATACAAAACTAGCCTTTGCCTGCGGTTCCGCCCGCGTGGATGTCGGTTATCGTGACCATACATAGCCAATGTACTTCCTTAAAGTCTAATCTACCCTTATACCAAATTTCATCAAACTCAGTTCAGTGGCTTAAGCATGAAAGATGAATAAACAAACAGACACACACATATGGATGTACAGATACAGTATGGATGCTACAAGTCCTGCTATGAAAGTCGTTATTACTACTGAACCTGTTTGTGAAAAGAGATGTTAATTTTCTATCAATCAACCAATACCCTATAGCAGTTTACTGCTTGTAATAGACCTCTCTCAATATGCGTCATAGCCCCTGATCGTCCGTCTTCCACTTCCAGTCTGTCCCAGCCAACTTTTTCAGGTCATCCGTTGATCTGGCTAGGGGCTCCTTCTCTCAGCAATATTAACTTCTACTGGCAGATCCCTATCATCACCTTTAGTAAACTCACCCATTTGAAACAGACGTAACCTTTTACAGCCTGGTCATCGTACTGCTATATAAGCATGTTTTTCTACAATAAGTAATTAATATATCTTTTTATTTCAGTTGGGGGATTAGTTGGATTTCTTCTGCCATCGGATGAACAAATTTTCGGAAAGAAAACAGTAACAAAAGTGTGAAGTTATGATGAAAGAAGAATATTGTTCCCAGAAGTATAATATTATACACCACAGGTGTTTATCCATCAAGGGATTTTAATCACCAAGTGTTTTTTAACCAACCGTGGTCAGCGACTATCACTCACTGTGTGTACATCCAAAAGTATTCTGCCTTCAATGTGAATTTATTGAGAGAACAGCACGCAGTATTTCTTGTTACTTAAATTTCCATGCATTATGGATTGCTATTGAGTGTAACTTTTATATCATAGCCCTCCAGGAGTAATATCAAGGATAACACCACTGTCAACTTCTACTTCTATCACCATGAAATGCCATTGATGCAGTACCAAAGAATAAGAGAGACTTTATGAAGGACTTTACAAGGAATTGACGACACGTTCTGTCACAAAATTGGTCTTTTTTAAGTCGTTCACGTAAATATTTACAGCTTGCCTGCCTTTCCACCAGCGCAGCATCCCATCAAAAAGAGAAGACAGGATTGTTCCCTCCGGACCGACCTCGTGTGTTACGCGAGTTCAAGTTATCGGTAACAGCTTACCATCAAGCGGACCGTTAGCTTATCTGCCATGTTAGTAGTTAAAAAAGTAAAATTAAAAAAAATATCGGCTTTTTAAGTAGATTTTTTTGTTCTTATTGTTAGATGTAGGTAATGTTGTAATGTGTAATATTGTTTAAATAAATAATTGTATTTTTGTTGATATTATTGTTTCTTTTTTTTCTGTTCCTATAAACGCCTCATTATAATTTAAGTAGGTAAGTAGGTTATTAATTTAGGGAATAAAAATATTCTTTCTTCATAACTTACTGTTTAAGAAAACGCGTCTCATCCATACTAATATAATAAATGTGAAAGTGTGTGTGTGTGTGTGTGTGTGTGTGTGTGTGTATGTTTATCCGTCTTTCACGCCTAAACCACTAAACCGAAAGCTATTAAGAAATAAAAATGACACTGAATATCGTGATTCTTCTTCTTGTTATTTTATTCAAATGGCTTGCATCAGCTATTTGGTTGCCGAAGATTGTGCCAACCTCAAGGTAGAGATTAGATTTAATCAGGGCCGTCTTAAGGCTATATAGCGCCAGGGTGCGAAACTCAGACTGCGCCCCCTCCCCCCACCTCCCCCCGGTCAACAAAAAAAAACGCAATAAATTTTTGATGTTTCATTTATTTTTCTCTAAGATCTGTAATCTATCTGTAAAAAGATCTCTAATACAATGTTTTATTTTAAGTGCGTTTCCTTTTTCTGTTTTGGGCACCCGATGGTTTCTTTTAACCATCCCCTAAATCGGCCATCTGCAATCAAATAGATCATTTAGCATATAAATATTTCACTCACTTCAATGAAATTATATGAAACTAAACTTACTTATATAAAATGTTATATGTTATAGGTATAAATTATTATTTATAAATATATTTATGTAATGAAATTTAAATGACCAATATCAAGCCCAAGTAAAGTAGTTATCATAAATCACTGAGGTAAACAATTAGAGTGGCAAACCAGTACAGATCGCCGCCACAAAAAGCGATGCCACTTGTGAGCTTAGAAGCGCAACTACGAGAATAACTACTTAACTATTGAAAATGATGAAGGTTAATATATATGTCTCACTCGCACGCGTGGCATGAATACCACTGTCGCCGAGATTAGACAAAGACAGAAGTATTAACATGTGAGCGTGGGCCAGTGTTGACAGACGTATGAATATTTACCCACGATAATATAGAATTTCCAATTTTGTTATAAAATTTTGTTTGAAATATATATTTTTACCAGACTGCGGGTTTCGATTTTGAGTGGTATGTAGGTATGTATGTATTTACTTCATTCTTCATACATTATGAAACAAATTATTTATATTTTGAAATAGTTTATAATTAAGTAAAACAAATATGTATGTAAATACAGGCATTATGGTTTTTCACCTTCAAAAATAAAATGTGCCGAAATCAACTGAATATGTATCGACCTTCAAGATCCATCCATTAAGGTAAAAGCACTAATAGACTTCACTTTATGGACAAATCAAACTTCAATAGGTAGGTATACAAAACTACTTATGTTTTTTAAGAATGATCGTTACGTCTTTTCTTAATTCTAACAGCAACATTATGACATTAACTTTTGCAGATAAAATCTTCAAAAACTAACATATTTTTACTTTAAATACAATAATATATAAAACACTTGATCGTAATCACCAAAAGTGAACAATCACATAAAACCGTTTGAAATTCTAGCCATAGAAATACGGCAATGATCTAAGAAGGTCAAGAATTTACTTATTTTTAACATGGGAGGGATGTTCATATTAATAATAAAAAAAATCACATCTATTAAAAATCAGTTACCTTAACAAAAATCTTAAGGTACAATGTGCTCTAATTCAAAATTTGCTTGCGACAGTGTTCCGAATTTTTGAACAGTCCCTAAACCGAATGGTAACTTTTCTTAAAATAAAGGCAACTTTTCGAAATTGTCGATTTATCGGGTCACAGCTATGTAAGGTAAGAGCATCAATAGTGGACATATGCTTTTACTTAACATAGTTGTACCACAGTCGAACGACTTACACTTTATACAGTCTGTCGACGAAGCCGTGGTCGTAAATACCAAGAGTGGATAATATTTATAACATCCATACTAATAGTAATAATTAGAGATGCGCCGAGTAGCACTTTTGCCGAGTAACGAGTACCGAGTTTTACTCGGTTCAATTTTTTTCCTACCGAGTACTCGGCCGAGTAACTCGGTTCAATCAAATCCCCGTTTCGGGCGCGTAAACAAGAACAAACAGATTCGCGCGGCACGAGCGGCCGGCTCGCGTTGATACACCCCTCACCCCGCCCCCGCCTTTCATCTATCAGTCGCTTGCTAGTTTACAAACAAATACGTCGCGTTGCACGTCATAGTTAATAAATAATTGAAAAAGTTTGTTAATTAACAATTGACTGATGACTTCACGTAAAAGATTCCGAATTTGGACGTTTTACGACGAAATTGAAGAAGATAAAACGAAAGTGAAATGCACCCTATGCAATTCTCTGATTTCACGTAGCGGTATTGGACGGAAGGCTTCTACGACAGCAATGTTAAGCCATGTTAAAATAAAGCACACAGAAGAGTTTAAAGGTTTGGAAAATGAAACTTTGAAAGAAGAAGAAAGAAGAAAGAAAGAAAAACCTTTTATTTTAGTGCAGCACCGATTACACAATTAATTGTGTACTGACACACGCAAACAAGTTAATCAGGCACAATAGTTCTTCGCGCTACACCGAAAAAAGGGCCAGTTCTGCATGATATCAGGCACAACTGCATGGTATTAGTCACAAGTGCCTGACGCTAGTTTTCAACTGGCTCCTATGTGGAGGGCATGCGACATGAATAATAAATAGAAAGATATTAAATTTATAAAAATCTAGAAAATAGAAAAAGAGATGGAACACAAAACAAAAAAAAAAACAAAAATAAAACACAACAGCAGAAGCCAACATGCTGGAAATATCTCAAAATTGTGAGCTATTTGCGTCAACGTCAACAACCTAAATATATTGCTTTACCTAAACCGAGTATACTCGGCATTAAAACCGAGTTATTCGGCCGAGTACGAGTATCAAAAAACCCGCCGAGTACGCCGAGTACCGAGTAGCAACCGAGTACTCGGCCCATCTCTAGTAATAATCATTAATAATAAATAAAAAATTACAACTACTAAAAAACTTAACAAAAATCTTGAGAAACAACTGCCTCCAATTACTTACGACAGCGAATTGCGAATTTTTGAACATGTATTATATATGCCATTAGATGTTTTTAAGTAAATAGTCATGTAAACCAAATAGTTACTTTTCTGACAATAAAGGTTTTGGTCGGTGTCTACCATTGGTGCTTTTACCTTATAAAAACATATATTTTTTTATCTAAGTATTCCTAATGTTCTTATCGAAGTATAAAATCCTACCATACCTACTGACAATACAACATACGCGCGTGCGGTGGCCCCTACTCTCCCTACTCACTTTAACCTCAGGCGCCCATGCTCGCGTTAGACGGTGCACAACTCGACTACTCTCGGTAGTCGTCGGTCAGTAGCAGCCAGAGCGTCTTGACGCGTACGCGTGCTCCTTTGTTGTTGCGAGGGAGACGAGAAAACGTGGTGATATTTGTGATATGTATTTTGACATTATTTAACGTGTGTGAAGGTCATTACTATAAGACCTTGTTGTAAACTGATTTGTGCTCAACCTATATATGTATAGCCTAAATTGTGTATGCTTTCAATATAAATTTAAAGTTACTTGGATTATCGACTCGCGAGTTTACTTCAAGTCCCCCAAGTAAGAAAAGAAAATATTATTCTATAATTTACAAAATTACTAATTCTCCCAATAATGTGGGTTAACCAAAATGATGTTTTAGTGGTAACACTGAATGGCAATCATAATTATTAATTTTATAACTTGATTATAGCGGTATTTGCGTTAATATCAAGGTATAAATAGTATACTTACGCGTGAAAACTAATTCCTTGTGATTTATTGTGCATATTGGACTTATAATTACAAGATTTTACTACAAATTTCCCCATTTTGGCGCGCTCGGTTCAGTTTAGACGTGTGACAGCACTGTGTGACGTCGACTAAACTGAAGTCGCCTCAGATAAGACCGTGGTCTGATCTGTAGTGACATTGATTTTGGTGCGGCCATTGCTAATCTAGTGTGTATATATCAATGTCATAAATTATAAACTCACTCGTACTTATTGTGTGTGATTATGATTAATGATTACAAATATCACGATGTGGCATCAATTAGGTATGTAAGTTTATTTTTTATGAATTAATTAGTAGGTAGGTATATCAGTATTGTAACTATGTTCTAATGTACCTAACAGTAGTTATATCTCAATGATTGTAAGTAATTGTAACTGTAACAAAAATAGGTAACTCGGTAAAAATAAAATTTACTTACCTTGACAGTATTAATTTCCGTTGTTTATGATTTAAGTAGGTACGCACTGAAAAAACTCCATCCATTTGCATATTATTTTTTTACGAAAACAACACAATCAATTAAATCGATATTGGTGGGCCTAACTGAATTTCCACTTGCTAGAATCAATCACAGTCTAAACTGCTAGAATTTTTAGTGCTCACTCGGCGGCTATCGCAAATAGGTATGATGAAAAAAAATTAATTCAAAAATTAAGGAAAAGAAATGGATTTAATATTTCTTTAACGTTTCACAGCATTAAACAAAATCAAACTTTAATTTTCATGCAATAAGATTCAATTGTCATAGGTCGTCTAATGACATCAATCAGTTACCGACACTCAGAGCCGCATCGCGAACTTACATTACAATATACACCCTAATGTCCTAATTATAGAGGCCATTTTGCTTAAAGTGTGGACGCCAGGCGGCTAGGTCAAAGGGCCTCTTTGAATGGAGATATTGCCGCGTGCGTGTTAAATTAATTTAATTTTTATGAGTATCCTTATAAGAGCTATTTTACCTTGCATATCGTGAGCGGGATGACACTTGCCGAAAGGCAAAAGTGACAATAATAGGTACAATGGTAAATTTTAATATTGGTTGATGCCTATATTTTTATGCATGTAGGGGTTTAATTGACGTAAGTGTACGAAACATGGGAATGGCGTTAATATTGTACTTATGAGTTAAAGGTTAAATTAGGAAATATCGAAATGTTTAGAGCTCGGCCTGCGCCCCCTTGGGCTACGCGCCCGGGTGCGGCCGCACCCTTGAACCCCCGGTTAAGACGGCCCTGGATTTAATCGTGAATACAGTGATTTGATGATTACACATGTTGACTTATGAGTTAGCGCCATCTACTCAATAAAGTTGCAATTTCTATAACAAGTTGCTTACAAATATTTCAGTTAGAAAGAGATTCTATACTTTCTGAATAGGTGGCGCTGTAATAAAAAAATTATAAAAGTAAATCTAATTTAAACGAATGTCTAATAGTACCACGAAGGACAGAATATGATTAAGTAGATAGTACCTATGCTTGTAACTTCTTTTTGCAAGATGTTAGTTACGTATCGTCATAGATTATAATGTATATGCGTATAGTCAAGTGCTACTTGAAGACTACTTCATCGTCAGAATTTTCTTGTTAGTTGTAATTCTCTTAGATTTGTGCATTAAACTAGCGTGATAAAGTGCTATTTTATATTTTCTAGGGGATTTACTGTTAACCCAAATTTTCGATATCGGCATTCTATCACATCGAAAACTTGAATTAAATTCAATTGGAAATCATAACTAATGATAGCGGGTAGATTTAAATTTACATTACTCTTTGATGTCAAATTACCCTACAAAACCTTTCTGTACGTGCAAGTAGCATTCCTTCACGACCTCGTGCATTCTTTCATACTAGTGCAATTACTAGGGGTATATTTATTAGAATTTTCCTAGAAAAAGTATGATATGAATATATTTAAGTTTATTGTTAGTGTGTTTGTGTATGTAGTGATCGTGTGTCCTGTTGTATGGTGTCATGCACGCGTTGATATCGGCCATGTGACTCTTAAGCAAGGTATGACAAAACTTAAATATAATTATTAATCTCTGTTTATTCGTGCCCTCGCAGCAACCACCGTCTGACCTGCTGGCTTTTTCCGTCAATCAGCAGCTGTTCCACATACCAGTACCTATCTTAGATTACTTATCAGAATTTAAATTCATATTATTATTATTCTCGTTAGTAATAATAAGTGCACAGAGTCGCTCAACGAGCTATGGAAAGGGCTATGTTCGGGATTTCCCTGCGTGATCGCGTCAGAAATGATGATATCCGTAGGAGAACAAAAGTAACCGACGTAGCCCAGCGGATTAGCTCGTTGAAATGGCAGTCTGCGGGACACATAGCGCGCAGAACAGATGGCCGATGGAGCAAAAAAGTTCTGGAATGGCGACCGCGTACGCGCAAACGTGGCGTAGGACGCCCAACGGCCAGGTGGAAGGACGACCTCATCAAGGTCGCCGGGTAGCGCTGGATGCAGGCTGCTTTGGATCGGTCGTTCTGGAAGTTCATAGGAGAGGCCTATGTTCGGCTGATATGATGTTGATTTTTATTATTTATATTCTACTTATCCTACAGCTTCATGTTCTAAATGTCAAGTCTAATTGTCCTATTGTAAATTTATTGGTGTACTATAAAGAATTATCTATATATCTATCTATTGCTTTGATATCGCCAATTAGTTTGGAAGCTCAGATGTCAATTCCATGGAAAGTATTAAAGTTCAGCCCCGATGCAGTTAGACTGTAAAAAGAGCATAACTTCGGATGTGACTGGGATTAATGCAAGACTGATGATGTCAGTTTTTAACGCTAATAATTACGGCGGTGAGTAGGGTAGCCAGAGCTCACTGGAGAGTTTTTTTGCTATCAGTGGGAAGACCAAAGGCTATTCCGGCTTTGTCTTCGACACCAACGGCACAGAAACTCTCTGTTTACAGGGTCGGCAGCACGAGTGTGACTCCCCTGGTATTGCACACGTCCCTAGGCCACGATAACCGCTGGAACATGTGCTTGAGAAAAAAAAATACAATGTGTCAAATTCATTCAGACCGATCAGCCCTTGGAGCGTGATTGAGTAACAAATATATAGCGCTGCGTGGTTCCCGGCAGAGTAAAATTAGGCCACCCCTTCTCTTCCCATATGGTGTCGTACAAGGCGACTAAGGGATAGGGCTGGTTAACTTTAACATCAGACAGATATGTACAGCCCACACTCAGCTCAGATGCATGGCTCGAGTCAACAATAGTGCCCGGAATACGGCAATAGGCTCACCCCCTATTACTTGGGACCGATTACAGATTGGTGAAATGTGGGTGTTAATTCACCTCTGCCTAACCCTACGGGGATAAGGGCGTGATTATGTGTATGTATGTATATTTTTTACTTCTCAGGTAGTCGAAAAGTACACGGCCCACCTGATGGAAAGTGGTTACCGTGGCAAGACCAGGGTAGTCACACTCGTGCTACCAGCTGCCTCGTTTCTGTGCCGTCAATGCAGAAAATTTTTCACAAACTTAAGATAGATAGATAGATAGATAATACTTTATTGTACACCATAAAATTTACAGTAGAGACAAGTAGGTAGCATGCATACATTGAATGTACAATGGGCGGCCTTATCGCTTGAAGCGATTTCTTCCAGGCAACCTTGGGATGGACAGTAATGTGATAAAACTAAATTATGGTGTAGTTATCATATATTAAACTAGATATAAGGTGTTCTAAAACAAAAAGAAAGAAAGAGAGAGAAAAGTAAAAAATAAGTAGAAAATAAAATAAATATACCGCTATACGTAACGTATTATAATTATATAAATATATGTACTACATAAATAGATATGGGTATAAAATAAATAGTTGGGACATACCAGCATGAAGGTTTAATAATAGGTGAGCTTATAAATAGTGAGCTTATTTTTTTCAGAACATCATCACAAGCAAGAACCCCCGTGCGGCGGCTGTCCCCGTAACGGCAGGTGTGTGCCGAAGGTGCAGTGTCCAGCTCACCTGCGGCCTGGCTCCAACAACCCATCATGTCACTTAGGGAAGTTCGTGGGGGTTTGCTGTTTCACTGGGAGTAAACATGCTGGTGAGGTGACCTTTTAATATTTTCTTATAAGTAGGGCAGTTCAATATGACTTGATTATCTATTTGAAGATTTAAGGCATGGTAGACAACGACTTCCTACTAATTTTATAAATGTTAAACTTTATGAAACCGGTCCCATTCATGTCAATTCATACATCGATGTTTATGCATCTTTCACCCAAAAGCTACTGAAGGCTACTTAATAAAATTGGGAACAATGATAGGTATTGTTAGCTAGCAGATTCATACTGGGTGTAGGGGAACGCTCCTGAAGCTGAAGGCACCTGGTAGTACTCCCGGAACACTACATATTGGCATATAAATCACTATTTTGTGAAAACATTTTTTCATTTAAATATATTGTATATCGTTTAAACAGTATTATTCACTATCCATCGTGTTAGTAAAGCTCATTAAAACGGTAATTTCATAAAAATAAAATCACATCAAGTAAAAAAGCGGAAAATTCACAAAAATACCAAGTTTCAACAGCATAGTTCTTATAGTTTCGGAAAAAAGTGGCTGTGACATACGGACGGACAGGCAAACAGACATGGTGAATCCATCCATTCCGGGTTCCGCTTTTTTGGCATTTGGCTACGGAACCCTAAAAAACACGCGCTTGGTGCCCTTTTACTAGTGATGATTTTCACTCAGTATTTCGTGCAAGTGAGGCGACAGTCTCGTAAGAAGACAGATAATAGTAGTTTATGCAACTGTCATAGAAGGAATATTAAAACACGAAAGTCTGAAATAGGTTGACTTGAGTGTTTTAATAAGTACCTAAGTTATATGCAGTTTCAATATTTTGTCGTACAATTTTTTTGACTTTTCTGGCAGGAGACTTTCAGTTAACGCCGATGCCGCGTCTAGAATATCTGGCGGAGTGAAAATCTCGCCGTCACTACTTTCTTCTCCAATCATATTTTAATCATTTACAGGATTTTAGTAAACTTTTTTGGAATGCCAAATACAAAAACACGATCGGCAAAAAATGTATGGGAAGCGCGGGAAATGAAGGTCAAACTACGCATAATGTGCGCCATTTTTTTCACAGCTCGAACTGCGCATGCGTGCGCCTTTTTTTTCATATTCAGCCTAAAACCATATACTAGTTTAATGAATAAAAAAGATAGCGGTACTACAATGAGTTTTATGATACAGTTGGCGGTATTATAATAAGTTTTATTTTTAATTTATGTATATATGCGTTTATAAAGTGCATATGTATAGAATCATCTTTGAATTCGTAATTCGAATTTTTCGATTTGAGTGTAGATAAAAATACTTTTTTACTTGTAGGTATTTGGGATATTCAACATGAGTATAACATTGCTTCTTGTCTCCTATAGCTGAACATGAAATCACCTCCCGAGTATCCTCCTCTATCAGTGTAGAAGACATAAAAGCCTCCCATCAACACTCTCGCAAGAAACTCGCGCAGTGGATGAGCAGGGCCGATAAACTTCAGGAAAATTCTGAACACACCATAGTTAACACCAGTGCACCAAGTTATGGTCACCATTTGGTAAGTTAATGACGATTAGTTGGTTATACTTCAATCGCCTCGAAATGGTTATATAGGAAAATTTCGAGAGATCAAGACGTGTCCATGTTGTTCAGTCGGTCTGAACATTCCTTCTGGACCCTGAATGTACCAAATTGCAGCCAAATCCGATCAGCCGTTAGAATATATAATCGAGTGACAAATATCCTGTTTTTTTTCCGTTTTCTACAGTCGATGGTGACTTATGACAATCGAGCTGCTACCCTGGGCCGTGGAGGGCTGATGAACTTATTCGCTACACAAGACCTGAAGTCTCGTCAGGCGATTTCAGATGAGGAACTGGATTTAGGACTTACTGGACATACTGATGGTAAGCTTAATATAGCTAAACTGTCAATCAGCTTTTGTTAACACTGCCCCACTTTATTATAATCTAGCACCAATTCTGGTTGCATCCAAATCTTGGACTTTAGAGCTACCGCTGCCTCCTTCTGCAAGCAAGTTATGCTCAAGAAGGAGGTGATGAAGCGGGTCCAGGAGATATCCAGGTCTCTTCCGATGTAGGCTTGCCCATCCGCTTGTCTTTTGCTGACTGTACTTTAATGTTCGAGCTCACCTATTAATACTGGGAAAAGTATAGTTCTTACACTTCATGGTCTGGCCATTTAGTTGTGGAAAATAATTATTCCAGGTCCATTCTGCCCACCACAACCAGTATGCCAGCCTAACATTCGTTATAGAAGTATCGGAGGAGAGTGTAACAGTCTCACTTCACCTACCTGGGGAGCTGTCCACACAGGATATGAGAGACTGCTACCACCAGATTACAGTGATGGTAAATCAACTTTCTTTTTTTACTAATAACGCGTGTTTTTTCGGGTGGACATAATGAACTAAGCGGCTTGGTGATTCTTCCCATTGCCTCACCATAAAGTTTTTAACCTCTTTAGCAGTACATGTATTTCTTTCTTCCCATAGCCGCAGATCCTTTAAGCGACTATGGGATTCTCCCGGTCCAATAGAATAGAGACAGCCCATCTCTTCCCGTGGACGACGTAGAAGGCAATTAAGGAACAGGGCTGCTCTCAATCCAACCGTACCTAAACTTAAAACCCATGACAAAGTGCCCGCTGATTGTCACTTATATATAGGTTGAAACCGAAAAATTTTCACAGGCGAAATGCGAGTTTATATCTGCCTACTCCTTCGGGGACTTACAGGCGTCAATATATGTATTTATCTTCTCTTCAGATTGACCTACCACTTAAGTTATCATACTTTCAGATCAACGGTATCCTTTATCCTATTTTTCAGGCATCTGGGCGATGCGAGTAGCCAGGTCTGGCGGACCTCTGCCAAGTCCGAGGCTTGTGAGCAGTACTCTTCTATTGGATGGCAGCCATCCGAGTCCGACTCATAACCTGATGTTCATGCAGTTTGGACAGTTCATCGCCCATGACACAAGCGCTGGCGTTGTGTTTAATTCTGGTTAGTGGTTATGTCTATATCAGGTGGGCTGTGTGCTGTTCTGCCACCCAAGTGCTATAAAAATATGTCAATTTACCATTTCTAGATTGACTACTCATATTTGCGTTTTCCAACAGGAAACGGTAGCCCCGTGTCTTGCTGTACTGGTACTGGAACTCTTCTCCCACCAGAGCTCCAGCACTTCGCTTGTGCTCCAATAATGGCTGCTCCAGATGACCCTTTCTACAGCCACTTTGGTCAAACTTGTCTCAACTTCATGAGGGTTCAGATCGCTCCAGCAAGTGATTGTTCAGTTGGATATGGGAGGCAGGTACGTGAAATAAGAAAGTGTTGTAACTTTCTGGGGTATGTGTTATTAAGGGAAGACATAATGTGTGAGGCAAAAATTGCTGTTTTCCTTAATGAATTTGATGTACCTCCTCAAGACGAATGTATAGGTGAATTTCATATATCGTTCAGTTGGTCAGACCAGTGTGCAAGTAGTCTGTGACTCAAGGACCAGTTAATCGAAATCTAAGATTATTTGCAGAATTTTCCAAATTGTTTTCAGATGAACGGCGTAACTCACTTTCCTGATCTATCCCATCTCTACGGATCCTCGAAAGAGAAGGTATTATCATTGCGATCTCCTGGAGGCCTTTTAACCACCTTCAATGACTATGGAAGGCAGCTGCCTCCTCTCACTGAGAGGAAGGAGTGCATGTCACTGGGGGAAGGAGCTGCTTGTTTCGAATCAGGTATCTATAGCTACTTCGATATAATTTAAAGAGGTGCTTATTTGTTGTGTGCGTATTTGTAAGAAACAATATTACCTATCAAGTCATTGTCACCTGATGAGTAAGCTTGGTTGAAGTCAAAAAAATAAAGATCACCAGTTCAAAAAGTAATACATGGTAATCTTCCCCCGATTCTGTTACTTATCAACCACTGACACTGCAAAAAATGTCATTTTGACCTTAATTATATGGATTTCAAGTCTAAAATTTATATGGAAAAGAGTTAATTACATTTTTTCATTCACTCCTAAACTGCATAAAGGTCTGATGCCGAAGGTGACTGCATACGACAACTGCAGATGCACGCAGCAGATACGCGTATTTATTTCATGTCGGTTTTTCAATAGTCCCCTTCATACCTATCGAAGTTTAACAAATAATTTATGCAACGTGGTACGATGTATCTGCTGCATGCGTTTGCAGTAGTCGTATGTGGTCAGCTTCGTAATCATACCTTAACCACAGATAATATAATATAATTCTATACATATTCACAATTAGGAACAAAAAGTGATTACACTCGTTACTTCCAAAAGCAGGCAGGCAACTTTTGTTTGCAGGCGTTGTAACTAGATGGCGACCTTGTTTCGGCAAACTTTTCTATTTTTACTATTAAAAATTAACTTATGAAAAATAAAACATACACATTATTGAATATGACTGAATAAAACTATAAATATTCTAATCGATATTGGTTCTGCCAGATTCTGCAGAATTTGTAAAAGTTACAAACTTAATGCACCACGCCGCTAGGTGGCAGCTTCCTAAAATAGCACTATTGTCACGAAACTTTTATTTATTACATTACCAACTAGTTTCATATGCTTACATGCATTATCCAGTGTTTAAGTTCTGAAATAATTTGCGTGATTCTAATTAGGGAAATAAGCGTTTTAACTTTGTTTATTACTTTAAATGGAATACTAGTGCCCTCTATTGATTTTTGCGTATTAATAAAGATATTTTCTTTGTATCGGTACCCCGTACCTTAAAATTGTATTGTATGTTTAAATAGTTTAGTTTTTGCAGTATTTGTGGTATGTCAGTGGCTGACAATTAGCAGAATCGGGCTCCAGTAGCCTCCAGAAATTCATTTTCCGATAGAGTCCACAAATATGTGAAAGTGTTTGCGTTTCCTGCATTTGTGCTTGCGTCCATGCGAATGCGTTTGAGATTCTTGAACAAATATTGCCACGTAATTTTTATATGTTGGGAAATTGTACAATCATTGTTATGGTCTGCTTTTCCTCCAGGTGATAACCACGGCAACCAGGTCATCTCGCTAACTGTTCTACATACAATCTTCACTCGGGAGCACAACCGCATAGCTAATGCTCTGGCAGCGCTTAATCCTGGCTGGGATGAAGACACAGTCTTTTTTGAAGCAAGAAGAATTCTGCAAGCGGAGTTTCAACATATTATTTATAATGAATGGCTACCATTACTCCTAGGTCAGAGATATTTATAGATTCCATTTTTAATTTTAGTAAACAATGCCGGTTTTGACCTCTCCATGACATTCAGGGTAAGTTAAACTACTTTTGCAAACCGGTAATCTAGCTGATGGATGGACGAGACTCAAATCAACTCCAACTTAGGCTTTCTTCTTAGGGTTGGGAGGTCATAAAGCAGATGCTCCTATAAAATAGTGTAAATTAAACCAAGAAGCGGGAAGCGCTGGATGCGGCCTGCTTTAGATCGGTCGTTCTGGAGGTCTATACGAGAGGCCTATGTTCAGCTGTGGACTATATGTGGCTGATGATGATGAAACCAAAAGGAGGGCAACGAATTAGTAGCCCCTGGGTACCGAAGTGAAAACATCGGATCCAAGCAGGAACAACGCAACCATGATGACGAACCGTCCATTGAAATATTCATGGCGGACCCATGATACCACCCAATGAGACCACAGGTAGTGTCAACTTGTCAAGGGTATTAATCTATGTCCACGTCATGTGAACATATGTATTAGATGTTAGTTGAACACAGACTAGGTTACAGAATACAGTATACAGAATGGGCGTTGGTAGCTTAGTGGTTAAGGAGTCGGCCTTACAATCGAGAGGTCCCGGGTTCGAATCTTGGCCATTACACTACCGACGTGAACCCACTCCTAGCACAAGCCATTTAGTTTACTTGGAGAGGTTAGAGAGAATATTAGTAATTTCGGTTGCTAATATACTATTTAAAAGAATAAAGATAAGAAGAGAAGACTTGAGAAGGTTCATCTAAAAGTTTAATTATCATCTTTGTCTCCTCCAGGGCCCCAGTTGATGAAGTTGTTTGGTCTGTTTCCCGCTGCTGGGTACTCCTCAGGGTACGATCCTGGTATGAACCCATCGCTTACGTCAGAGTTTTCTACAGCTGCCATGAGGTTTGGACATTCAGTAATCGATGGAAGATTTATGTAAGTTGTATTGCAAAGGTGTTTTTTCAAAGTACATTCAAACATACGTATAATCATATTATAACATACGTATATAAGCCTTCTTTAGCGGCGTTGGATGGGTAAAAATTGTTAAACTCGCGCGTCAGTATCACTTGACCTTTGACCCGTAACTGACGACTTTGTAGGACGACATGACATCATACAACATTCCTAGCTACAGAGTGTTTATTTTGCTAGGTACGCTAAGAAGCATCGCAGTTTAGCGGTAAGCGCTTCGACTGTAAGTCCTTATGGTTTCAGATAGTACTGGGTTCGAACCTGGGTTTCTAGCACTTTTTGTGAATATTTTTTCTTGTTGTTATTTATTACTTTTTGTAATTATTTTTTCTGTTTGTCATTTATTAATTGCCTCTGGCAAAAAATTAGCAGAAAATTAGTGATCGGTTCTATGATTGGCGCTTTATTATAGGTATGTTATGGTAATGTTCTTATTATCTTTTTCTCTGTATGAAGAAAGAAAGAAAGAAAAAGTTTTCTCTTCTGCCGGTACTCCCGGAGTGCAACCCGTCTCTTTTTTATTTCCATTAGCTTCCCTTATGGAAATGTTCACCCTTCAACAGTGATTGGTTTGAACCTAAAGTTCATGATAGTGTACCATCCCTTCTAAACTATATATTACTTTTTATTAAAGAGTCCCGACTTCTGCAAAAGGGGGAATATATGAAACTATCTCCATTCCTGAGATTATGTTCCAGCCGACCAGGATGCGACTGAGGCATTTCCTGGACCGGCTTTTGATAGGTCTGGCTTCACAGCCCATGCAGACGGTGGACCCGTTTGTTACTGAAGGGGTGAGTATCTATCTTTTTATATTTGCGAGTCTGAGTTTTAAGAACAGAAGGTAGTTACTCCCGCGAAGGCTAAGATAAATATAACAGTAACACCGACAATTTATCAATATTTGGGTATTAGTCTTTAGGCTATTCCGGCCCCTAAATGAAACTTGCGTTCCAGGAGAGGTCTATGCACTCGTTGCTGCCAGGACCTGCGCCACTGAAGATGTCGGCCGCAGTGATCGACGAAACATCTGGAACGCAAGTTTCATATATGGACCACGGCCAAACAGCCCGGCAGCAGTATCTACAATATTCGGGTACTTTAAGATAACTTAAACTTCAAAATATGTAACAGCTACAATCTTTAGTCACCGCGTGACTATGGCTGCTGAAAAGTAGCCAATGTAAATAATACTAAATAAAACGCGATGGAATCCGTTTATTTCAATGAGTGGTCGTAAATATCAGACAGCATCAAGATAAGATATGTCAAATCAAGTTAAAGAGAAAGAAAATCTCTAGCTCTAGACTCCAAGGTAAAAACTTTGGATACAACAGGAACCAAGGCTGTGATGATGATTACGATAATATAGTGATGAACATTCTAAAACCTTGTACAACAAAATATGTCTGTTCCAGTTGACCCGCTATATGTTCCACGGCGGTAATCCTTACGGTCTAGACCTTGCGGCCATTAACATCCAGCGCGGTCGCGACCACGGGGTCCGCTCCTACAACGAGTACAGGCGACTCGTTGGTCTTCAACCTTTTGTGGATTTCCAGGAGTTTGCTCCAAGGGTAAGTCTGCTTTTTTAAAGACCATACTAGCATGGACGATTGCCATGATATATGGTCAGTGTTCACGACAAGAAACGGTGCTCACTGTGCATAATGAGACGAACTTTCTCCCACGCATGCTCACGCTGTGGGACTGCTTTGGTTTTTCTATTTATATAAAGGTTCTTGTAGGGTTGGCAGCGCGAGTGTGACGCCTCTGGTATTGCACACGTCCATAGGCCATGGTAACCACTTTCCATCAGGTGGGCCACGGTCTATGCTTGTCTGCCGCCTATGTAGTATATAAAAAAAGATGTTGGATCGTGAAACTTTGAAGTTATAATGGAAAAGTGAACTGTCGACACCCCAAGAGGAAACCCTACGCCATAGTCTTACTCGTCCCTCTCCAGGTATAAGCTAATAGGCGAAATTAGCTTAGCCCCGAAAATCTAGATGATACCCTAAAGACACTCAATTTTGGTTACTCAGTCATCATGATCTTTGTGTGAATCCCGGTCGCATTTGAGGTCTTCACCTCGAAGCTAGAAGATCGCTTAAATATCATGTGGCTTAGTTTTTCAACTGCCCTCTAATCTTCCAGCCGAGTTGTGGTTAGTGGCCAACCAATGACAGTTGCTCAAACTCATAAAGGCCTTCCTCTGGACGTAACGACTATTGGCAACCGGGGCCAACTTTTTACGTATCGAAAGCGTTCAGATGAAATACCACAAAGCGGTCACCCATCCAAATGATACCTGTACCGTGCTAGGGGTACCGGTCACGAGTGTCTACTTAAGTCTACTTAAAAAAAAATCTAATCATTTTAGTATTTTTTTATCATGACTTCTAGGCTGCCCAACGTTTATCCTCCGTATATGAAACACCAGAAGACATAGACCTGTGGATAGGAGGACTGCTCGAAGAGCCAGTGGACCATGGTATACTGGGCCCGGTATTTGCCAACATAATAGCAGACCAGTTCGCGAGACTCAAGAGGGGGGACCGGTACTTCTATGAGTACGGGCCCGATGTTAACCCTGGGGCTTTTACACCAAGTAAGTCAATAACTCCTATGTATATTGATAGGCCGTATAGAACAAGAATATTAGTACCGTGGAAGACCTTTATCATCATCGTCATCTAGACGTTATTGTGATTGCATCCGAGGCCGAGACGCCCTCGGAGCTGAGGGTCCACTTTTAGACCAGCATTAACTCAAAACTTTTTAAAGCTCTTTAACAGATCGTCATTCTTTGAGCCTTTTCCCAAACCAGCTGAAGTTCAGCTTTCCAGAGTGACTGTGATGCGGCTGAACTTTCATATTTTCCGTGAAGCGACTGCGACCTGACTTTCATAACTAATTGGAGATTTCGAAGATCTGTAATTAGGCTGGTAGGACTTTTTATCACTCCAACTATCCGTAACAACTGCCATAGATGGTCGTTTGGCAACCGGGACCGACGGCTTAACGTACTTTCCAAGACACGGAAACATCTAGACAATATTTGCTTGAACGAGGAAGTCCTCAGAAACGCACACTGCTTCAGTGTAACTGCTCAGCTGAAGCATCGTCGACTTATCGGCAACTTCGTTGGCTAGATCACGTTTACCATATGAGTCCCGAGAGGTTACCACGCCAAGTGTCGCTGAGTGAGTCGTCCAATTATGAGATTTAAGGATGTCTGCAAACGTGATTGTGCAGTTTTTATATGAAGATAGAGGGCTGGGAGGAGCGCGCCGAAGTGAGACCGGAGTGGCGTCAAAATATAAAAGCTAGCATGAATCGGCACGACGATGATTTGAGCGAGTTGTTGAAACAGAGGAGATTCCGCCGTCATCTTCCATCTTCTACGGACTCAGGTCACACCTCCCATAGATGCGGCAAAAAATGCCGCGCTCAAATCGGCGTATACAGTCACCTGCGCCGATGCGGGCGTCCGTGATTGTGCAAGCGTTGCAACAACAATCATCTTTAAGATATTGTGGCCAATGATGATGACTCCCTGCGTGGGAGTCGAATGCACCAACGCCATAAAGGCTGTACATATATTTAAAAATTCTATATTTTTATATTGTTGCTAGGTCAATTAGCAGAAATCAAGAAGATGACCATATCTCGGTTAATTTGCGATAACAGTGACGGCATAGAGCTAGTCTCACAGCCGCCTGAAGGATTCCTCAGAGCAGATTTACCTGGGTGAGTTTTTAGCAATATTTAGTTTGACAGACTTTGACTATTAAATTAAAAATGATTTTATTCTCAGATTAGCGACTTTGACTATTTTTTCATTTTTTTATTTCATGTAGACAAATATGTATGTTTGTGACACTGTAATAGCTGAACTAATTGAGCTTGTAACGAGTTGTGATCTCAGTTCCTTTACTAAGTCATCGTCTATACGGATGGATGAGGAATTTATAGAGTTAAACGCCATTCACTGTTGGTTTTTTTCAGATTTTTCACTACCATTCTCAAGTGTGTTTATTTACTTTGCGTCGTGATATCTTTATCATACATGAAGAGCCATAGAGGCTGCTCATAAGAGTTTCTGATGCTGTTCGACAAAATAAACATACTTACATACATACATACATATACTCACGCCTGTAAATCCCTGAAAGGCTAGATAGAGGTGTATTAACACCTACATTTCGCCAACTTATGATTTTCGGCCCCACGTGATAGGGGGCGAGCCTATTCCCGCTAGGCAGGCACATAGTTATGGACTGAATGTTTAGTGCCGGATGGCGAACAGTCCGGAAAGCAAAACCAGAACCGCGAGCTGCCATTATTTACATTAATTATATTATTTACTTGTTTACAGGAATGAACCAGTGCCTTGCCAAAGTCAAAGTATACCGTCTATGGATTTAAGTAGATTCAGAGAAATTTAACTGCGTAGATTACGTACTATTTTAATTAAGTTTATGTATGTTGCATATTATTAACTAGTATTATGGTATATGATAACTAGTATTATGGCATATGATAACTAGTATTATGGCATATTATTACTAGTAATTTAGCATATTGATATTCTACGAGGTGGCATGATTTTTTAAACTTTGAAACCGTAAAAAGTTAAACGCTATTTTTTTATTACCACAATTATGAGAAAGAACTTGTTGATTAAACTGTCAGATATTTGATTGAAGTTCAGTATTAATATAATCTTCTGATTCTGTAATCTGATTTATGATTTCTGTCTGATTCTGTTTCTAGTGTTGTGTACGGTACATATTTAACTTTATATCTTTTTTTTCATATTCTTTGATTTTTATCTCACTAAGTTATCTACAATTTTCAAACATTTAATATAAACGTGTTGTTATCATCAATTGATCTGAATTGTCCGTTTCAATTATCTAATTGCTTGTCTGCACACCGATCGAATTAAATAAACTTTACAATCAATTGATTCTGTTACAGAAACGAACTTTTTTTAACTAATTTTGCATGTATTTTATCACTTTTTGTGACACAATCAATAATTTGTAAATATACTAACGTATTTGATTGATTTGTGTTTTGTTATTTTATGAATACGATGTCTGTGATATGACTTCACATATTTTTTTATTTTTTTCATCTAGTTTCTCATTGGAACCCGAACAATGGGGAACTAGAATATTGTATCAAAAACATTGTATTCATTGTAATGACAAAGATTAAATAATACTACTAAGTACGAAAAAAAACTAGAATAATGTATTAAAAACATTGTATTCATAGTAATGACATATAATAAAAATAGTACTGGTAATGACGCTAATAATGAGTCATTTTTACAGATTTATTTTCCTCATTATCTGTTTTTCTTTTCGTGTACTTTCTTATAATTTATTTATTTTCTTTTTTTCCTCTATCTTTTGATTTAAAAAATCAGTAATATTGAACTTTAGTTGAATTTGGATGAAAAAGTACCTAATTGGGTGATTTTTTGAATATAAAAAATCTAGAAATTGGGAGTTTTTGGAGATGTGAATTGTGGTAGTAAAAAATACTTGCGAAAAGGTAACTTACTTGTATTTATGTTATGCTACTTTACTAGTAAAATTTTAATTTCAGCGTCTCACTCTTTTCCGTTCCGGGGCTAGTATTAGGTACTGAGTAAAGTATAAAATGTGTCTTAATGAATAAATAGGGGCTAGATTATTTTTAAATCACAGATGCCACTTCAAACTGTAGCTACACAACAATAAATCCATTTTTATCATTTTACCAGTATGTTTGTTAAAAAAACTCCAAAAATTGTTAAATATTTTATGTTTTAACAATATGACTTTTTTAATTCTGGTACAAAGTGATAGGATGTTGTCCAATTACACAATTAATGTAATTAAATTTTTTGATTTGTAAAGTTGAATGTCAATTAAATTTCAAATAAAATTAAATTTGTAAATGTAACTCTCTATAAAATTAAAACGCATGCTTTTTTGTCCTCAAATGAATGCTTTACTTTACTTAATTATGTTGTATGTCAATAGAGAGAATTTAATTGTTTTTGGGTCATTATGTCAGAAAAAATGAATACTAGAAAATAGTCCTAACTATTTTTTACGCGGTGTAGGTATAAGGAGCTCCTGTACTTTAAATGGTGATTTTTATTTTTTCATTTTTGTTCATGAATTAAATTATACACACGTATAAAAGTGTTTTGTATTTTATATCAACAGATATTATGATAAATTTCCTTCCCTTCGTGAACGCAGCCTGATGACAGACAGTAGTCTTAGTAATAAAGTCTCGTTTTTATCATCTGAGTAAGCCCTGAAAATGGTTAACAGGAAAAAAGATTGATAAACAATTTTTGCGTTACTAAAGTTTACAATTCATGAAAATTGCATAGCCTCCATACATGTAGGTACTGTGATACCCGCCCTCCGTGGCAGATATTACTAATAATAGTTGCCTGGACATTATGTGTCAACGATTTAAAAATAAATCATACGAATAAAAAATTAATATTAAATGAAGAAGATAGGAAACTGACGTGCGGGACAGTTCTTGACACTTGACGGAAGATTCTGAAGAAGCCAGCGGGGCTCCGGAAGAAAATTTTTTTTTTGCCTGTGCGTAATCTTTGTCATAACCTCATAAGAGTTTTGATTTCAATTTTATAATCTTTGTATTATAGTATCAGATAAATATATTTATTCGTAATTCTATCACTACTAAACGTGTCTTATGGGATTTGCGCGTGTTCTTTAATTTTACTGAGGCGTATGAGAGGAACGCGAGATCTTCTCAATGATTGAGCCTAATTCACTTTTGATTTCTTCAGTTTTTCTTCTTGAAGAACTCAGGCAGAACCTCGATCACCAACTTACTCGATCTGTCCACCTTCCCTTGTTTTTTCTATTCTCTCAATTCAAATTTTATTGATGTTTTTTATTTTTACACTGCTGGCACGTGGTGTCCAGGTAAGAGCGTTTTCACACTCATCCGATATCGGAGGACGTCAAATGTATGAGATATGTGTCTGTCTTTCACATTGTCCGGCCCGATTTCGGTTATCGGAGCCAACACTACTGTGTTGCCCCGATATCGGATCACAAAAAGACTAAAACAGCGACTGCAAACAAATTTCGACCTTATTGACAGTTTCTTAGTTACATGTCTTTTTGCGTTAATTGATGACGCTGATCTCGAATATAAGAAAAAAAACTCGATAGCATGTCATTTCAATAAGGTCGAAAATTGTTTGCTCTATTTTTTTATTATTATTATTATCCCTAGCATCCCTAACTAGTCTGTGCTTTCGAGCACGTTCGACGTCGACAGGCGTCCGTCACTGATATCGCATATCGGATATCGTCTGAGTGTGAAAACGCTCTAACTAAATATTTGTTCGACAAGAAGTGCGAACACTGCAGTACCTACTTGAACTTCTGTTATCTACCTTGATGGTCGCATTTTCCCCTATACAAAGGTTGTCTTGTCTGGCATCACTTGAAGTGTTTGCCCTTTCGCCGGCAATTAGAAAATTGTACACGTGTCCAATTAAGCTTTATGTGAGGGTATATCAGCTTCAGACTATTTTCTGTTCTGTCTTCGCCTTCAGATTAATTGTTTAGTAATTATAACATTAACTAATATTGAAGAGTGCTTTGATAGTTCGTTATCCTACTAATGGTGTGATGTTTGTTACTCTTTCACTTTAAACGAATGGATTAATGATACTTATAGCTTATACTTACATCAGAATAACACATAGGCCACAATTTATAACGATAACCGATATTATAGCGATAACTGACATCCACGCAGCCGGAGCTGCGGGCAAACGCTAGTAAAGCTAGTACATTTAATATATAGGTACATACCTACATATATAGGTACATAGGTAATCACATGTATATTTCCGAAGAGGCAGGCGGAACTATGTTAACAGCCACATTTCGTCAATAATTATTTTCGATCGTATCAGGTAATTAGTGGTGAGTCTTTAATGAAAGAAGGATATTACAAAGTAAACGAATACCTTAATGATAAAAATGCATGGTCATCCTAATCTCTTTGCTTGCTCGCACAATATAAACCTATGAAAAAAAAAAAAACAATTTGTTTTAAAAAAAGAAACTATAATATTGTTCACTGAGTTTCTTGCTGGTATCTTCTCAGTAGAACCAACTTACCGAACCAGCGAAAGAATCATTTTCAAATGATTTATTTACTTAATTTAATATTATATTAGTAATTTCTTGACATTATTGTAAAATTTTGACGTTCATATGTGCTCTTTATGTGCCTAAACTGAATAAACGAAATTGATTCTTTGATTCTTTGAGTCTATAGTTTTCAAGCGGGAAAATTGTCATCCTATAGTAAGCATGGAGATGCTTACTGTCGAACTGTCTGTATTGACAGTTATTGACATGATTTAATAACTGCCCCTCTACACAAGTGTCAATTCGTTGGCCACCGTTTGATAGTGACGAATCTATGGGAATCGAATAAAGAAGAAAAAATTGGATCGGTCTAGGCGGGATTAGAACCCGCGATCTTTGCCTTACAAGGGCAATGCTTTGACCATTAAGCTACCAGACCTCGCCCTAATCAATTCAAATTTCTCCTTGTATATCTGTCTTTGGGGCGATAGTGGAGCGCCTACCGACTTTCGGACGAACTATCGGAACCAATGAATGATTTTTCAAAAAAATTTAAACATTGATTTTTGAGTAGGTATACAAAAAAAAAGAATTTATGGGATTTAACGTATATGAAAGTCGTTAACGCATGTTATAAAGGTCAAAGCCCATACATTCGGCAGATTGGATTCTCTCTCTTTTTTTTAAATTTCTCATACTTCTTAGGTGGCCGACTAACACACGGCCACCTGATGGAAATTAGTTACTTAGGCCTTTAGAAGTATGCAGCAGACTGTATTCTATCCGGGGTCTCCCCGTAACAGGTATCAGTGTGTTATTTATTGATCCAATTTACTAATCACAGCCTAATTCTCTACCAATTTAATCAATAGTCACGATGAGACAGTTTTTAAAGAATGACCGGGTCAATACGTGGTTTGCAAACGTGCCGTTACTGAATGTACCCGGTTCTCTACTATAATTTTATTTGAAAAGCCATATCGGCGCAGCTGTAAGAGCGTTATCACATTCATCCGATAAAATCGGCCTGATACGGCCATTGGCTCGAAAGCACATGATGCTAGGAATGAAAAAGGGTTTTCTTATTTTTGTGATCAGCCTCATCTATTAACGTGAAAAGAAATAAACTAAGAAGTGCCATTAAGGCCGAAAATTGCTTGCAGTCGCTGTTTTAGTCTCTTGGTGATCCGATATCAGGCCAACACAGTAGCTTCGGTTCCGATAGCCGATATCGTGCCGGACAATGTGTAAGGCCAGATACATATGTCATACATTTGTCTTCCTCCGATATCAGATATCGGGTATTGAAAGTGTGAAAACGCTCTAAGGCGAACGGTCGCACACTCGTGCCAAAGGTCGTGGGGTCAATACCTGCACGGTGTAAATATTTGTTTGTGTCTGTATGTTTGTGCAGCGGCACCTATGGCGTTTCAGATCGAGACTTAATCGTGGTTATGTTTGTGTGGTAGGAAACTTTTGTATTTTTCCGAAGATTCCTGAGAGCCTTTTCCTTAGCTTCAAGTACCTCATGAAAGCTTATAAGTAGATATAATGATATCCATGTGTACAAAGGACATGATGCCCACCGATACATTCTATCATTGCACCACTCGCCATAGGCGGGAGTTCATCCTCATACATTGCGATCGGAATTTGAACTTCCTGCTGTGGTTTTTCCAAGAATCTACAATATGGAGTTCTTCAGGAAGGGTATTCTGAGGGCCCCTGGTACGAGGTTCTGGTGCAAGTTTTCATCTCTGGGTTGCGGTGCACAGGCGGCTCGCTTGTCAGTGGCACATGATCAATCACTCACGGAATATTTCTCTCGATATCATCACCTTTTTTGTGAAATTTATTCTGTCTCTATGCTATGACGTATCCACTACCGTCCACCCCGAAAAAGAAACCTGCGACTGAGTTTCGTTCGTCAATCAGCAAAAAAAGTTCATTAAATTTGTTCATTCACTCCACAAGATGTTATTTAGACTTGAACAGCATAACAGTACCTGAAGTCTAAAATTAAATGAATGTTTTGACCATTACCATAATCGGGGTCCAGTAGAATCTACTTATTTTTAGTGTTTAAATTCCTTAAAGCTGCTATTACTCGTTTTAAAACTTACTTTACGTGGCTGTTTATTCTACACTGGCGTTAAAATCGAACTTAACGATTGCCAATTATACACATGTAAAGAGCAAATCTAATGGAAATACCTTTTAGAGAGTGAAGTTACTTAAAGTATTCATTAGCCAGTTTATGGCCGATACCGCAAGTAAAATTCTATAAATATACTAAGAGCTAACTTCTATCTTTAAGTACCAAACATACATATAAAATCACGTTATCTCCAAAGCCTTTTCCTTATGTTGGGGTCAACTTTCAGTCTGAACTACAAAACAGCGGTATTTTAATATTTTCCGTGAAGCGACTGCCATATATGACCTACACGACCATACACGACGATATTTTTACGGCACCAACTAGTCGAAAAGAACACACATGCTAGTTTGGCAACCAGGACCAACGAACGGCTTCAATCGCTTTAATTTGAGACAGCGTTTTATTTTTAACTTCCCAGATGCTTTATTTGTAGGGATTTTGTAATATTTCAATTTAGTTTTTAAAATCATTATTCGGTGAAGAAGCCATATATCATTATGAGGCACAAATAAAGACGTGAAGATAAAAGACAGATATAAAGGAGAAGTTTTGATTGGTTCGGGCGAGGTCTTGCAGCTTAGTGGTCAAAGCATTGCCCCTGTAAGGCAGAGATCGCGGGTTCAATTCCCGCCCGGACCGATGCAAACTTATCCTATTTTAATCGATTTTGAATATTTTGCATACATGCAAGCATTTTGCTTTAAAAATTTCATCAAAAAAACCAAAGCAAGGTTAAAGGCAAAGTTGAAAACGTTAGGACTATACTCATCTATACATATAAATAAAAATAGAGTGTATGTTTATAATATTGAAATAACAGTTTTTTTACTACATGCATATGAATAGAATACGGTAACATACACCAAAATAACATTTTTTTAAATTTTTGTCAGTCTATTTGTCCCGGCTAATCTCGGAAATGGCTGGCCCGATTTCGACGGGACTTTTATAGGCAGGTAACTGATGTTATAAGGAGTAACTTAGGCTACTTTTATTTTAGATCCACGCGACCGACATCCACACGGGCGGAGCTGCGGGGCAACAGCTAGTAAAGAAATAATTCTTTACTCTATTTTTGGTTACCTTACCGAGAAATCAAAAGTCTCAAGCCTCCCAAATATTAGTTACAATGAAAACGATTAAATCGCACACCAGCACCTTAATTACTTACAGACTTGATATGTATTGTAAAAAGTACAAGAATGCCAGTTTTAAGAATTCATGCTAAAGGTACTCGCAGATTAGTGAAGTGACAAACGGATTTATATTCAGGTGAACCACGGGTTTAGGAAAGTAACCGTGAAACACCTAGGTGTACCACGGGTACAAGACAGTAACCGTGAAACATCTAGGTATGCTACGGGTACAAGATAGTTACCGACGGATACCTAACTGTACCATGGGCACAAAAAAAAGACGGGTTGCACTCTGGGAGTGCCGGCAGAAGTGAAAACATTTTCTTTTTTTCTTTATTCGTTATATACATAGAAAAAGATAAAAAAGAACATATCATACCATACCTATAATATAGCGCTAATCATAGAACCTATCACTTATTTTCTGCTAATTTTCTGTCAGAAGAAATTAATAAATTATGAAAAGAAAAAATAAACACAAAAAGTAACAAATTACAGAAAGAAAAAATAATCATAAAAAGTAATAAATTACAAAAAGAAAAAATAATCACAAAAAGTTTCAGAAGGCCAGGTGGTTTGAACCCGATACTATCTGAAACTATAAGGACTTACAGTCGAAGTGCTTACCGTTTAAGCTACTACGCTATCTATGGTAAATTGCAAAATAGATAGTCTTTACCTAATCTTGTATGACGTCAGTCGTCGGTTACGGTTCAAAGGTCAACTAATCCTGACGCTTCCTTAACATTTTATACCCATCCAACGCCGCTAAAGAAGTTTTCACTTCAAAAATCCCTGTAATACTTGTGAAATCTAAGGAATACAAGTGCAAACAAATACCAGCAAGGTTTCAACAGCATCCATAGCGTAGCGGTAGTGAACGCGGCCGCTATTCATGAGGCGCGCGGCATCCCCGCTCAATGTACATATTTTTATGCATAAATATGGGTATTTTCATTTTAGGGGAATTGGGTGAAATGGCCCCCGCAAAAGGACAGAACACCCGTCCGGTCTACGGCTTTCCCCACTGGAAGTAAGTAAGTAAGTATGGGTATTTGCATTGGTCTGGTCGTGCCTCGGAGAGCACGTTAAGCCGTCGGTCCCGGTTGCAATGCGAACATCTATGGCAGTCGTTACGGGTATTTGGAGCCCTCAAAAATCCATTGTCTAACTGCAATGTTTCGATATCGCCTTTGGGTTGTGGAGGTCAGGTGGCAGTCGCTTCACGGAAAATATCGAAGTTCAGTCAAATCCGCAGTTGGACAGGTAAAGCGTACCCCAGACTCCAAGTTGAAAGCTTAGGATGAAGCCCAATGCTAGGATGAAAAAGAAGAAGAAGAAGCAAGGTCTCAACCTCACCAGCAAGTCGGTACACCTGTTGATTGACGGAGGAGACTCTGAAGCAAGCTTACTTCTCAGGTTTGGAGGTCAAACGGCAGTCGCTTCCGTAAATTAAATTGTGATATTTGTCATTATTTTTTGCATGATAATGTTTACAATAATTTTAACTATCGAATAATTTAATTTTAATTGTAAGACATATTTTTGTACGCCACACATTGGTAGAGTATGGCTTGCACCTAGAATGTAAAACATCCAAAAACTTCTGACATATAAACCATCATTTCATTTCATTTCATTTCATTTCAAAAAAGCAACTTTAATAAACCACGGAAAAGAGAGTAGAAAAACTGATACCGCCAACTATATAATAATGACAATATACACAAACTTGAACTCTACAGTGAATGATTTCATAAAATTCGGCCAAGTATAAGCACACACTAGTGTCAAACACTTTCTATCTTCAAGCTTTGGTAAGCGGTAATAGTCTATTTGTGTTGATAAACTGTTGAAATTGTACAAGTCATCACGTTTTGTATTGTAGTCTCAAGGAACTGCATCATTGCGTTTAGAGGGATGTCTTCTAAAAACCGGAAGGAAAGCATTCACCAGAGCCCGTCCGTTGCTGAAGTGATGCACCGACTAACAGGAGAGATTAACTTGGCCGTCAAGGATGTGGGTGGCGTCCTCTACCCCTAGCACGTAAAATTATCGTAAATAGTGTCCAAAACGTATTGAGACAACGGAGCATTGCAATTGGTTGCTTCACGCACACACACATAGGTTTACACTAGGCGGAGGGCCAATCGCCATGCTTCTATCATTCAATATGTTTACAAAACCCCGAGCAAGAAAAGCATTCGAATTCGTAACGTAAACTTATCAAGAACGGAGTATTGCGATTGGTTCACGGTAGGCAGGCGGCCAATCACATTGCTTCGTTCTGTGGATACGTTTGCGTTACGAATTTCGAATATTATTCGTGCTCGGGGCACTGTACACCGATTATAAATAGATACCTAGTATCTCTTCTTTAGTTTGTAATTGTGTATACTGTGGAGTCCGGGGGAAGAGACTCCGCAGATGTTTTAAATTAAACAATATTTTGCCGTAATATTGTTATTTATTAAAAATAACATTTCAAACCTATGCGAGCTTTTTTAAATGGGATTTACGCGAGGTTTTTTTTATATTTTAAATAATACTCGTTGCAGAGGACCACGGAAACTATATCACTTGTCTTCAAATCTGGAGTTTCCGGTGTCTTGCTGGCTTCCACCGAAGCCCTCACGTCAACTCTCTGGAACTGTCTCGCTTCTCAGTTTTTTTACCTATCTTCTATATTTTTGAATTAATTTTTATATTCGTATGATTTATTTTTAAATCGTTGACACATGATGTCCAGGCAAACAACTAGTAATATCTGCCACGGAGGGCGGATATCACAATACCTATAGTTTCTTTATCATTCTTGGAAGCCTATGTGTAAGGTATCCACCTCTAGTAGTCTCTATTCTTTAAATACTATAATAAAAAAATACTTTAAATAATACCTAGCTGAAAACCCAATAACATTGGTTTCCGCACACAATTTTAACACAACAACGCAAACGGTATGAATGGAAGTTCATCCCAGACACGCTCAAGCTGTGGAACGAACTCCCTGCTGTGATTTTTCCAAGCGACTTCAATATTCTTCAAGAAGGGCTATTAAAAGTTTCTTAAAGGGTCGGCAGCACAAATGCGACTCCCGTGGTGTTGCACACGTCCATAAGTGACGGTAACCACTTTCCATCAGGTAGGCCGTGTACTTTTCTGCCACCTAAGTGGTATAAAAAAATCGAAACAAGTTGTGTAAAATTTAACCTACACAAATTTCTTAAGTCATAATCAAAATTACATTGAGAATGTTAAATTGGTAGTTCAAAGAGTTCAGAATATGATTGACAATGATAATTTTACTCGAGGCAACTGAGAGTTCTCGAGGATCAAACAACATACTTAATTACTTACATGACCATTGGCCTTCGTTCAAGATCACGGACACAGAGATACAAGATCCACTTACCTCAATCTGATTGATGCGAGAGAAAGTAATGTTTACAGTCTCATATACTCAAGTTTTTCTTTAAATTCACAGGTTATATATCTCTGTCTATGACCTTAAAAACATGTCTGTGTTTTGGTCTTTGATTTCCTATCAGACATTATCATTCACCGAGACTTTGCCCAAATCAGTAGTGACTAGTACTATTATCTATTCTGTGGTAGTGATCAACTTTTCATAATACAACACTTGCACTGCTTCAAAGCCTCTATTAGTTGTTTTGTGTTGTATTTGACCCGATCTCCAGAGATTTTTATTAATAGAAACATCTGCATCTGATACTTTAACAGCTGAGGCCGTCTTAGGTCTCTATGACCAATACAGTACAAGAAAGGACTACAATTTTATTCTTGAATTACCAGAAGGTATAAGAAATTCTTTAAGACATTAGAAGGACAGTGCCAAAACCTGACAACCCAGTAAACGTCAGCTGACTTCGTGTTAGTCAAAATTCGACCATTGATCGATGAAAGTAGAACCGAGTAAAACGGGATGAATAGTGATCAAGCGGTAGAAATAAAATGATCAATCAAAAAATCAATTTCGTTAATTAAGTTTAGGCGCATAAAGAGCACATTTGAACGTCAAAATTTTACAGTTATGTCAGGAAATAATTAAAATAATATTAAATGAAGTAAATAAATCATTTGAAAATTATTCTTTTGCTGGTTCGGTAAGTTGGTTCTACTGAGAAGATACCAGCAAGAAACTCATTGAAAATTTTAATTGTTTCTTTTTAAAAACAGTGTGGTTTCATTAAAAACAGATTTATATGGTGCGAGCAAGCAAAAATATTAGGATGATTATTCGTCTACTTTATAATAACTTTTTTGAAGTGAAAACTTCTTTAGCGGCGTTGGATGGGTGTAAAATGTTAAGGAAGCATCAGGATTAGTTGACCTTTGAACCGTAACCGACGACTGACGTCATACAAGATTAGGTACAGACTATCTATTTTGCAAGTTACGATAGATAGCGTCGTAGCTTAAACGGTAGGCACTTCGACTGTAAGTCCTTATAGTTTCAGATAGTATCGGGTTCAAACCACCTGGCCTTCTGAAACTTTTTGTGATTATTTTTTCTTTTTGTAATTTATTACTTTTTATGATTATTTTTTATTTCTGTAATTTATTACTTTTTGTGATTATTTTTTCTTTTATTAATTTATAAAATTCTTCTGACAGAAAATTAGCAGAAAATAAGTGATAGGTTCTATGATTAGCGCTATATTATAGGTATGGTAAGGTATGTTCTTTTTTATCTTTTTCTATGTATATAACGAAGAAAGAAAAAAAGAAAATGTTTTCACTTCTGCCGGCACTCCCAGAGTGCAACCCGTCTTTTTTTTATTAAATCAGGTAGGTCAGCTAAATCATGTAGTTATTTTCTTCCAAGTGTATCTGTGAACTAGTTTAATGTAATAAGCACGGGTAATAACAGAATCATCAAATGTCTGGTATGGTTCCTTCTTACAATTTTGTAAAAGAAATTCTTTAAAAAATAATTCTAATAACCATTTTTATCTCTATTTAACCCAGAATCCACCGGCCTCCCTTATCAAAATGTTCAGCCTTTGCCAAACATTACATAAAATTATATATTATTATATTTACTAGCTTTTTCCTGCAGCTCCGCCCGTTTGTTTTTGATGTCCTATTTCTCTGCACCCCTTTGGACCCAAAGCTTTCATTAAAAAAAAAACCTGATGAAAATTGGTTGGGTAGTTTTTGAGTTATGAGCGTTACGCTAACGTATTATTTAAGAGATTACACATTAAATAACATTATTTTTAACAGATATTATGGCGAGATATTGTTTTTTTTTATCAGAAGTTTCATCATTATGTTTTCGTTTAATGTTGCCGAATTTTTTTACCTCAGACATTCCCCAAGGCCTACCAGTTATTTTTAAATTAGCTGCGCAAAAGTGGTACCTATGAATCGTTAAGGGCTTTAAAGGGTTCTATTTTTAATTCTAAGACCATTGGCCCAAGTACAGGGCCGTTTTTGGAACCTTTTTTTATAACTAATACTTATTAATAGTACCTATCTACTCTGTACTTGCCGGCTTTTGTGATTTTAAATAGCCTACATAATTCACCTAAATCTGGGCAATTAAAAATGGAGTAAGCTTAGCAAGTACTACAGCAGGTGAAACCTAGAAAACCAACATTATCTGGTTCCAACCTTGTACCACCCATTACGTAGACAGAACTAAGCTGAGAAGTGGCCGTTAGATACTCTACAAGGTTATGTGACGTCACTCTCTTATTCTTCATCCTAGCGTTAAACCCAGCATCCGACGCTTTCAACTTGGAGTCTAGGATTCGCTTAACCAGCCCAACGGCGGATTTGGCTAAACTTTGATTATCTTCCACGTAGCGACTGCCATCTGACCTCCACAACCGAAAGACGATATCGAAGTATTGCAGTTAGACCAGTTGTTGGATTTCTTAGGGCTCCAACTTCCTGTAACGACTACCATAGATGTTCGTATAGCAACCGGGACCGACGGCTTAACGTGCTCTCCGAGGCACGACCAGACCACCAATCATGCATACAAATATTTGCACTGAGCAGGGATCGAACCCGCGCCTCCTGCGTAGCGGCCGCGTACACTACCGCTATAATATTTTATTTTATTTGTTATTTTGATCATATACAAGCAACATCAAGCAGATGCATTGTAAATATTGTACCTAGAGTAGAATTCTAAAGTTTGTTGGTTTTTTTTTTAAAGATTTTCTTCTGTATATAAATGCTCCTTGAAAAATTGATGCTTATGTAGATTTTATGTTTTCTAGATACCGTATATTGTAATAAGTTTTGCTTCCCATTTTTTTTGTACCATAATCAACTTTTTCTAATAACATCATTGCACACAATGCTCTTTCTCCAATTAGCAAGAATCGTCGCAAAAACTGCAATGTCAGGGAATCTCTCCGGCCCTGTAGAGCCTGTCCGGCTCTGTTTGGGCATCAGTCCGCCATGGAATGTCGTCTAGCCCAGTCCCGACTTAAAGTCACAGTACATGTACGTGCACTATTTAGAACTTTGATATAATAAAATTATTTTGAACGGACCTCATCGTGATTTGTTGTGTTCATAGAAATTGGAGAGAGAAACTCTCCAATTCTGTCGTTATATTAACATTTTTTACCCGAAGCGACGTTTTGGTTGTTTTTCAGCGGCTTTTTAAATGTCTAGTTTTATTCGTTATCGTTATCGTATTAGTAAATCTCAATGAAACGGCAATTCCATTAAAAAAACATCACTATGAAAAAAGCACACGCTTGGAGCCATTTGTTTTTTTTTTCTGTAGTGATGTTATTTTTGAAATTGTCTTGTCATTGAGCTTTCCTAATACGATGGAGAATAAATAATGCTAATTAACGTAAAAAAACTTAAAAACAAAAAATTCCAAACCGTTAAAAAAATTATGCTCATATGTAGTGTACCCGGAGTACTACCAGGGGCCTTCGGCTTCCGGAGCGTTTCCTTTACATCCAGTATAGAGAACTAGCTTTTACCCGAGGCTCCGTCTGCGTTGATGTCGGTTATCGTGACCAAACATAGCCCATGTCCTTTCTCATGGTCTAATCTACCCCTATACCAAATTTCATCAAAATCGGTTCAGTGGTTTAGGCGTGAAATACGTGTCCGTCTCATTGTCAAGCATATTCTGAACTTTTTGAACTACCAATTTAAGATTATGAATGAGCACACACACACACACACACAAACTTTTCCATTTATAATATTAGTATGGATATTTTTATCCTATGGGGAAAAACCTCCGTTGCTCTATGGAGCATAGGACACTCTACTTGTGTATATGTCGCCGCCAACTAGCTTAATCACCCGTTCAACTAACTGCCTAGGCAGTTAACTGAACGGCGCCATTCAATTAACGGCCTGAATGGTCTTCAGCCATTTAATTAAACGGCTAGGCAAATTGCTTGGATCGATGACTTTTAACTACTTGCCTAGCAATTTAATTAAACTGTTAGAAAAAATGACTTATTTTTGCATGGTTATAAAAAAAATAACCACCAAGGCTTAATGCGGGAGATACGCTTCGCTCCGCTCCCGCATTAGCCTTCTAACCTAACCAAGTCGGTTTGCGCAGCTATCACAATAAGCCTATCACTACTTTTCTGTGAATACCCTCGGGGATTTACAGGTGCAAGTATATGTATGTATTTATGTAATTTTTTATCTTATTTCGAAGTACTGCCCTATTTTACGACTGGCCTAAGCATACATTGGCTGAACATCATTCAGGCCGTTAATTGAATGGCGCCGTTTAGTTAACTGCCTAGGCAGTTAATTGGACGGCTGATTAAGCTAGTTGGCGGCAACATATTATATAGACTACAAAAAGATCGGTACCCCTAGCACGAACAACTATCGTAATCGTATCGTAAACGTATTGAAAGAACGGAGCATTAGGATTGGCCGCCTGCATACTGTGAACCTGTCAAGCCGACCAATCGCAATGCTCTCCGTTCTCTCAATACGTTTACGATACGATTACGATAGTTGTTCATGCTAGGGGTATCGTTCAGCTAAAATAATAGTACGTTCAATAATGACTCTTGTCCTTTATGTCACCAATTAATCAATTATTAGCCTATTGCATATTGGACATAGGCCTCTCCCAATGTGCAAATTGCTCCCGATTCTCCGCCTTCTACTCTATCCCAGCCACTTTTTTAAGGCCGTCAGTCCATTTCACTGGGCGAGCAGGGTGGAGACCGTGAGCCTCACCCCCAGGGCAGTCACAAGCTCCCGCCTCAGCGTCTCAAACGCCGGACACTCGGTAAGCGTGTGCAGCCCCGAGTCTACGCTCGCGTCGCAGTGATGGCACTCGGGCGTTGGCTCTATGCCCATCAGGTACCGGCCGAAGTTACTGTGTCCGGTAATGACGTGCGTCTGACGGTACGAGAGACAACCGTGTAGCCTCTCTAGCCACTCCCCCATGATGGGTCTTACCGCCGCAATCACGGCGTGCCCTATCTCACTGGGGGGTACTACATTCCGTTAACCTTCTCGTGGTTTCCACTCTAGGACCTTCAATTAGCTTATCACAATACACTACTGGACATAGGCCTCTCCCAATAATACTTTGGCCTATGGTTTCCACGCGAGCCAGACGGGTTAGTACAGGGTTTTATTTCGAATTTTCCTTTTCTCGCAGTAATATTGCGTTACTAGCCTCTTACGACACCCTTTGGATGAGTTCATGTGGTGATACTCTTAACACGGACGTAACACGGACTCGTTAGAACTATCTAATCTGCACACCCCCTAATTTCAATTTTGATAACTCTGGACATATGTGACTAACCTTACGTTAATTTTTTGGGCACGGACAACACATACATGCACGTCAAATTGGTTTGCTCTTACTTTTGTTTCGAGGAATGCCTCCGACTGAGTACACTCGCGCCCAAAAGTGAATGATATTTAACCTTCGGGTGCTCGTAAAACTAATAGTTTGTTTGGCAAATAGTGTTTGATCTTGAGGTCAAAATGGCTGGTGGAATGTGGGCGTTTATCATACTTCTGTTTTCTCATTGGGTGGTATAGGAGTATGAGCAATTACTTAATATGTATGGGAGAGTTTCAAATATCAAGGACGTTTCCAGATAGTTTAGTCAGTCAGAGTATTGGCCCTGTAAGGACGTAAAATAAAACCCGTGTAATCCCTTCTGTGGGTGTTTTTTTCAAACCAAATTAATTAATCGATTTTAAATATAAGTTCACTGTAAATTATATTATCGGTTTAGAGAGCAGGCTGAATATCGGATATCTCGTCATTGTTGTGAATTAAGGATTTCCGTCAGGACCACTTTTACTTGTTTGTTACCTCAATACTTTAAAATCATGAATTAATGACACAAGTAAACTTATAAATAATGGTCATTGAACTTTTTAGTTATGTACACCACAACATAAAAGAAAATGATCTTAGCTAATGAAAAATGCTCCAATTTTAATCTTTTTAATGGTGTTACGACTGAGGTCGTTGTTCGCTGCTATATATGGAGGTAAACAGTTGATCGTTCTCATAAATTAATTATAATTGATTTTTTATTAATATTCCTTCAAACCTAAATAAGCGTGAGGCGTGTACGTAGACTGAGTGTATGAGGGTGCCAAGATTTTCGAGGGAATATTAATGACAGAAAAACCCAAATAAAACATTGTCCAAAGTAGAAATTGGGCCCAGGACCTCACAGTAGTAGTACTCACTAGTTACTGCTTCAAATCATCACTAAGTTCCCTTTGATGACTTACACACCATTTTAGTATGTAAACTTAAAAACAATCGTTCGAAATCCTTGGAAGCATAAATGTCAACTAATACTAAATTGACATTGAAAATGCCACATACAATATTTTCTTAACACTTGTGTGCTGACCAGTACAAGTTCAAAGTCAAGGTGTGGCTTCGCGTTATTGCACGCTCAATTCTTGATTTACGACTCGTCTGTACACTCGATTCACATCGCGAAATCGACCATGTTACCGAATGTACTTACATACAGTACATGTGTGTATAGGAGTCACATTATTATTTGCGAAAATTTGTGTGGGTGTGTTTTTGTGTGTTTAGGTTTCCTTCGCGTTAAAATTGCTGGACAAATTTTGAGGACATTAAGAATGGGGTCGCGTTTTTGATTCATTATCGATGAACCTTTTAACAACTTAATTGGAGCCAGTTTTCAGTCTTATTGCAAAACGGACGAACTTCAGTATTTTTTGTGAAGCAACTGCTGTCTGATGGCATATTAGTTAATCATCATTTATCGTTCAATCAATCAATTAGCCCACTGCAGTCCACTGCTGGACATAGGCCTCTCCCAATGTGCGCCATTTCGTACGATCCACCGCCTTTCGCATCCAGTCCGTCCCAGCCACCTTTTTCAGGTCATCGGTCCATCTGGCTAGGGGGCGTCCTACCCTTCGTTTGCCTTCTCGCGGTCTCCACTCTAGGACTCGTCTGCTGTTTATATAGGACACGTCAATTACACTTTAACTCGCTCATGGTAAGCTGAAGGCAAAGTCTCAGGAAAGAGGATCACCATTACATATACGTACCATGTTAACAATGGTGGCACTCAGCTTGACGGCCACATCAGATATTTTTTCACGCCCCGCTTAAAGGAACCGGGACTATAGGAAGAAGGAAACTCATGAACTGGCAGGGAGTTTCAGGTCTTAATTATGCGACAAAGAAAAGAGTCCCCGAGCTGCGTAGTTCTTGAAGTCTTGAGTCTGCACCGTATGCGGGGTGACATCTAAGCCCTGGACGTGTTGTCCTGTGTAGGAAAGGAGAGTGTGGGAGTAATTGGAATAGCTCATCATGTTTGTATTCCTTCTCCTCATATTCCTATCATCCTTGCCCTGAGAGGAAAATCTACGTCATGGCGCCGCCCGTCAACAAACAGATGTAATAGTTGCAACCGGTACTAGCCAGATGTTTTTTTTATACTTACCACTTAGGTTGCAGGCAAGCACATGGCCCACCTGATGGAAAGTGGTCACCTTGGCCTATGGACGTGTGCAAAACCAGTGGCGTCACACTCGCGCTGCCGACCCTGTTACAACAGAGAGTTTCTGTGCCGACAGTGTAGAAGATAAAGCAGGACAAGTCTTTGCTCTTCCCACTGATAGCATAAAAACTGTCCATTGAGCTCTGGTTACCCTACTCACCGCCGGGAACACAACACGAGGTTATTATGGCCGTGGTATTCTGTAGGGCGGAGGTACTTCCCCAGTCGGACTGCTCAATGGGAAGGAAATATGAAATAAAAAAATACATCCCAGCTTCTGAAGACCTAAGACAGTGGGTGGTTTTCGTCGGTTCTACTTCGTCATAACCACCCAGGGCAGCGGAGGATATCCAAGGAAATCTCCTCCTGTCTTCTCTCCACGCGAAAATAAGAGGTATCCTCCGTACATAACCTCACGTGTGAAAACACGTGTCAGAATATCCTTGACACCTTCAAGCGCAATTGTATCCACTATTCGTACTAAACTTGATAATTGTGTGTAAATAATGACCATTTGAAGACAACGCTCGTGCAGGCAATTGGCAGTTTCCCTCGACCAGAGTGCACAGTTCGACTAGCTTGACATAAGAAGTAGAGCAGATCAGGAACAATAATTTGATTGAAATTGTAAAGCAATTAGTATGCTGACCATTCAAATCGATTAAGATAGGAAAAAGTAAATTGCTCAGGCGGGATTTGAGCCCGCGACCAGTTACTTAAACTGCTTATACTGTTGATTGATGGCACTTGGTGGAACTTGCTACACATCTTCAATGAAAGCACTTGTACCATTCCACATTATTTATTAAATTCCTGACCGGGTTTCGCCTTACGGCATTATCAAAAGGTTGATACACGTTTTTTTGGTATCAGATGTCTATTAGAGTAATATATTGACTGTGTGGGTAATCAAAAATAGAGAGATACCACTTTATAAATTTTCCTAAAATTTCCTAAATTTTACCATTATATATAATATGAGACCATTATGGTCTCATATTGTGATTCTCCCTAAATTTTGGGAAAATTGATACATGTTTTTTTGGTATCAGATGTCAATTACAGTAATATATTGACTGTGTGGGTAGTCAAAAATAGTGGGATACCACTTTATAAATTTTCCTAAAATTTAGGGAGAATCACAATATGAGTACATTTAAATTTAAATTAAATTTTAAAATTTAGGGTGAATCACAATATGAGACCAAAATGGTCTCATATTGTGATTCTCCCTAAATTTTAGGAAAATTTATGAAGTGGTATCCCACTATTTTTGACTACCCACACAGTCAATATATTACTCTAATTGACATCTGATACCAAAAAAACATGTATCAACCTTTGAGAATGCCGTAAGGCGAAACCGGTCAGGAATTTAATAAATAATGTGGAATGGTACAAGTGCTTTCATTGAAGGCAGTTACTTAAAGGCGGAAATCTCTGATCAATGAGCTATTGAGCCACCTGAGCAATGTAATTTTTCCCAATTCCATTCCATTTGTTTTGTTGTTCGTGGTTAAGCGCTAACCGAACAGTTTCACATATTGCAAAGCAAAGCATCACTATCGATTAAGATGATCAAAGTATTGAAGTAGTCTAAGCGGGATTTGAACCTGCGATCTTTGTCTTACAGGGGCAATGCTTTAACCACTAAGCTACCTTTTTTTTTCTAACGGGAAATCCCCACGGATACCCACCCCTCCGGAGCCGGAGGGGGAGGTTATGTCGGACTCGAACCGACTAAACCGCACGCCGTCTCTGGGTCGTAGTGCTAGGCCGAAGGTGAGGTTGTCATGCGACATATCCCTCGCACCCCGGCTGACCCAGGGCCATCCCTCTCGGTCTGGCCCTCCTCGGGAACCACTAAGCTACCAGAACTCGCCCGAACCAATCCAAATTTCTCCTTTATTTCAGTCTTTGAGGCAACAGTGGAGGCTTCAACCGATATTCTTACGATCCACTATCACCTCAAAGTTTTGGATTGGTTCGGGTGAGGTCTGGTAGCTTAGTAGTCAAAGTATTGCCCCTGTAAGGCAAAGATCGCGGATTCAAACCCCGCTTAGACCGATTCAATATTTTTCCTATCTTAATCAATTTGAATAGGTATTTAGCATGCAAAATACTTTATAATTCCATTCAAAGTATTATTAGCTAGATCAGTCATATAATGCATGACCATTCTTAACACAATCGAGATCCCTCTGTACCTCGGAGAGCGTGGTAAGCTGTCATGCATTGATTCCGGCTACCATTCGAACATCTTTGAAAATCTTTATGAGTACTTGGCGCCTCAAAAAAGTCCTGCAATCTGGTCTAACTACAGAACATTGACATCGGAAATGGATTGTGGGCGTCAGATGATCGTCGCTTCACAGAAAATATCGTATATCTTGTAGGTTCTGTCTTTCTTTCATTGAAATTATCAATAGTGGAGGCTTTCTGATACACCAGGAACCACATCTATAAGTTTAACTGTATTATTAGATATTTTTACTAAACTATTTGGTCTCCGCGGTCACCGATCCTTGCCCTAACATTCAA
>OX421473.1:25712302-25911362 GCA_949126895.1 Eilema caniola
GAGCTTGGGCATCGCAGTGTCGCACGCCTTCGCAACTGACCCCGTGTGCCTGCGTATTAGGTTGTTTAACTCACCCGCATCGCCAACTGACCGGATATCTTCTGCAGTTAGTCGGTTCAGCCCACACTCCTCGCTGAACTTACTGCAGAAGTGTTCCCAGTTGGCTTTGCGGGTGTTATAGACACGGGTCGTGCGCTCCACTGCGATACCCTTTGCTCTACGCAATTTAATTTTGAACATGATTCCGTTGTGGTCCGACGAAGTCAGGTCCTCGACTACCCTCCAGTCCTCGACCAAGGAGAGCAGGTCCGCGCTGCAACAGGTCACGTCGATAAAGCTCGTGAAGCGTCTACCCCTTCGCACGGTGTCGAACGTTGGGGTAGACCCTTGATTAAGTATGTGGAGGCCAACCTCCTCCACGAATGCGGAAAATCTTCTTCCTCTTTTGTTCGTTTTGGTGTCTCCCCACCATACGTTCCTGGCGTTTGCATCCCCTCCAACAACCATCCTGGATCCACCGAGGGTCCTCTTGATGGAGGCCAAGCGCTCCAGATTAGGGGCCATCCTCTCCTTCTTATTGAGATAGTACGATACGGCGAGGACATCCCAGGCACAGGTGCGTAGCCGGACCACCACAACGTTGGTGGTGGTCATGTGAGGGAACTGTTCAACGGTGATGTCGCGGTTGAAGACCGCGACAGCAGCCTTCACAGTTCCCTCACCGCGATTCGTGCACTGGAATATCCTCACCCCACCGTACTTCTTCATCTTCTTGATGGCCCCGACGTATGGCTCTTGGATCAGAGCTACGTCCACTCCTCTGCGCTGGGCCTCCATCATGAGCTCCTTAGTGGCTAATTTTTTACGTTGGAGGTTCACTTGCACCACGGAGTACAGTGCGGTACTGTCAGCAGCAGTTGGGACGCCCGCGGCCACCTTAGCAATAAGCCACACCCTGCCGACTTATGGCGTCCCACTTCTGCCTAACGGGACAGTCCGCACTGAACGCCGTGTGAACGCCAGGTCCACACTTTGCTTTTTTACAGTTGATGCACGAGGGGGCCTCCCCCCCGGCCGCTGCAGGGCATTCTGCCCTGCGGTGCGGCCCCCCGCAAAAGGCACAGAGGTCCGCAACCTCTGTGCATCGGGCCCTGCCGTGGCCGAATGCGAGGCACCTCGTGCACTGTATAAGCGGGGAGTGGTCCTCAACCCGCACCTGCTGGATGTCCACGTGGACCCTACCAGCCTCGATTAGTCGCCGCCACAACTTGGGGTGGACCTGGAGGACAGCGTGGCACTCTAACGTGTTCCGCGCTGACCTCCTGAATCGCACCGTGGCGGCGGTCTCGACCGCTGATAGGCCTTCCATCAGGTGCCGGTTCTGGACCTGAAGGGCAGACACAATATCCTGGTCGGTGTTGTACCTCAGAAGGTTGCGCAGCACCACCAACGGGTGCCGCGCTGGGGCCTCCCTGACATTCATCCCGCTACCAGACTTCGCCATTCGCTCCTTTGCTTGCTTGAGGTCCACCTCTGAGGCACAACTTAATACCACTTTCCCATCCCTGACAGTCCTCACCCTGTCGACCCTGATGCCGGTCTTAGTGGCATCCAGTGCTTTCTTGATATTTTCTACCACCTGGGCGCTGGTGCTCTTCTCGGAGGACACCACAACGGAGTAGGACGGCCTGGTTGTTGTGGGCCTCGCCAGGGCCGCGGCGTAGGTGGGGGGTTTTCCCACCGTCACCGCGACCGTCTGTTTGGCCTCCTTGACAATGTCCTTAATTTGTCCCACTTCGTTGCGGTGCCCCTCGAGCGCCGCCCTTGCCCCTTCCATTTTGGCCGACAGGGTGGCCATCTCGGCTTTGTGAGCCGCCAGCATGTCCCTATGCTCACCCAAAATTTTGTTGAGACCCACTAGGCTGGGCGCAGGTCCTTCGCTCACCCTCTCCTTTTTACCACTTCCACTTTCCTTCCCCTTTCCTGACACCCCTGAGGTGGGGGGGGTCGCCGACGTGCCCTCAGACGCCTCTATGACGAGCTGGCATAGCTCGTCGACGACCTCCTCCACCTCGCACTTCGTCGTCTCTTTTAGCTTCGTTGCCTTCAAAATGGTGCCGACCCTATGTTTTAGGGCCTTAGCCTGAGCAACCCTTTCCGACCTCTCGCTCTTCGGGGTCCCCTGCGGACTCCTCCGCACGCCAATGGGTCGCTCAGGCTCTGGCCCCTGGCCCTCCAATTTTCCCACCATCTCACCCACACTACGTCTCTTCTCCGGGGCGCTGGCGCCAGCCCCAGCCCCAACTTTACTGGTGCTGGTGCTCGCGTCAGCGTCCAGCAACATCCTTCCCACCTTCCTCTCCTTCTTTTCCTTCACTACTGTGGTTTGTGAGATGGTGGGTGGGCGCTTCGACGTGCCGGGTGAGCGACCTAAAACCATTTTAGGACCTGCGCTGGTTAAGGCGGGTGTAAAGGGCCCTGCTCCTAACCACTAACCTTGTGTGGGTGTAAAGTGCCCACACAATTTAATTCAATTAAAGCCGCTGATTGGCTGTCTGATAATTAATATAGTGATAAAATAAAATGTATGTGCCGAATACGGCTGGTCAATGATATAAACGCTAAATCTAAAATCTGAAACTAAATTAATAATAATAAACTTACACCTAAGTTAAAATTGGCACAATAGTGCCAAGGTCAATATGACTCAATAAAGGCCAATAGGCGGTCAACACACAAGATAAAAAATAAAAATAAAATGATAATAAATAAGTCAACAATTAAAATGGGCCAATAGGCGGTCAACAATACAATTAAAAACACACAAAAGAATAAAAATGTTAAAAGTAGAGTCTAAAATAAGCCAATAGGCGGTCAATAAACGTCAAAATAATCTAAAAAGTAGTCAATATAATGGCCAATAGGCAGTCAAGCACGATAAAACAATAAAATACACGAAAAATACTAAAAGTTAAAAAAAGGGGAAAGGTGGAAAGTGGACAGTCCCCAAATGTAAAAAATATATAATAAAAAATGGGCCAATAGGCGGTCAATTCAGTCCACACAATTATAAAATAAGGATGTCTATTGATAAAAATACAAAAAAGTGGGCCAATAGGCTGTCAAAGACAATACTTACAAAATTACAAAATATAAAATGTCAGTACAATTGAAGATCAATTAACTGAGCCAATAGGCAGTCGACACAAACACAGAAATAAAATTTAAGAAAAAGAAAATTTTTGGTCAATGTGGGGAAGGGTGGTGGGTGGACAGTACCCAAAAATAAAATATAAAGCCCCCCGTAGGGTCCGTCCAGGGCGACCGGCGGATAGCCCTTGCGAGCCCCGTCCAAATGAGCCCAAGGACGCCCTATCCCGGTACAGCGGTTATTTTTTAAGAATTAAAATAAAATAAAATAGGATAAAATGAAATAAAATAAAATAGGTAAAATAAAGTGCTAAAATAAAATAGGATAAAATAAGATAAAATAGAATAGAATAGGATAACACAAAGTAAAGTAAATAAAATAAATAAAATAAAATAAAATAAATAAATAAAATAAAATAAAATAAAATAAATTAAAATGTTATAAAGTAAGGTGTGATAAGATGAAACAGAATAAAATAGAATAGGATGATACAATGTAAAATAAATAAAATAAATTTAAGTAAAATAAGATAAATTAAAATAAATTAAAATATCATACAGTGAAGTGAAATAAGATGGAGTAGAATAAAATGAAATAGGGTGGAATAAAATAAGATAATAAAAGAAAATAATAAAATAAAATAAAATAAAATAAATAAATTAAAATAAATTTAATTAATATAAAAAGTAAAATAGAATAGATGAAATAGGATCAATTAAAATAAATTAAATAAAATAAAATAAAATAAAATAAAATAAAATAAAATAAATAAAATAAGAAAGTATTATTTAATTTATACCCGGAGTTTCCCCACTCACCCCCGACCACAACAAAAAATTCAAAAATAAAAATTACAAAAGAAAAAAAAAAAATTTTTTAGTTTCCCAAGTCCCGTGCTTAGCTCCCTTGTTTACGTCGTGAGGAAAAACGCGGTTTCGTAAAAGTATTCCGAAAAAGTGCCCTCCCAATTTTGACGATAAAAATCTACAAAAAATATATGGTATAATTTAGCCCCAAAAAATGACCCCTGCGGTATTACTTTTTTGATAACCCCCCCCAATTCCGAAAAACAACCCCTTGAAATTTAGAATTTAGAATTTTGTGAAAATTTTGTCAGAAGTTTGCCAACGTATAGTAACTAAACGGTTCAGTATTTCTGAGATCTACTGCCTAACGTACCTTACAGGGGTCTTAAACCTACTATAGAATTGGGTTTCCGCCGCTTTCCCTCACGTTCCACCCCAGAAACAGGGTTTTTCCGTGACAGCGTTTTAACGCTGATACCGGCGGTCGACACGTGTTGCACAAGAACTTTAAAAATCTTTAAAAAACTTTAAAAAATATTTCCCCCCAATATTTTGATTTTAAACCCCCAAATACTCAAACACAGGTTAATACTCTATGATATTTTACGACTAGATATACAAAATTTACACGATTATGTCTTATTTTTAGGATTTTCTAATTAAAAGTCTGGTTTTTCCCTCGTGGCGTCCTTTTTTCCCCCAAATGATGCTATGATCTGCTGCAATTTTCCTGTTGTTTAAAACCGGGGTTGTGATATATCTATTGGAAGGGTGTAAAAAGCCCTTCCAAACAATGGTACTCTTGTCCCCAAAAGTTAACCCCCGGAGGGAGGGTGAGCTCCGAAAGCTACGGGGTAGGTGTTGTTGAGTAGTTCACCACAGTTTTAGTTGGTTTTTGGGGGGTTTACGCCAACAGTTTTCCGCGAAACTTTTTTGTGGTCGTCCAGGGGTTATGCACTTTCACTTTAACACTTAAAAATATGGGGTTGTCGATTCCTTTTTGAAGATAAAAAATCCCGACTGGCTAAAAAATTTTTCCCACCTTTGATGCTGGATGGCTTCGGTCCCGGAGGTCGGAGCCTCACGGGACTTGCTGGGTTGGAAAGGTGGCGGCTGGCCGGTTCTGGCAATGTGCCACAACCCCCTCCAGAACCCCTTCCGCGAACCTCGGTATTTGTATGGAGTTCACTGAAACTGCTGTAACTCCGGGGTTTTTCACCCGGAAAATCCCAGACTCGGTGGGGGCGTGCTTCGGACGATGGTCTTCCTTTTTGCACTCGAAAAACACAGGGTCGCCGCGACAAATCGCGCGGCGCACGCACTTAAACGGTTTCGGCCGGCGAAAAATCCGGTTTTCGGGCTGTAACTCCGCGAATTCCGGTCGGATCTTTTCGCGGTTTTTTGGATTCGGTAGGGCTCGTGATTACGAATCTATAGAACCCTTACACGGTACACTTTCACCACTTTTGCCACTTAGGGGATTTTTACTTTGCGGAGCACTTAGAAAAAGCTGTTAGCGCCACGGAAAGCGAAACGGGACTGGGGGTTAGGTTAGGTTAGGTTAGGTTAGGTTAGGTTAGGTTAGGTTAGGTTAGGTTGGGGTGCCAATGTCGGAGAACCTCCTCGAGTGCTCGCCCTTCCATCTGGGCGAGCCGGTGCACCCTGGGCAACACTGGGAACGACTTTACCAGTGGCTAATGCTCCGACACAGGGGGGGAAATCACGGTCCTGACCCGGCGTGGACAGGCGTGAGACGGCCACTCCTTGGACTTCTCGTTTATAGAAGCCCATTATGGAGTGGCCTGGGGCATACCGTACCTGAGCTCCCGCTCGGTACGGGGGCCCCCTTCCCGGGGGCTGTATTAGGCAGTCTTCAGGCTGCCGAAGCCGGAACCCTGGCGCAAGTCAGAACCGGTGGGCACTGCCACGGGGCGGTGTCTGCGAGGAAGGACACCTCTATAAAAGAACCACTCGGTTGGAGCCTCCTAGCGTAGGCATTTTACTGAAACCAGGAGGCGGGCCCGGTGTCTTCCCGACACCGCGGTGAGTCGTGTTGGCCGGATGGGTGCGCCTGTTCGGTCGTTCGGCGTCGGCCCGCAGCTCCGTTGTATCGGAGCTGTGGCGCCGGGATGGTGGTTGTTCGGCTGAGTGAGCTTGCTCGCTCAGCCGTCCGGTGCAGTCCCGCCGGCGTTTGGCCGAGTGTGCGGGACCAAAGTGGAAGACAACCACGTTAAAAAACAAAATCACAACAATGAAAATGAAAAAGGTGAACCTTAAAACTACACACCAGGAGGGTACCGGTCGCCCCGCGACCGGAGAATCCCTCCATGGCGGGGAGTCAGCACACACCCAGGTGTGTGATGACTCACCGCCATGCAGTCCCATCGTATCTGGTGGGGACACAGGCCACCTAACTACGACAGAACCGGGGAGCAGACCCAGCGCTCCCAGTACAGCAGCGTCGAGTGCGTACAGTGGTACGCGGAGCCGGCGCTCGCGAACGTTTTATCGTTCGCCGGGCTCAACAGGTGCCCAGGAGACGACCGAGGCGTCGCCTTTGGCGACGAGAGCCGGTCGTTCTCAGTCTAGGTCGCCGTCCCCGACAAGGACGAGCACATGTAGTGTGGGCGTGCCATCGCAGCCAGCGAAGGCAGAGGAGACCGAGGCGTCGCCTTTGGTGATGAGTGCCGGTCTCCCGCCGTCGAGGTCGCCGTCCCTCACGAGGACGGCCAAGAAGGGGGATGCGACAGCCGCAGTCAGCGCCACAACCACACCTCGTGGCAGGAGACCCGTGGTGGTGCTGAAGCGGCTGTTTATACGCCCAATGCATCCCAGCTCCACCCGGGATTCATCGGACGGAGCTGAGGACGACGACGTCATGGTGCAGGAGGACCGGGGGAACCAGACGTTCTTCCGAGCGAGTCTCGGCACCCCGACCGGAGAGAACGTCGCCACGCCCCCGGTGTTCCAGCGGAAGCGGCAGGCGTCGACGTCGCCCCCAGACACCTCAAGTTCCGCACAGTCTGCGGCGGAAAGTGGTGGCAAGCTGGAGCTGTCCAAAAAGCCCGTGAGTAAAAGGGGCAGGGGTCGCCCCCCTACCACGGGCCGGTACGTCGGCCTTGCGGCAGCGCAGGCCGAGCTCAACGCGCAGAGGCGCCTGGCCCTGGACCTCGACGCGGAAGAGGAGGTTGCGGCCAAGACAGCGGCCATCCGCCGCCGTCCCCCGTCGGAGGGCAAGCCGAGGGCGGAGGGCTACTCCTGTCCGGCGGAGTCAGCCCGGACAGCGCCGAGCGCAACCCTATGCCAGTGGGCTAGGGAGGGGCTGGACGCCCTTGGCATGGTCGGAGCGAGGTCAAAGAACCTGAAGGGAACATATGTACGCGTCATTAATGACGCGTCGTATACCCTTCAGGCAGTCTTTGACGAGCTCAGGCGGAGGACGGCCTCGGATGAGACGCTGCTGCTGGAGAAGGAGGTCAGCAGGCAAGCGGCGCAGCTGGAGCTGCAGACGCGTAAGCTGGAGGAGCAGGCTGCGGAGATCAAGCAGCAGGCTCTCCAGCTAATGGAGTTAAGGGCGGAGATTGCGGCCTTGAGCCGGCCGGCGCCGGTGGCGCAGGCTGCTCCAACTCCCTCCATGGAGGCAGGGGGAGCGTCGCTCAAGGAGGAAGTGATGCGGGCGGTGAGGCTGGTCGTCGGCGAATTGGTGGCCGACCGGATCGCCCCAATCGAGGCCAGACTCGGCCGGGAAACCGCACCCAATGTCGCCCCCTCCGACCCTGAGTTTCCTGCTCCGCGGACGGCCTCAGGTCTGTCCATGGAGGCAGCGGTGGCTCCACCACCGGCGTCGACGTCGCCTGCGCCTCTGCCCGGCTTGGATGTCCCCAAATCCAAGGGGAAGAAGAAGTCGGGCAGAGGCAAGAAGGGGAAGGCCGCTGCTGTTCCCGCAGCCGCTCCCTCAGCCGTGCCTGCGGCCCCTGAGTCACAACCTGTCCCGCCACCACCAGTCCCCACGGAGGAACCGTGGAACGTGGTGGCGGCAAAGAAGAAGAAGGAGAAGAAGAAGGGGAAGGCCGCCAAGGCGACCCCGGCTTCCACCCGGCGGCCTCCTCCTCCTCCTCCTACTCCACGCCGAGGGAAGCCCTCCGCTGCTCCCCAGAGCAAGCCCGGCGCCAACCTGCGTCCCCCGACGACGGCGGCTGTAGTTCTCACGCTACGGCCAGCGGCCGTTGAAGGGGGCGCTAGCTACGAGGCGCTAATAAAGGCCGCAAAGGCCTCTATTAAGTTGGCCCAGCTGGGGATCACGGAGGGCGTCAAAATCAAGACGGCCGCCACCGGAGCCCGCCTCCTCGAGATCGGAGGCGAGGATCGAGAGGCGAGGGCGGACCGTTTAGCAGCAAGGCTGCGAGAGGTCCTCCCTGCGGAGACGGTAACGGTCTCCAGGCCTGTGAGGTGTGCAGAACTGCGCATCTCCGGGCTGGATGACTCCGTCTCCGCGGCTGAGGTGGCGGCCAGCGTGGAGTCCGCCGGCGGGTGCCCCGAGGGTACGGCCAGACCCGGCTCTTTACACCGGGACTGGCGAGGCCTCGGGGTAGTATTCGTCAAGTGCCCGGTGGCCGCGGCCAAGAAATTGGCTGCGACCGGGAGGCTACTGGTGGGGTGGTCGGCGGCTCAGGTAAAGCTCGTCGACCCCAAGCCCCTTCGGTGTTACCGGTGCCTCCACACCGGGCACACGAAGGCCAAGTGCACCTCGGACGTGGACCGCAGCGACTACTGCTACCGCTGCGGCGCGCCGGGGCACCTAATGGCCCAGTGCTCTGCCGCCTTGCGCTGCGCTTTGTGCGAGGCGGCAGACAAGCCGGCGGATCACCGGCTTGGGAGTGCAGCGTGCACCACTCCCAAGCCGAAGAAAAAGAAGAAGAAGAAGAAGAAGCCTCTAAAGGCAAAGCCCGTGGAGTCGGGGCAGAAGGCTGGCGGTGGCGTCATAGCCCCGTCTAGGCCCGATCCACCGTCCCCAAGGCCTGTTGAGGTAGCGCCGATGGTCACAGATTAGTGGGACTATCGGCGTGCTCCAGGCGAACCTAAACCACTGCGCCGCTGCTCAGGACCTTTACATCCAGAGCATGGCGCAGTGGCAGACCGGAGTAGGGATAATCACCGAGCCCTACCGACCTATCCCGCCCGATTCGCATTGGGCGGTTGACCGGGAGGGCTTGGTGGCTCTGGTCTCGCGCGCGGCTGCCGGTGCGCCCCCCTTATTGAGGATCAGGAGGGGGCGCTGTTGCGTGGCGGCCGCCGTGGGTTCGGTGACGGTGGTCGGAGCGTACTGCTCTCCGAATCGGAGCCTGTCCTGTTTCGAGCGTACCCTGGAGGAGCTGGGAACGCTCGTGCGACAGGCTCACCCTTCACCCGTGCTCGTGGCTGGCGATTTCAACGCCAAGTCCACGGCATGGGGATCCCCCGCTACTTGTCCGCGGGGGGAGGTACTGGAAGATTGGTTGGTCTCGTCCGGGTTGATTCTGCTCAACCGGGGGACCGTCGACACGTGGGCGCGGCAACAGAGCGGGTCTATCGTGGACCTCACGTTCGCGTCCCCCGCTCTGGTGCCCCGTGTCCAAGGCTGGGAAGTCCTGGAGGGGGTCGAGACGTTAGCGGACCACCGATATATTCGGTTCCGAATCTCCCCCCTTCCGGTTGCCCCGAACAGCCTGGGTGGTCCTCCGCGTGGGGAGGACAACCCGAGATGGGCCCTAAGGCGGCTGAACCGCGAGCGTCTCGCGGAGGCCGCCTTGGTCCAAAGTTGGATTCCAGTGCCGGAGGGTCCGGCGGATGTGGATGAGGAAGCCGATTGGCTCAACGCGGCCATGACGCAGGTGTGCGACGCTAGCATGCCTCGCGTCGGGCCCCCCTCTCCACATCGTAAGGTGTACTGGTGGTCGCCCCAGCTAGCGCAGCTCCGTGCTGCGTGCGTGGCGGCGCGCCGCAAGTACACCCGAAGCCGGCGAAGACGACGTCGCGACGAAGCCCTGGAGACTCGGCTGTACGACGCGTACAGGGAGGCGAGAGCCGCCCTGCGCGCGGAAATCGCCGAGTCCAAGAAAAGGGCTTGGGAGGCAATGCTGGAGTCGATCGACCGCGACCCGTGGGGGAGGCCGTATAGGACGGTGCGTCAAAAGCTCCGTCCCTGGGCCCCCCCGGTGACGCAATCGCTCCAGCCTGCGCTCGTGGAACAGATAGTAGCAGCTCTGTTCCCCGACCGGGGAGAGTTCACTCCCCCTCCCATGGTCGGCGACGATGTCGCAGAGAGCAGTAGAGGACTTGTGCACGCGGAGGAAACAGCATCGCCCGAGGTCACTCCCGGGCATCTGAGGGCGGCGGTTGCAAGGCTCAAGGCCAAAAACACCGCCCCAGGGCCCGACGGTATTCCCGGTCGGGCCTGGGCATTGGCTCTGCCCGATGCCTTAGAAGAGAGAGTGGCACGGCTGTTTACCTCCTGCCTGGAACAGGGCAAGTTTCCCCGCAGGTGGAAGGTGGGGAAACTTGTCCTCATCAAGAAGGAGGGACGACCGGCGGATTTGCCTTCGGCCTATCGGCCCATCGTGTTGCTCGACGATATCGGGAAGGTGTTCGAGCGTGTGCTCGCCCACCGTATCGTCGAGCACCTGGACGGTCCCGGGCCGGGTCTCTGCGATGTCCAGTATGGTTTCCGCAGAGCCCGGTCGACGGTGGACGCGATCCGCCGGGTGCAGTCCCTAGTGAAGGATGCGGCTTCGGGGAACGGGGTGGTATTGGCGGTGAGTATAGACATCGCCAATGCTTTTAACACCCTCCCCTGGAGCTGCATCCATGAGGCGCTGCGCTACCATCGTGTGCCGGACTGCCTGCGGAGGGTAGTTCTGTCCTACCTCTCCCAACGGGCAGTCACCTATCCGACACAGGATGGTGGCGCCGCTCTGAGAGCAATGTCGTGCGGCGTTCCGCAGGGCTCCGTTTTAGGACCCCTGCTGTGGAACGTCGGCTATGACTGGGTGCTGCGCGGTGCGACTCTTCGGGGGGTCAGCGTAACGTGTTACGCTGACGATACCCTCGTCACCGCGCAGGGGGATACCTACAGGGAGGCGGCTCTCAGAGCAACAGCCGGAGTGGCCCACTTCGTAAGGCGAATCCGCCTTATTGGGTTGGAGGTCGCCTTGCAGAAGTCCGAGGCGGTTTGTTTTTCTTCCCCTCGGTTGGCGCCGCCGGCTGGAGCGCACATTGTGGTGGGCGGAGTATCGATCGGCATACGAAAGACGATGCGTTATTTGGGCATCGTCCTCGATAGCCGATGGTGCTTCCGGGAGCACTTCCAGGGACTCGCGCCCCGACTCGTGGGTGCTGCGAGGGCGCTTGGTTGTCTGCTCCCGAATCTCGGTGGGCCCTCGGGCGGCTGCCGACGCCTTTACACGTCGGTGGTTCGCTCGATGGCACTATACGGGGCGCCCATATGGGTAGAGGCCCTCGACGCCGAAAATATCGCGCTGCTGCGACGGGCGCAGCGGGCGATGGCGTTGAGGGTCGTGAGAGGGTACGGCACGGTCTCGCTCGAGGCCGCGTGCGTGCTCGCAGGAACTCCACCATGGGACCTGGAGGCCGAGGTGTTGGCGGAAGTTTTCTGCCGGACCTCTGAGGCCAGGGCCCGGGGAGTCGGCCCGCCGCCGAGGGAGGTCGCGTGCTGGAGGGAGGACCTCCGGGGCGATCTTCTTAGGCGGTGGTCCGAGCGGTTGGAAGAGCCTCGCGCCGGTGTTCTGACCATCGACGCGATCCGACCCATCCTGCAGGAGTGGGTCGACAGGCGGCACGGGGCGGTCACCTTTCGCCTGGCGCAGATGCTCACCGGACACGGTTGTTTCGGTGAGTATCTGTTCCGGGTGGCCAAGAGGGAGCCGTCTCCGGTGTGCCACAGCTGCGGCCACCCCGAGGACACAGCCACGCACACGCTGGCGGAGTGCCCGGGGTGGAGCCGTCAACGCGCAGCTCTTGTCGACGTAGTCGGCGCCGACCTAACGCTCTCGACCATCATCCAGGCGATGGTCGACAGTGAGGCGGCGTGGACGGCGATGATCACGTTCAGCGAGGACGTGATCTCGCTCAAGGAGGAGGCGGAGCGGATCAGGGAACTGGATCCTCTCGCTGATCCGATCCGCCGCAGGCGAGTCGGGCGAAGGCGGGCCGCGACGCTCCATCGCGGCCTTCCTCCTTGACGGGGACTCACGGCCCGCGGTACCAGGACTACCGCCGGCTGTGCAACGCCAGGTCCCCCCAGGTCGGTAGTGTCGTGTCTGCACACTGTACCTAGTAGGATGTCGTCCCCCCTACCCATAGGACGACACCACTGAAGGAAGCCCCTCCCGCTCTTTACACGGGAGGTGTGGCTGACCGCTGCGGGTGTTGTGGTTGTTGTGACCTTGTTCCCACGACACCCGCCCACTAGAAGCGGAGAAAGAGGACACCCCGGTTAGGTTTAGTCCGTGCGAGTCGGACATAACCCGCGTGCGTCCTGGCACGCGGGTATCCATAACGGATTCCCCCGGGTTAAAAAAAAAAAAAAAAAAAAAAAAAAAAAGGTTAGGTTAGGTTAGGTTGGGGCGCCCATATGGGTAGAGGCCCTCGACGCCGAAAATATCGCGCTGCTGCGACGGGCGCAGCGGGCGATGGCGTTGAGGGTCGTGAGAGGGTACGGCACGGTCTCGCTCGAGGCCGCGTGCGTGCTCGCAGGAACTCCACCATGGGACCTGGAGGCCGAGGTGTTGGCGGAAGTTTTCTGCCGGACCTCTGAGGCCAGGGCCCGGGGAGTCGGCCCGCCGCCGAGGGAGGTCGCGTGCTGGAGGGAGGACCTCCGGGGCGATCTTCTTAGGCGGTGGTCCGAGCGGTTGGAAGAGCCTCGCGCCGGTGTTCTGACCATCGACGCGATCCGACCCATCCTGCAGGAGTGGGTCGACAGGCGACACGGGGCGGTCACCTTCCGCCTGGCGCAGATGCTCACCGGACACGGTTGTTTCGGTGAGTATCTGTTCCGGGTGGCCAAGAGGGAGCCGTCTCCGGTGTGCCACAGCTGCGGCCACCCCGTGGACACAGCCACGCACACGCTGGCGGAGTGCCCGGGGTGGAGCCGTCAACGCGCAGCTCTTGTCGACGTAGTCGGCGCCGACCTAACGCTCTCGACCATCATCCAGGCGATGGTCGACAGTGAGGCGGCGTGGACGGCGATGATCACGTTCAGCGAGGACGTGATCTCGCTCAAGGAGGAGGCGGAGCGGATCAGGGAACTGGATCCTCTCGCTGATCCGATCCGTCGCAGGCGAGTCGGGCGAAGGCGGGCCGCGACGCTCCATCGCGGCCTTCCTCCTTGACGGGGACTCACGGCCCGCGGTACCAGGACTACCGCCGGCCGTGCAACGCCAGGTCCCCCAGGTCGGTAGTGTCGTGTCTGCACACTGTACCTAGTAGGATGTCGTCCCCCCTACCCATAGGACGACACCACTGAAGGAAGCCGCACCTCCCGCTCTTTACACGGGAGGTGTGGCTGACCGCTGCGGGTGTTGTGGTTGTTGTGACCTTGTTCCCACGACACCCGCCCACTAGAAGCGGAGAAAGAGGACACCCCGGTTAGGTTTAGTCCGTGCGAGTCGGACATAACCCGCGTGCGTCCTGGCACGCGGGTATCCATAACGGATTCCCCCGGGTTAAAAAAAAAAAAAAAAAAAAAAAAAAAAAAAAAAAAAAAAAAGGTTAGGTTAGGTTAGGTTAGGTTAGGTTGGGGTCACCCCGCCAGCAATGGACCCTCCAGCAGGTGGGCCCGCTGTGGAGGAGGATCAGGAGGAGGACGAGGAGGCTCCTCTCCTCACGGAGGCGGAACTCCGCACGGAGACACTTCGCCTCCGTGCGAAGAAGACGGCCCCTGGGCCGGACGGCGTGCCCGCGAGGGTGGTGGCAATAGCCGCCACCGAAATGGCGGAACGGTTTCGGGTCCTCTTTGACGCGTGTTTCGCGTCGAGGAGGTTCCCGAAACCATGGAAGGAGGGGCGGCTATGCCTCCTCCGAAAGGAAGGGCGTCCAGCGGATTCCCCCTCGGCATACCGACCCATCGTTTTGCTCGATGAGGTCGGTAAGATGTTCGAGGGGATAGTAGCCGCTCGGCTGAACGAACATCTGCGGGTGGTCGGGCCGGACCTGTCGGACGCTCAGTTCGGTTTCCGCACTGAGCGTTCCACGGTGGACGCCCTGGCCCTGTTGAAGGGCCGCGTGAAGGAGGCCGTTGAGGCTGGGGACGGAGTGTTGGCTGTGTCGTTTGACATAGCCAACGCGTTCAACTCCGTTCCCCACTCAACTATACTCGAGGCACTCCGTTTCCATGGAGTGCCTCGGTACCTGAGGGGCCTACTGGCCAGCTACTTGGAGGATCGAACAGTCCTCCTCGTAGATAAAGCTGGCCAGCTACGGCGATACAGCGTCGAGTCCGGTGTTCCGCAGGGATCAGTCTTAGGACCACTTCTGTGGAACATCGGATTCGACTGGCTGCTGAGGGGAGCCCTCCTCCGTGGCACGAGTGTCATCTGCTATGCGGATGACACTCTGCTCACTGCCCGGGGAGGGAACTTTAGGGAGGCGGCCAGTCTGGCCTCGGCGGGCGGATCCCTGGTCGCGGGGAGGATCCGTCGCCTAGGACTAACAGTGGCGCTGCACAAAACCGAGGCCGTGTTCTTCCACGGGCCTCGGCAGCGCCCCCCACCACCTGACGCCCACATCTTTGTGGAGGGCGTCAGGGTAGAGGTAAAGGCCCAGATGAAATATCTGGGCCTTACGCTGGACAGCAGGTGGCACTTCAGCCCGCACTTCAGCGGGCTGTCGTCGCGCCTGCTGAAGGCGGCGAAGGCCCTCTCATGGCTCATGCCAAACTTGGGAGGGCCAAGTGGGCGGTGCCGGCGTTTGTACGCCGGCATTTTGAAGAGTATGGCTCTGTACGGGGCGCCCATCTGGGCAGACTCCCTCCAAAGGAGGGAGAATGCCACAGCACTCCGGGCGCCTCAAAGGGCCATCGCCCAGAGAGTGTCGCGAAGCTACCGGTCGGTAAGCTTCGCGGCGGCGTGCGCTCTGGCGGGCACCCCCCCTTGGGAGCTCGAGGCGTGGGTGCTCGCCAGAGTGTACGAATGGACGGCGGGGCGTAGGGCGCTCGGGGAGCGCCCCGCCCCTGAGGAGAGGGAGGCCGTTCGGCGAGAGGCGAGGGAGGCCATCGTCCATCACTGGACGGTGGACCTCACCGCCGCATATTTTGGCCGCCGAACTTTGGACGCGCTCGGGCCTGTCTTGAAGGACTGGCTCGAGCGACCAAGTGGTTTCCTCTCTTTCCGGCTGGTGCAGGTGCTGTCCGGACACGGCTGTTTTGGATCGTACCTGCACCGGATCGGGAGAGAGGGGAGCCCGTCGTGCCACGACTGTGGCGCGGCGGAGGACACGGCGCAGCACACCCTAGAGGTTTGCGCGTCGTGGTCCGAGCGGCGCCGCAGTCTTGTCGCGGTGGTCGGGCCGGACCTTTCGCTCCCCAGCTTGGTAAGGGCCATGCTGGGGAGCGAGGAGGCGTGGGCAGCGGTCGCCTCCTTCTGTGAAGACGTAATGTCACAGAAGGAGGTGGCGGAGCGCGCGCGGGAGGACGATCCTCTCGCGCCGCAACTCCGCCGACGAAGGAGGGGCAGGAGAGGGCGGGCACGCGGCCGCCCTCCCTCCCCCCGGTGATGAGCAGCGGGTGACAGGCGCGGGGGCGCCCTCACCCGCATTGCACTGCCCATCACCCCGCCGTACGAGGATGACCGGGCACTCACGGCCATCCTCGAGCCCTTCCCCGCGCTCGGGAGGGGCGTGAAGGGCCCGCCGCGATTAGGCGGGCAATCGCCGGAGGGGGACTGGACGTAAAGGCTCTGCCAGTTTCCCAGACCCCCTCCAAGAAAGGCGATGCGGGAGTGCCGCTGGGTCGTTTAGTGGGTATACCGGGAATCTATTCCCGGGGAGTCCCACATATCCCTCTCGTCCCCCGACGGGAGGGAATGCGTAACGCATTTTTCCCAGCGAAAAAAAAAAAAAAAAAAAAAAAAAAAAAAAAAAAAAAAAAAAAAAAAAAAGGTTAGGTTGGGGTGCCAATGTCGGAGAACCTCCTCGTGTGCTCGCCCTTCCATCTGGGCGAGCCGGTGCACCCTGGGCAACACTGGGAACGACTTTACCAGTGGCTAATGCTCCGACACAGGGGGGAAATCACGGTCCTGACCCGGCGTGGACAGGCGTGAGACGGCCACTCCTTGGACTTCTCGTTTATAGAAGCCCATTATGGAGTGGCCTGGGGCATACCGTACCTGAGCTCCCGCTCGGTACGGGGGCCCCCTTCACGGGGGCTGTATTAGGCAGTCTTCAGGCTGCCGAAGCCGGAACCCTGGCGCAAGTCAGAACCGGTGGGCACTGCCACGTGGCGGTGTCTGCGAGGAAGGACACCTCTATAAAAGAACCACTCGGTTGGAGCCTCCTGGCGTGGGCATCTCGCTGAAACCAGGAGGCGGGCCCGGTGTCTTCCCGACACCGTGGTGAGTCGTGTTGGCCGGATGGGTGCGCCTGTTCGGTCGTTCGGCGTCGGCCCGCAGCTCCGTTGCATCGGAGCTGTGGCGCCGCGATGGTGGTGTTCGGCTGAGTGGGCTTGCTCGCTCAGCCGTCCGGTGTAGTCCCGCCGGCGCTTGGCCGAGTGTGCGGGACCAAAGTGGAAGACAACCACGTTAAAAAACAAAAATAACAAAATGAAAAAGGTGAACTTAAAAACTACACACCAGGAGGGTACCGGTCGCCCCGCGACCGGAGAATCCCTCCATGGCGGGGAGTCAGCACACACCCAGGTGTGTGATGACTCACCGCCATGCAGTCCCGTCGTATCTGGTGGGGACAAAGGCCACCTAAATGCGACAGAATCGGGGAGCAGACCCAGCGCTCCCAAAACAAAAACAGCGTCGAGTGCGTACAGTGGTACGCGGAGCCGGCGCTCGCGAACCTTTTACCGTTCGCCGGGCTCATCAGGTGCCCAGGAGGAGACCGAGGCGTCGCCTTTGGCGACGAGAGCCGGTCGCTCTCAGTCGAGGTCGCCGTCCCCGACAAGGACGAGCACAGGCAGTGTGGGCATGCCATCGCAGCCTACGGAGGAAAGGGAGACCGAGGCGTCGCCAAAGGCGACGAGTGCCGGTCTTCCGTCGTCGTCGAGGTCGCCGTCCCTCACGAGGACAGCCAAGAAGGGGGATGCCGCAGTCAGCGCCACAACCACACCGCGTGGTAGGAAACCCGTGGTGGTGCTGAAGAGGCTTTTCATACGCCCAATGAATCCCAGCACCGCCCGGGATTCATCGGACGCTGAGGACGACGTCATGGTGCAGGAGGACCGGGGGAACCAAACGTTCTTCCGGGCGAGTCTCGGCACGCCGACCGGGGAGAACGTCGCCACTCCCCCGGTGTTCCAGCGGAAGCGGCAGGCGTCGACGTCGCCCCCAGACACCACTAGTTCCGCAGAGTCTGTTGCGCAAAGTGGTGGGAAGCCGGAGCCCGCCAGAAAGCCCGTGAGCAAAAGGGGCAGGGGTCGCCCCCCTACCACGGGCCAGTACGTCGGCCTTGCGGCAGCGCAGGCAGAACTGAACGCGCAGAGGCGCCTGGCGCTGGACCTCGACGCGGAGGAAGAGGTCGCGGCCAAGACAGCGGCCATCCGTCGCCGTCCTCCGTCGGAGGGCAAGCCGAGGGCGGAGGGTTACTCCTGCCCGGTGGAGTCAGCGCGGACAGCGCCTAGCGCGACCCTATGCCAGTGGGCTAGGGAGGGGCTGGACGCCCTCGGCATGGTCGGAGCGAGGTCGAAGAACCTGAAGGGGACATACGTACGCGTCATTAATGACGCGTCGTATACCCTTCAGGCAGTCTTCGACGAGCTGAGACGGCGAACGGCCTCGGACGAGACTCAGCTACTTGAAAAAGAGGTTGGCAGGCAAGCGGCTCAGCTGGAGCTGCAGACCCGTAAGCTGGAGGAGCAGGCTGCGGAGATCAAGCAGCAAGCTCTCCAGCTTACGGAGCTGAGGGCGGAGATTGCGGCCTTGAGCCGGCCGGCGGCAGTGGCGCCGCCTGCTCCAACTTGCCCCATGGAAGCGGGGGGGTCATCACTCAAGGAGGAGGTGATGCGTGCGGTGAGGTTGGTCGTCGGCGAATTGGTGGCCGACCGGATCGCGCCAATTGAAGCCAGGCTTGGCCGGGAGTCCGGATCCAACGTCGCCCCCTCCGATCCCGCGTCGCCTTCTCCGCGGATGGCCCCAGGCCAGTCCGTGGCGGCAGTGGTGGCTCCACCACCACTGGTTTCGACGTCGCCTGCGCCTCTGCCCGGCTTGGATGTCCCCAAATCCAAGGGGAAGAAGAAGTCGGGCAGAGGCAAGAAGGGGAAGGCCGCTGCTGTTCCCGCAGCCGCTCCTGCAGCCGCTCCTGCAGCCCCGGAGTCCCGACAAGTTCCGCCACCACCAGTCCCCACGGAGGAACCGTGGAGTGTGGTGGCGGCCAAGAAGAAGGAGAAGAGGAAGGTGAAGGCCGCCAAGGCGACCCCGGCTTCCACCCGGCGGCCTCCTCCTCCTCCTCCTACTCCACGCCGAGGAAAGCCCTCCGCTGCTCCCCAGAGCAAGTCCGGCGCCAACCTGCGTCCCCCGTCGACGGCGGCTGTAGTTCTCACGCTACGGCCAGCTGCCGCCGAGGGGGGCGCCAGCTACGAGGCGCTCATTAAAGCTGCCAAGGCCTCCATTAAGTTGGCCCAGCTGGGGATCACGGAGGGCGTCAAAATTAAGACAGCCGCCACCGGAGCCCGCCTCTTCGAGATCGGAGGCGAGGATAGAGAGGCGAGGGCGGACCGTCTAGCGGCTAAGCTGCGAGAGGTCCTCCCTGCGGAGACGGTAACGGTCTCCAGGCCTGTGAGGTGTGCAGAACTGCGCATCTCCGGGCTGGATGACTCCGTCTCCGCGGCTGAGGTGGCGGCCAGCGTGGAGTCCGCCGGCGGGTGCCCCGAGGGTACGGCCAGACCCGGCTCTTTACACCGGGACTGGCGAGGCCTCGGGGTTGTGTTCGTCAAGTGCCCGGTGGCCGCGGCCAAGAAATTGGCTGCGGCCGGGAGGCTACTGGTGGGGTGGTCGGCGGCTCATGTGAAGCTCGTCGACCCCAAGCCCCTTCGGTGCTACCGGTGCCTCCACACCGGGCACATAAAGGCCAAGTGCACCTCGGACGTAGACCGCAGCGACTACTGCTACCGCTGCGGCGCGCCGGGGCACCTAATGGCCCAGTGCACTGCCGCCTTGCGCTGCGCTTTGTGCGAGGCGGCAGACAAGCCGGCGGATCACCGGCTTGGGAGTGCAGCGTGCACCACTCCCAAGCCGAAGAAGAAGAAGAAGCAGCGGAAGAAGAAGCCTCAAAAGGCAAAGCCCGTGGAGTCGGGGCAGAAGGCTGGCGGCGGCGTCATAGCCCCGTCTAGGCCCGATCCACCGTCCCCAAGGCCTGTAGAGGTAGCGCCGATGGTCACCGATTAGTGGGACTATCGGCGTGCTCCAGGCGAACCTAAACCACTGCGCCGCCGCTCAGGACCTTTACATCCAGAGCATGGCGCAGTGGCAGACCGGAGTAGGGATAATCACCGAGCCCTACCGACCTATCCCGCCCGATTCGCATTGGGCGGTTGACCGGGAGGGCTTGGTGGCTCTGGTCTCGCGCGCGGCTGCCGGTGCGCCCCCCCTATTGAGGATCAGGAGGGGGCGCTGTTGCGTGGCGGCCGCCGTGGGTTCGGTGACGGTGGTCGGAGCGTACTGCTCTCCGAATCGGAGCCTGTCTTGGTTCGAGCGTCTCCTGGAGGAGCTGGGAACGCTCGTGCGACAGGCTCACCCTTCACCCGTGCTCGTGGCTGGCGATTTCAACGCCAAGTCCACGGCATGGGGATCCCCCGCTACTTGTCCGCGGGGGGAGGCACTGGAAGATTGGTTGGTCTCGTCCGGGTTGATTCTGCTCAACCGGGGGACCGTCGACACGTGGGCGCGGCAACAGAGCGGGTCTATCGTGGACCTCACGTTCGCGTCCCCCGCTCTGGTGCCCCGTGTCCAAGGCTGGGAAGTCCTGGAGGGGGCGGAGACGTTATCGGACCACCGATACATTCGGTTCCGAATCTCCCCCCTTCCGGTTGCCCCGAACAGCCTGGGTGGTCCTCCGCGTGGGGAGGACAACCCGAGATGGGCCCTAAGGCGGCTGAACCGCGAGCGTCTCGCGGAGGCCGCCTTGGTCCAAAGTTGGATTCCAGTGCCGGAGGGTCCGGTGGATGTGGATGAGGAAGCCGATTGGCTCAACGCGGCCATGACGCAGGTGTGCGACGCTAGCATGCCTCGCGTCGGGCCCCCCTCTCCACATCGTAAGGTGTATTGGTGGTCGCCCCAGCTAGCGCAGCTCCGTGCTGCGTGCGTGGCGGCGCGCCGCAGGTACACCCGAAGCCGGCGAAGACGACGTCGCGACGGAGCCCTGGAGACTCGGCTGTACGACGCGTACAGGGAGGCGAGAGCCGCCCTGCGCGCGGAAATCGCCGAGTCCAAGAAAAGGGCTTGGGAGGCAACGCTGGAGTCGATCGACCGCGACCCGTGGGGGAGGCCGTATAGGACGGTGCGTCAAAAGCTCCGTCCCTGGGCCCCCCCGGTGACGCAATCGCTCCAGCCTGCGCTCGTGGAACAGATAGTAGCAGCTCTGTTCCCCGACCGGGGAGAGTTCACTCCCCCTCCCATGGTCGGCGAAGATGTCGCGGAGAGCAGTAGAGGACTTGTGCACGCGGAGGAAACAGCATCGCCCGAGGTCACTCCCGGGCATCTGAGGGCGGCGGTTGCAAGGCTCAAGGCCAAGAACACCGCCCCAGGGCCCGACGGTATTCCCGGTCGGGCCTGGGCATTGGCTCTGCCCGATGCCTTAGAAGAGAGAGTGGCACGGCTGTTTACCTCCTGCCTGGAACAGGGCAAGTTTCCCCGCAGGTGGAAGGTGGGGAAACTTGTCCTCATCAAGAAGGAGGGACGACCGGCGGATTCGCCTTCGGCCTATCGGCCCATCGTGTTGCTCGACGATATCGGGAAGGTGTTCGAGCGTGTGCTCGCCCACCGTATCGTCGAGCACCTGGACGGTCCCGGGCCGGGTCTCTGCGATGTCCAGTATGGTTTCCGCAGAGCCCGGTCGACGGTGGACGCGATCCGCCGGGTGCAGTCCCTAGTGAAGGACGCGGCTTCGGGGACCGGGGTGGTATTGGCGGTGAGTTTAGACATCGCCAATGCTTTTAACACCCTCCCCTGGAGCTGCATCCATGAGGCGCTGCGCTACCATCGTGTGCCGGACTGCCTGCGGAGGGTAGTTCTGTCCTACCTCTCCCAACGGGCAGTCACCTATCCGACACAGGATGGTGGCGCCGCTCTGAGAGCAATGTCGTGCGGCGTTCCGCAGGGCTCCGTTTTAGGACCCCTGCTGTGGAACGTCGGCTATGACTGGGTGCTGCGCGGTGCGACTCTTCGGGGGGTCAGCGTAACGTGTTACGCTGACGATACCCTCGTCACCGCGCAGGGGGATACCTACAGGGAGGCGGCTCTCAGAGCAACAGCCGGAGTGGCCCACTTCGTGAGGCGAATCCGCCTTATTGGGTTGGAGGTCGCCTTGCAGAAGTCCGAGGCGGTTTGTTTTTCTTCCCCTCGGTCGGCGCCGCCGGCTGGAGCGCACATTGTGGTGGGCGGAGTATCGATCGGCATACGAAAGACGATGCGTTATTTGGGCATCGTCCTCGATAGCCGATGGTGCTTCCGGGAGCACTTCCAGGGACTCGCGCCCCGACTCGTGGGTGCTGCGAGGGCGCTTGGTTGTCTGCTCCCGAATCTCGGTGGGCCCTCGGGCAGCTGCCGACGCCTTTACACGTCGGTGGTTCGCTCGATGGCACTATACGGGGCGCCCATATGGGTAGAGGCCCTCGACGCCGAAAATATCGCGCTGCTGCGACGGGCGCAGCGGGCGATGGCGTTGAAGGTCGTGAGAGGGTACGGCACGGTCTCGCTCGAGGCCGCGTGCGTGCTCGCAGGAACTCCACCATGGGACCTGGAGGCCGAGGTGTTGGCGGAAGTTTTCTGCCGGACCTCTGAGGCCAGGGCCCGGGGAGTCGGCCCGCCGCCGAGGGAGGTCGCGTGCTGGAGGGAGGACCTCCGGGGCGATCTTCTTAGGCGGTGGTCCGAGCGGTTGGAAGAGCCTCGCGCCGGTGTTCTGACCATCGACGCGATCCGACCCATCCTGCAGGAGTGGGTCGACAGGCGGCACGGGGCGGTCACCTTTCGCCTGGCGCAGATGCTCACCGGACACGGTTGTTTCGGTGAGTATCTGTTCCGGGTGGCCAAGAGGGAGCCGTCTCCGGTGTGCCACAGCTGCGGCCACCCCGAGGACACAGCCACGCACACGCTGGCGGAGTGCCCGGGGTGGAGCCGTCAACGCGCAGCTCTTGTCGACGTAGTCGGCGCCGACCTAACGCTCTCGACCATCATCCAGGCGATGGTCGACAGTGAGGCGGCGTGGACGGCGATGATCACGTTCAGCGAGGACGTGATCTCGCTCAAGGAGGAGGCGGAGCGGATCAGGGAACTGGATCCTCTCGCTGATCCGATCCGCCGCAGGCGAGTCGGGCGAAGGCGGGCCGCGACGCTCCATCGCGGCCTTCCTCCTTGACGGGGACTCACGGCCCGCGGTACCAGGACTACCGCCGGCTGTGCAACGCCAGGTCCCCCCAGGTCGGTAGTGTCGTGTCTGCACACTGTACCTAGTAGGATGTCGTCCCCCCTACCCATAGGACGACACCACTGAAGGAAGCCCCTCCCGCTCTTTACACGGGAGGTGTGGCTGACCGCTGCGGGTGTTGTGGTTGCTGTGACCTTGTTCCCACGACACCCGCCCACTAGAAGCGGAGAAAGAGGACACCCCGGTTAGGTTTAGTCCGTGCGAGTCGGACATAACCCGCGTGCGTCCTGGCACGCGGGTATCCATAACGGATTCCCCCGGGTTAAAAAAAAAAAAAAAAAAAAAGGTTAGGTTAGGTTGGGGTGCCAATGTCGGAGAACCTCCTCGTGTGCTCGCCCTTCCATCTGGGCGAGCCGGTGCACCCTGGGCAACACTGGGAACGACTTTACCAGTGGCTAATGCTCCGACACAGGGGGGGAAATCACGGTCCTGACCCGGCGTGGACAGGCGTGAGACGGCCACTCCTTGGACTTCTCGTTTATAGAAGCCCATTAGGGAGTGGCCTGGGGCATACCGTACCTGAGCTCCCGCTCGGTACGGGGGCCCCCTTCACGGGGGCTGTATTAGGCAGTCTTCAGGCTGCCGAAGCCGGAACCCTGGCGCAAGTCAGAACCGGTGGGCACTGCCACGTGGCGGTGTCTGCGAGGAAGGACACCTCTATAAAAGAACCACTCGGTTGGAGCCTCCTGGCGTAGGCATCTCGCTGAAACCAGGAGGCGGGCCCGGTGTCTTCCCGACACCGTGGTGAGTCGTGTTGGCCGGATGGGTGCGCCTGTTCGGTCGTTCGGCGTCGGCCCGCAGCTCCGCTGCATCGGAGCTGTGGTGCCGTGATGGTGGGGTTCGGCTGAGTGGGCTTTGCTCGCTCGGCCGTCGCCCCAGCTAGCGCAGCTCCGTGCTGCGTGCGTGGCGGCGCGCCGCAGGTACACCCGAAGCCGGCGAAGACGACGTCGCGACGGAGCCCTGGAGACTCGGCTGTACGACGCGTAGGGAGGCGAGAGCCGCCCTGCGCGCGGAAATCGCCGAGTCCAAGAAAAGGGCTTGGGAGGCAATGCTGGAGTCGATCGACCGCGACCCGTGGGGGAGGCCGTATAGGACGGTGCGTCAAAAGCTCCGTCCCTGGGCCCCCCCGGTGACGCAATCGCTCCAGCCTGCGCTCGTGGAACAGATAGTAGCAGCTCTGTTCCCCGACCGGGGAGAGTTCACTCCCCCTCCCATGGTCGGCGAAGATGTCGCGGAGAGCAGTAGAGGACTTGTGCACGCGGAGGAAACAGCATCGCCCGAGGTCACTCCCGGGCATCTGAGGGCGGCGGTTGCAAGGCTCAAGGCCAAGAACACCGCCCCAGGGCCCGACGGTATTCCCGGTCGGGCCTGGGCATTGGCTCTGCCCGATGCCTTAGAAGAGAGAGTGGCACGGCTGTTTACCTCCTGCCTGGAACAGGGCAAGTTTCCCCGCAGGTGGAAGGTGGGGAAACTTGTCCTCATTAAGAAGGAGGGACGACCGGCGGATTCGCCTTCGGCCTATCGGCCCATCGTGTTGCTCGACGATATCGGGAAGGTGTTCGAGCGTGTGCTCGCCCACCGTATCGTCGAGCACCTGGACGGTCCCGGGCCGGGTCTCTGCGATGTCCAGTATGGTTTCCGCAGAGCCCGGTCGACGGTGGACGCGATCCGCCGGGTGCAGTCCCTAGTGAAGGACGCGGCTTCGGGGAACGGGGTGGTATTGGCGGTGAGTATAGACATCGCCAATGCTTTTAACACCCTCCCCTGGAGCTGCATCCATGAGGCGCTGCGCTACCATCGTGTGCCGGACTGCCTGCGGAGGGTAGTTCTGTCCTACCTCTCCCAACGGGCAGTCACCTATCCGACACAGGATGGTGGCGCCGTTCTGAGAGCAATGTCGTGCGGCGTTCCGCAGGGCTCCGTTCTAGGACCCCTGCTGTGGAACGTCGGCTATGACTGGGTGCTGCGCGGTGCGACTCTTCGGGGGGTCAGCGTAACGTGTTACGCTGACGATACCCTCGTCACCGCGCAGGGGGATACCTACAGGGAGGCGGCTCTCAGAGCAACAGCCGGAGTGGCCCACTTCGTGAGGCGAATCCGCCTTATTGGGTTGGATGTCGCCTTGCAGAAGTCCGAGGCGGTTTGTTTTTCTTCCCCTCGGTCGGCGCCGCCGGCTGGAGCGCACATTGTGGTGGGCGGAGTGTCGATCGGCATACGAGGGGCGATGCGTTATTTGGGCATCGTCCTCGATAGCCGATGGCGCTTCCGGGAGCACTTCCAGGGACTCGCGCCCCGACTCGTGGGTGCTGCGAGGGCGCTTGGTCGTTTGCTCCCGAATCTCGGTGGGCCCTCGGGCGGCTGCCGACGCCTTTACACGTCGGTGGTTCGCTCGATGGCACTATACGGGGCGCCCATATGGGTAGAGGCCCTCGACGCCGAAAATATCGCGCTGCTGCGACGGGCGCAGCGGGCGATGGCGTTGAGGGTCGTGAGAGGGTACGGCACGGTCTCGCTCGAGGCCGCGTGCGTGCTCGCAGGAACTCCACCATGGGACCTGGAGGCCGAGGTGTTGGCGGAAGTTTTCTGCCGGACCTCTGAGGCCAGGGCCCGGGGAGTCGGCCCGCCGCCGAGGGAGGTCGCGTGCTGGAGGGAGGACCTCCGGGGCGATCTTCTTAGGCGGTGGTCCGAGCGGTTGGAAGAGCCTCGCGCCGGTGTTCTGACCATCGACGCGATCCGACCCATCCTGCAGGAGTGGGTCGACAGGCGGCACGGGGCGGTCACCTTTCGCCTGGCGCAGATGCTCACCGGACACGGTTGTTTCGGTGAGTATCTGTTCCGGGTGGCCAAGAGGGAGCCGTCTCCGGTGTGCCACAGCTGCGGCCACCCCGAGGACACAGCCACGCACACGCTGGCGGAGTGCCCGGGGTGGAGCCGTCAACGCGCAGCTCTTGTCGACGTAGTCGGCGCCGACCTAACGCTCTCGACCATCATCCAGGCGATGGTCGACAGTGAGGCGGCGTGGACGGCGATGATCACGTTCAGCGAGGACGTGATCTCGCTCAAGGAGGAGGCGGAGCGGATCAGGGAACTGGATCCTCTCGCTGATCCGATCCGTCGTAGGCGAGTCGGGCGAAGGCGGGCCGCGACGCTCCATCGCGGCCTTCCTCCTTGACGGGGACTCACGGCCCGCGGTACTAGGACTACCGCCGGCCGTGCAACGCCAGGTCCCCCCCCCAGGTCGGTAGTGTCGTGTCTGCACACTGTACCTAGTAGGATGTCGTCCCCCCTACCCATAGGGCGACACCACTGAAGGAAGCCCCTCCCGCTCTTTACACGGGAGGTGTGGCTGACCGCTGCGGGTGTTGTGGTTGTTGTGACCTTGTTCCCACGACACCCGCCCACTAGAAGCGGAGAAAGAGGACACCCCGGTTAGGTTTAGTCCGTGCGAGTCGGACATAACCCGCGTGCGTCCTGGCACGCGGGTATCCATAACGGATTCCCCCGGGTTAAAAAAAAAAAAAAAAAAAAAAAAGGTTAGGTTAGGTTAGGTTAGGTTGGGGTGCCAATGTCGGAGAACCTCCTCGTGTGCTCGCCCTTCCATCTGGGCGAGCCGGTGCACCCTGGGCAACACTGGGAACGACTTTACCAGTGGCTAATGCTCCGACACACAGGGGGGGAAATCACGGTCCTGACCCGGCGTGGACAGGCGTGAGACGGCCACTCCTTGGACTTCTCGTTTATAGAAGCCCATTATGGAGTGGCCTGGGGCATACCGTACCTGAGCTCCCGCTCGGTACGGGGGCCCCCTTCACGGGGGCTGTATTAGGCAGTCTTCAGGCTGCCGAAGCCGGAACCCTGGCGCAAGTCAGAACCGGTGGGCACTGCCACGTGGCGGTGTCTGCGAGGAAGGACACCTCTATAAAAGAACCACTCGGTTGGAGCCTCCTGGCGTAGGCATCTCGCTGAAACCAGGAGGCGGGCCCGGTGTCTTCCCGACACCGTGGTGAGTCGGGTTGGCCGGATGGGTGCGCCTGTTCGGTCGTTCGGCGTCGGCCCGCAGCTCCGTTGTATCGGAGCTGTGGCGCCGCGATGGTGGTGTTCGGCTGAGCGGGCTTGCTCGCTCAGCCGTCCGGTGTAGTCCCGCCGGCGTTTGGCCGAGTGTGCGGGACCAAAGTGGAAGACAACCACGTTAAAAAACAAAATAACCAAAACACAAAAATGAAAAAGGTGAACTTGCCAACATTACACCAGGAGGGTACCGGTCGCTCCGCGACCGGAGAATCCCTCCATTGCGGGGAGTCAGCACACACTCAGGTGTGTGATGACTCGCCGCAATGCAGTCCCGTCGTATCTGGTGGGGACACAAGCCACCTAGGTTCGAGTGAACCGGGGAGCAGACCCAGCGCTCCCAAAACAGCGTCGAGTGCGTACACCGGTACGCGGAGCCGGCGCTCGCGAACGTTTTTCCGTTCGCCGGGCTCATCAGGTGCCCAAGAGAAGACCGAGGCGTCGCCTTTGGCGACGAGAGCCGGTCGTTCTCAGTCGAGGTCGCCGTCCCCGACAAGGACGAGCACAGCCAGTGGGGGAACGAAGGCAGAGGAGACCGAGGCGTCGCCTTTGGCGACGAGTGCCGGTCTCCCGCCGTCGAGGTCGCCGTCCCTTACGAGGACGGCCAAGAAGGGGGACGCGACAGCCGCAGTCAGCGCCACAACCACACCCCGTGGCAGGAAACCCGTGGTGGTGCTGAAGCGGCTGTTTATACGCCCAATGCATCCCAGCTCCACCCGGGATTCATCGGACGGAGCTGAGGACGACGACGTCATGGTGCAGGAGGACCGGGGGAACCAGACGTTCTTCCGAGCGAGTCTCGGCACCCCGACCGGAGAGAACGTCGCCACTCCCCCGGTGTTCCAGCGGAAGCGGCAGGCGTCGCCGACGCCCCCAGAGACCACAAGTTCCGCGGACTCTGCGGCGGAAAGTGGCGGGAAGCCGGAGCTGTCCAGAATGTCCAGAAAGCCCGTGAGTAAAAGGGGCAGGGGTCGCCCCCCTACCACGGGCCAGTACGTCGGCCTCGCAGCTGCGCAGGCCGAGCTGAACGCGCAGAGGCGCCTGGCCCTGGACCTCGACGCTGAGGAGGAGCTTGCGGCCAAGACAGCGGCCATCCGCCGCCGTCCTCCGTCGGAGGGCAAGCCGAGGGCGGAGGGTTACTCCTGCCCGGCGGAGTCAGCGCGGACAGCGCCTAGCGCGACCTTATGCCAGTGGGCTAAGGAGGGGCTGGACGCCCTCGGCATGGTCGGGGCCAGGTCGAAGAACCTGAAGGGTACATATGTACGCGTCATTAATGACGCGTCGCGTACCCTTCAGGCAGTCTTCGACGAGCTAAGGAGGAGAACTGCGTCGGAGGAGACGCAGCTGCTGGAGAGGGAGGTTTCCAGGCAAGCGACTCAGCTGGAGCTGCAGACCCGGAAGCTGGAGGAACAGGCTGCGGAGATCAAGCAGCAAGCTCTCCAGCTTGCGGAGCTGAGGGCGGAGATTGCGGCCTTGAGCCGGCCGGCGGCAGTGGCGCAGGCTGCTCCAGCTTGCCCCAAGGAAGCACTATCGCTGAAGGAGGAGGTTATGCGTGCAGTGAGGCTGGTCGTCGGCGAATTGGTGGCCGACCGAATTGCCCCAATTGAGGCCAGACTTGGCCGGGAGACCAGATCCAACGTCGCCCCCTCCGCCCCGGTCTTGTCTTCTCCGCAGATGGCCCCAGGCCAGTCCACGGAGGCATTGGTGGCTCCACCACCGGCTCCGACGTCGCCTGCACCTGTGCCCGGCTTGGACGTCCCCAAATCTAAGGGGAAGAAGAAGTCGGGCAGAGGCAAGAAGGCGAAGGCTGCTACCGTTCCTGCAGCCGCTCCTGCGGCCGCTCCTGCGACCGCTTCTGCAGCTCCGGAGTCCCGACCAGTTCCGCCACCACCAGTCCCCACGGAGGAACCGTGGAGTGTGGTGGCGGCCAAGAAGAGGGAGAAGAGGAAGGGGAAGGCCGCCAAGGCGACCCCGGCTTCCACCCGGCGGCCTCCTCCTCCTCCTCCTACTCCACGCCGAGGAAAGCCCTCCGCTGCTCCCCAGAGCAAGCCCGGCGCCAACCTGCGTCCCCCGTCGACGGCGGCTGTAGTTCTCACGCTGCGGCCGGCTGCCGCCGAGGGGGGTGCTACCTACGAGGCGCTCATTAAGACGGCCAAGGCCTCCATCAAGTTGGCCCAGCTGGGGATCACGGAGGGTGTGAAGATCAAGACGGCCGCCACCGGAGCCCGCCTCCTCGAGATCGGAGGCGAGGATCGAGAGGCGAGGGCGGACCGTCTAGCAGCAAGGCTGCGAGAGGTCCTCCCTGCGGAGACGGTAACGGTCTCCAGGCCTGTGAGGTGTGCAGAATTGCGCATCTCCGGGCTGGATGACTCCGTCTCCGCGGCAGAGGTGGCGGCCAGCGTGGAGTCCGCCGGCGGGTGCCCCGAGGGTACGGCCAGACCCGGCTCTTTACACCGGGACTGGCGAGGCCTCGGGGTTGTGTTTGTTAAGTGCCCGGTGGCCGCGGCCAAGAAATTGGCTGCGGCCGGGAGGCTACTGGTGGGGTGGTCGGCGGCTCAAGTGAAGCTCGTCGACCCCAAGCCCCTTCGGTGCTACCGGTGCCTCCACACCGGGCACACAAAGGCCAAGTGTACCTCGGACGTAGACCGCAGCGACTACTGCTACCGCTGCGGCGCGCCGGGGCACCTAATGGCCCAGTGCACTGCCGCCTTGCGCTGCGCTTTGTGCGAGGCGGCAGACAAGCCGGCGGATCACCGGCTTGGGAGTGCAGCGTGCACCACTCCCAAGCCGAAGAAAAAGAAGAAGAAGAAGAAGAAGCCTCAAAAGGCAAAGCCCGCGGAGTCGGGGCAGAAGGCTGGCGGCGGCGTCATAGCCCCGTCTAGGCCCGATCCACCGTCCCCAAGGCCTGTAGAGGTAGCGCCGATGGTCACCGATTAGTGGGACTATCGGCGTGCTCCAGGCGAACCTAAACCACTGCGCCGCCGCTCAGGACCTTTACATCCAGAGCATGGCGCAGTGGCAGACCGGAGTAGGGATAATCACCGAGCCCTACCGACCTATCCCGCCCGATTCGCATTGGGCGGTTGACCGGGAGGGCTTGGTGGCTCTGGTCTCGCGCGCGGCTGCCGGTGCGCCCCCCTTATTGAGGATCAGGAGGGGGCGCTGTTGCGTGGCGGCCGCCGTGGGTTCGGTGACGGTGGTCGGAGTGTACTGCTCTCCGAATCGGAGCCTGTCTTGGTTCGAGCGTCTCCTGGAGGAGCTGGGAACGCTCGTGCGACAGGCTCACCCTTCACCCGTGCTCGTGGCTGGCGATTTCAACGCCAAGTCCACGGCATGGGGATCCCCCGCTACTTGTCCGCGGGGGGAGGCACTGGAAGATTGGTTGGTCTCGTCCGGGTTGATTCTGCTCAACCGGGGGACCATCGACACGTGGGCGCGGCAACAGAGCGGGTCTATCGTGGACCTCACGTTCGCGTCCCCCGCTCTGGTGCCCCGTGTCCAAGGCTGGGAAGTCCTGGAGGGGGCGGAGACGCTATCGGACCACCGATATATTCGGTTCCGAATCTCCCCCCTTCCGGTTGCCCCGAACAGCCTGGGTGGTCCTCCGCGTGGGGAGGACAACCCGAGATGGGCCCTAAGGCGGCTAAACCGCGAGCGTCTCGCGGAGGCCGCCTTGGTCCAAAGTTGGATTCCAGTGCTGGAGGGTCCGGCGGATGTGGATGAGGAAGCCGATTGGCTCAACGTGGCCATGACGCAGGTGTGCGACGCTAGTATGCCTCGCGTCGGGCCCCCCTCTCCACATCGTAAGGTGTATTGGTGGTCGCCCCAGCTAGCGCAGCTCCGTGCTGCGTGCGTGGCGGCGCGCCGCAAGTACACCCGAAGCCGGCGAAGACGACGTCGCGACGAAGCCCTGGAGACTCGGCTGTACGACGCGTACAGGGAGGCGAGAGCCGCCCTGCGCGCGGAAATCGCCGAGTCCAAGAAAAGGGCTTGGGAGGCAATGCTGGAGTCGATCGACCGCGACCCGTGGGGGAGGCCGTATAGGACGGTGCGTCAAAAGCTCCGTCCCTGGGCCCCCCCGGTGACGCAATCGCTCCAGCCTGCGCTCGTGGAACAGATAGTAGCAGCTCTGTTCCCCGACCGGGGAGAGTTCGCTCCCCCTCCCATGGTCGGCGACGATGTCGCGGAGAGCAGTAGAGGACTTGTGCACGCGGAGGAAACAGCATCGCCCGAGGTCACTCCCGGGCATCTGAGGGCGGCGGTTGCAAGGCTCAAGGCCAAAAACACCGCCCCAGGGCCCGACGGTATTCCCGGTCGGGCCTGGGCATTGGCTCTGCCCGATGCCTTAGAAGAGAGAGTGGCACGGCTGTTTACCTCCTGCCTGGAACAGGGCAAGTTTCCCCGCAGGTGGAAGGTGGGGAAACTTGTCCTCATCAAGAAGGAGGGACGACCGGCGGATTCGCCTTCGGCCTATCGGCCCATCGTGTTGCTCGACGATATCGGGAAGGTGTTCGAGCGTGTGCTCGCCCACCGTATCGTCGAGCACCTGGACGGTCCCGGGCCGGGTCTCTGCGATGTCCAGTATGGTTTCCGCAGAGCCCGGTCGACGGTGGACGCGATCCGCCGGGTGCAGTCCCTAGTGAAGGACGCGGCTTCGGGGACCGGGGTGGTATTGGCGGTGAGTATAGACATCGCCAATGCTTTTAACACCCTCCCCTGGAGCTGCATCCATGAGGCGCTGCGCTACCATCGTGTGCCGGACTGCCTGCGGAGGGTAGTTCTGTCCTACCTCTCCCAACGGGCAGTCACCTATCCGACACAGGATGGTGGCGCCGCTCTGAGAGCAATGTCGTGCGGCGTTCCGCAGGGCTCCGTTTTAGGACCCCTGCTGTGGAACGTCGGCTATGACTGGGTGCTGCGCGGTGCGACTCTTCGGGGGGTCAGCGTAACGTGTTACGCTGACGATACCCTCGTCACCGCGCAGGGGGATACTTACAGGGAGGCGGCTCTCAGAGCAACAGCCGGAGTGGCCCACTTCGTGAGGCGAATCCGCCTTATTGGGTTGGATGTCGCCTTGCAGAAGTCCGAGGCGGTTTGTTTTTCTTCCCCTCGGTCGGCGCCGCCGGCTGGAGCGCACATTGTGGTGGGCGGAGTGTCGATCGGCATACGAGGGGCGATGCGTTATTTGGGCATCGTCCTCGATAGCCGATGGCGCTTCCGGGAGCACTTCCAGGGACTCGCGCCCCGACTCGTGGGTGCTGCGAGGGCGCTTGGTCGTTTGCTCCCGAATCTCGGAGGGCCCTCGGGCGGCTGCCGACGCCTTTACACGTCGGTGGTTCGCTCGATGGCACTATACGGGGCGCCCATATGGGTAGAGGCCCTCGACGCCGAAAATATCGCGCTGCTGCGACGGGCGCAGCGGGCGATGGCGTTGAGGGTCGTGAGAGGGTACGGCACGGTCTCGCTCGAGGCCGCGTGCGTGCTCGCAGGAACTCCACCATGGGACCTGGAGGCCGAGGTGTTGGCGGAAATTTTCTGCCGGACCTCTGAGGCCAGGGCCCGGGGAGTCGGGCCGCCGCCGAGGGAGGTCGCGTGCTGGAGGGAGGACCTCCGGGGCGATCTTCTTAGGCGGTGGTCCGAGCGGTTGGAAGAGCCTCGCGCCGGTGTTCTGACCATCGACGCGATCCGACCCATCCTGCAGGAGTGGGTCGACAGGCGGCACGGGGCGGTCACCTTTCGCCTGGCGCAGATGCTCACCGGACACGGTTGTTTCGGTGAGTATCTGTTCCGGGTGGCCAAGAGGGAGCCGTCTCCGGTGTGCCACAGCTGCGGCCACCCCGTGGACACAGCCACGCACACGCTGGCGGAGTGCCCGGGGTGGAGCCGTCAACGCGCAGCTCTTGTCGACGTAGTCGGCGCCGACCTAACGCTCTCGACCATCATCCAGGCGATGGTCGACAGTGAGGCGGCGTGGACGGCGATGATCACGTTCAGCGAGGACGTGATCTCGCTCAAGGAGGAGGCGGAGCGGATCAGGGAACTGGATCCTCTCGCTGATCCGATCCGCCGCAGGCGAGTCGGGCGAAGGCGGGCCGCGACGCTCCATCGCGGCCTTCCTCCTTGACGGGGACTCACGGCCCGCGGTACCAGGACTACCGCCGGCCGTGCAACGCCAGGTCCCCCCAGGTCGGTAGTGTCGTGTCTGCACACTGTACCTAGTAGGATGTCGTCCCCCCTACCCATAGGACGACACCACTGAAGGAAGCCCCTCCCGCTCTTTACACGGGAGGTGTGGCTGACCGCTGCGGGTGTTGTGGATGTTGTGACCTTGTTCCCACGACACCCGCCCACTAGAAGCGGAGAAAGAGGACACCCCGGTTAGGTTTAGTCCGTGCGAGTCGGACATAACCCGCGTGCGTCCTGGCACGCGGGTATCCATAACGGATTCCCCCGGGTTAAAAAAAAAAAAAAAAAAAAAAAAAAAAAAGGTTAGGTTAGGTTAGGTTAGGTTAGGTTAGGTTAGGTTAGGTTAGGTTGGGGGGGGTGCCAATGTCGGAGAACCTCCTCGTGTGCTCGCCCTTCCATCTGGGCGAGCCGGTGCACCCTGGGCAACACTGGGAACGACTTTACCAGTGGCTAATGCTCCGACACAGGGGGGAAATCACGGTCCTGACCCGGCGTGGACAGGCGTGAGACGGCCACTCCTTGGACTTCTCGTTTATAGAAGCCCATTATGGAGTGGCCTGGGGCATACCGTACCTGAGCTCCCGCTCGGTACGGGGGCCCCCTTCACGGGGGCTGTATTAGGCAGTCTTCAGGCTGCCGAAGCCGGAACCCTGGCGCAAGTCAGAACCGGTGGGCACTGCCACGTGGCGGTGTCTGCGAGGAAGGACACCTCTATAAAAGAACCACTCGGTTGGAGCCTCCTGGCGTAGGCATTTCGCTGAAACCAGGAGGCGGGCCCGGTGTCTTCCCGACACCGTGGTGAGTCGTGTTGGCCGGATGGGTGCGCCTGTTCGGTCGTTCGGCGTCGGCCCGCAGCTCCGTTGTATCGGAGCTGTGGCGCCGCGATGGTGGTGCTCGGCTGAGTGGGCTTGCTCGCTCAGCCGCTCGGTGTAGTCCCGCCGGCGTTTGGCCGAGTGTGCGGGACCAAAGTGGAAGACAACCACGTTAAAAAACAAAATTCGTCAACAACAAAATGGATAAGGTGAACTTGACAACTTTACACCAGGAGGGTACCGGTCGCTCCGCGATCGGAGAATCCCTCCATGGCGGGGAGTCAGCACACACCCAGGTGTGTGATGACTCACCGCCATGCAGTCCCATCGTATCTGGTGGGGACACAAGCCACCTAAACGCGACAGAACCGGGGAGCAGACCCAGCGCTCCCAGACCAGCGCCGAGTGCGTACAGCGGTACGCGGAGCCGGCGCTCGCGAACGTTTTTCCGTTCGCCGGGCTCATCAGGTGCCCAGGAGAAGACCGAGGCGTCGCCTTTGGCGACGAGAGCCGGTCGTTCTCAGTCGAGGTCGCCGTCCCCGACAAGGACGAGCATAGTCAGTGGGGGATCGAAGGCAGAGGAGACCGAGGCGTCGCCTCTGGCGACGAGTGCCGGTCTCCCGCCGTCGAGGTCGCCGTCCCTTACGAGGACGGCCAAGAAGGGTGTGACGCCCGCAACCACACCCCATGGCAGGAGACCCGTGGTGGTCCTGAAGCGGCTGTTCATACGCCCGACGAACGCCAGCTCCACCCGGGATCCAGTGGAGGCTGGGGACGACGTCATGGTGCAGGAGGACCGGGGGAACCAGACGTTCTTCCGAGCGAGCCTCGGCACCCCCACCGGGGAGAACGTCGCCACTCCTCCGGTGTTCCAGCGGAAGCGGCTGGCATCGACGTCGCCCCCGGACACCACAAGTTCCGCAGACTCTGCGGCTGGAAGTGGTGAGAAGCCGAAACCCGCCAGAAAGCCCGGGAGTAAAAGGGGCAGGGGTCGCCCCCCTACCACGGGCCGGTATGTCGGCCTCGCTGCTGCGCAGGCCGAGCTCAACGCGCAGAGGCGCCTGGCCCTGGACCTGGACGCGGAGGAGGAGGTTGCGGCCAAGACAGCGGCCATCCGCCGCCGTCCTCCGTCGGAGGGCAAGCCGAGGGCGGAGGGTTACTCCTGCCCGGCGGAGTCAGCGCGGACAGCGCCTAGCGCGACCCTATGCCAGTGGGCTAGGGAGGGGCTGGACGCCCTCGGCATGGTCGGGGCGAGGTCGAAGAACCTGAAGGGGACATACGTACGCGTCATTAATGACGCGTCGTATACCCTTCAGGCAGTCTTCGACGAGCTCAGGCGGAGAACGGCGTCGGAGGAGACGCTGTTGCTGGAGAAGGAGGTCGGCAGGCAAGCGGCTCAGCTGGAGCTGCAGACTCGTAGGCTGGAGGAGCAGGCTGTGGAGATCAAGCAGCAAGCTCTCCAGCTTACGGAGCTGAGGGCGGAGATTGCGGCCTTGAGCCGTCCGGCGGCAGTGGCGCCGCCTGCCCCAACTTGCCCCATGGAAGCGGGGGGGTCATCACTCAAGGAGGAGGTGATGCGTGCGGTGAGGTTGGTCGTCGGCGAATTGGTGGCCGACCGGATAGCGCCAATTGAGGCCAGACTTGGCCGGGAGTCCGGATCCAATGTCGCCGCCTCCGATCCTGCGTTGCCTTCTCCGCGGATGGCCCTAGGCCAGTCCATGGAGGCAGTGGTGGCTCTACCACCGGTTTCGACGTCGCCTGTGCCTCTGCCCGGCTTGGATGTCCCCAAATCCAAGGGGAAGAAGAAGTCGGGCAGAGGCAAGAAGGGGAAGGCCGCTGCCGCTCCTGCGGCCGCTCCTGCGGCCGCTCCTGCGGCCGCTCCTGCAGCTGCAGCCCCTGAGTCTCGTCCAGCTCCGCCACCACCAGTCCCCACGGAGGAACCGTGGAGTGTGGTGGCGGCCAAGAAGAAGGAGAAGAAGAAGGGGAAGGCCGCCAAGGCGACCCCGGCTTCCACCCGGCGGCCTCCTCCTCCTCCTCCTACTCCACGCCAGAGAAAGCCCTCCGCTGCTCCCCAGAGCAAGCCCGGCGCCAACCTGCGTCCCCCGACGACGGCGGCTGTAGTTCTTACGCTACGGCCAGCGGCCGCTGAAGGGGGCGCTAGCTACGAGGCGCTAATAAAGGCCGCAAAGGCCTCTATTAAGTTGGCCCAGCTGGGGATCACGGAGGGCGTGAAGATTAAGACGGCCGCCACCGGAGCCCGCCTCCTCGAGATCGGAGGCGAGGATCGAGAGGCGAGGGCGGACCGTTTGGCAGCAAGGCTGCGAGAGGTCCTCCCTGCGGAGACGGTAACGGTCTCCAGGCCTGTGAGGTGTGCAGAACTGCGCATCTCCGGGCTGGATGACTCCGTCTCCGCGGCAGAGGTGGCGGCCAGCGTGGAGTCCGCCGGCGGGTGCCCCGAGGGTACGGCCAGACCCGGCTCTTTACACCGGGACTGGCGAGGCCTCGGGGTTGTGTTCGTCAAGTGCCCGGTGGCCGCGGCCAAGAAATTGGCTGCGACCGGGAGGCTACTGGTGGGGTGGTCGGCGGCTCAAGTGAAGCTCGTCGACCCCAAGCCCCTTCGGTGCTACCGGTGCCTCCACACCGGGCACACAAAGGCCAAGTGTACCTCGGACGTAGACCGCAGCGACTACTGCTACCGCTGCGGCGCGCCGGGGCACCTAATGGCCCAGTGCACTGCCGCCTTGCGCTGCGCTTTGTGCGAGGCGGCAGACAAGCCGGCGGATCACCGGCTTGGGAGTGCAGCGTGCACCACTCCCAAGCCGAAGAAGAAAAAGAAGAAGCAGCGGAAGAAGCCTCAAAAGGCAAAGCCCTCGGAGTCGGGGCAGAAGGCTGGCGGCGGCGTCACAGCCCCGCCTAGGCCCGATCCACCGTCACCAAGGCCTGTAGAGGCAGCGCCGATGGTCACAGATTAGTGGGACTATCGGCGTGCTCCAGGCGAACCTAAACCACTGCGCCGCCGCTCAGGACCTTTACATCCAGAGCATGGCGCAGTGGCAGACCGGGGTAGGCATAATCACCGAGCCCTACCGACCTATCCCGCCCGATTCGCATTGGGCGGTTGACCGGGAGGGCTTGGTGGCTCTGGTCTCGCGCGCGGCTGCCGGTGCGCCCCCCTTATTGAGGATCAGGAGGGGGCGCTGTTGCGTGGCGGCCGCCGTGGGTTCGGTGACGGTGGTCGGAGTGTACTGCTCTCCGAATCGGAGCCTGTCTTGGTTCGAGCGTCTCCTGGAGGAGCTGGGAACGCTCGTGCGACAGGCTCACCCTTCACCCGTGCTCGTGGCTGGCGATTTCAACGCCAAGTCCACGGCATGGGGATCCCCCGCTACTTGTCCGCGGGGGGAGGCACTGGAAGATTGGTTGGTCTCGTCCGGGTTGATTCTGCTCAACCGGGGGACCGTCGACACGTGGGCGCGGCAACAGAGCGGGTCTATCGTGGACCTCACGTTCGCGTCCCCCGCTCTGGTGCCCCGTGTCCAAGGCTGGGAAGTCCTGGAGGGGGCGGAGACGTTATCGGACCACCGATACATTCGGTTCCGAATCTCCCCCCTTCCGGTTGCCCCGAACAGCCTGGGTGGTCCTCCGCGTGGGGAGGACAACCCGAGATGGGCCCTAAGGCGGCTGAACCGCGAGCGTCTCGCGGAGGCCGCCTTGGTCCAAAGTTGGATTCCAGTGCCGGAGGGTCCGGCGGATGTGGATGAGGAAGCCGATTGGCTCAACGCGGCCATGACGCAGGTGTGCGACGCTAGCATGCCTCGCGTCGGGCCCCCCTCTCCACATCGTAAGGTGTACTGGTGGTCGCCCCAGCTAGCGCAGCTCCGTGCTGCGTGCGTGGCGGCGCGCCGCAAGTACACCCGAAGCCGGCGAAGACGACGTCGCGACGAAGCCCTGGAGACTCGGCTGTACGACGCGTACAGGGAGGCGAGAGCCGCCCTGCGCGCGGAAATCGCCGAGTCCAAGAAAAGGGCTTGGGAGGCAATGCTGGAGTCGATCGACCGCGACCCGTGGGGGAGGCCGTATAGGACGGTGCGTCAAAAGCTCCGTCCCTGGGCCCCCCCGGTGACGCAATCGCTCCAGCCTGCGCTCGTGGAACAGATAGTAGCAGCTCTGTTCCCCGACCGGGGAGAGTTCACTCCCCCTCCCATGGTCGGCGACGATGTCGCGGAGAGCAGTAGAGGACTTGTGCACGCGGAGGAAACAGCATCGCCCGAGGTCACTCCCGGGCATCTGAGGGCGGCGGTTGCAAGGCTCAAGGCCAAAAACACCGCCCCAGGGCCCGACGGTATTCCCGGTCGGGCCTGGGCATTGGCTCTGCCCGATGCCTTAGAAGAGAGAGTGGCACGGCTGTTTACCTCCTGCCTGGAACAGGGCAAGTTTCCCCGCAGGTGGAAGGTGGGGAAACTTGTCCTCATCAAGAAGGAGGGACGACCGGCGGATTCGCCTTCGGCCTATCGGCCCATCGTGTTGCTCGACGATATCGGGAAGGTGTTCGAGCGTGTGCTCGCCCACCGTATCGTCGAGCACCTGGACGGTCCCGGGCCGGGTCTCTGCGATGTCCAGTATGGTTTCCGCAGAGCCCGGTCGACGGTGGACGCGATCCGCCGGGTGCAGTCCCTAGTGAAGGACGCGGCTTCGGGGACCGGGGTGGTATTGGCGGTGAGTTTAGACATCGCCAATGCTTTTAACACCCTCCCCTGGAGCTGCATCCATGAGGCGCTGCGCTACCATCGTGTGCCGGACTGCCTGCGGAGGGTAGTTCTGTCCTACCTCTCCCAACGGGCAGTCACCTATCCGACACAGGATGGTGGCGCCGCTCTGAGAGCAATGTCGTGCGGCGTTCCGCAGGGCTCCGTTCTAGGACCCCTGCTGTGGAACGTCGGCTATGACTGGGTGCTGCGCGGTGCGACTCTTCGGGGGGTCAGCGTAACGTGTTACGCTGACGATACCCTCGTCACCGCGCAGGGGGATACCTACAGGGAGGCGGCTCTCAGAGCAACAGCCGGAGTGGCCCACTTCGTGAGGCGAATCCGCCTTATTGGGTTGGATGTCGCCTTGCAGAAGTCCGAGGCGGTTTGTTTTTCTTCCCCTCGGTCGGCGCCGCCGGCTGGAGCGCACATTGTGGTGGGCGGAGTGTCGATCGGCATACGAGGGGCGATGCGTTATTTGGGCATCGTCCTCGATAGCCGATGGCGCTTCCGGGAGCACTTCCAGGGACTCGCGCCCCGACTCGTGGGTGCTACGAGGGCGCTTGGTCGTTTGCTCCCGAATCTCGGTGGGCCCTCGGGCGGCTGCCGACGCCTTTACACGTCGGTGGTTCGCTCGATGGCACTATACGGGGCGCCCATATGGGTAGAGGCCCTCGACGCCGAAAATATCGCGCTGCTGCGACGGGCGCAGCGGGCGATGGCGTTGAGGGTCGTGAGAGGGTACGGCACGGTCTCGCTCGAGGCCGCGTGCGTGCTCGCAGGAACTCCACCATGGGACCTGGAGGCCGAGGTGTTGGCGGAAGTTTTCTGCCGGACCTCTGAGGCCAGGGCCCGGGGAGTCGGCCCGCCGCCGAGGGAGGTCGCGTGCTGGAGGGAGGACCTCCGGGGCGATCTTCTTAGGCGGTGGTCCGAGCGGTTGGAAGAGCCTCGCGCCGGTGTTCTGACCATCGACGCGATCCGACCCATCCTGCAGGAGTGGGTCGACAGGCGGCACGGGGCGGTCACCTTTCGCCTGGCACAGATGCTCACCGGACACGGTTGTTTCGGTGAGTATCTGTTCCGGGTGGCCAAGAGGGAGCCGTCTCCGGTGTGCCACAGCTGCGGCCACCCCGAGGACACAGCCACGCACACGCTGGCGGAGTGCCCGGGGTGGAGCCGTCAACGCGCAGCTCTTGTCGACGTAGTCGGCGCCGACCTAACGCTCTCGACCATCATCCAGGCGATGGTCGACAGTGAGGCGGCGTGGACGGCGATGATCACGTTCAGCGAGGACGTGATCTCGCTCAAGGAGGAGGCGGAGCGGATCAGGGAACTGGATCCTCTCGCTGATCCGATCCGTCGCAGGCGAGTCGGGCGAAGGCGGGCCGCGACGCTCCATCGCGGCCTTCCTCCTTGACGGGGACTCACGGCCCGCGGTACCAGGACTACCGCCGGCTGTGCAACGCCAGGTCCCCCCAGGTCGGTAGTGTCGTGTCTGCACACTGTACCTAGTAGGATGTCGTCCCCCCTACCCATAGGGCGACACCACTGAAGGAAGCCCCTCCCGCTCTTTACACGGGAGGTGTGGCTGACCGCTGCGGGTGTTGTGGTTGTTGTGACCTTGTTCCCACGACACCCGCCCACTAGAAGCGGAGAAAGAGGACACCCCGGTTAGGTTTAGTCCGTGCGAGTCGGACATAACCCGCGTGCGTCCTGGCACGCGGGTATCCATAACGGATTCCCCCGGGTTAAAAAAAAAAAAAAAAAAAAAAAAAGGTTAGGTTGGGGTGCCAATGTCGGAGAACCTCCTCGTGTGCTCGCCCTTCCATCTGGGCGAGCCGGTGCACCCTGGGCAACACTGGGAACGACTTTACCAGTGGCTAATGCTCCGACACAGGGGGGGAAATCACGGTCCTGACCCGGCGTGGACAGGCGTGAGACGGCCACTCCTTGGACTTCTCGTTTATAGAAGCCCATTATGGAGTGGCCTGGGGCATACCGTACCTGAGCTCCCGCTCGGTACGGGGGCCCCCTTCACGGGGGCTGTATTAGGCAGTCTTCAGGCTGCCGAAGCCGGAACCCTGGCGCAAGTCAGAACCGGTGGGCACTGCCACGGGGCGGTGTCTGCGAGGAAGGACACCTCTATAAAAGAACCACTCGGTTGGAGCCTCCCGGCGTAGGCATTTCGCTGAAACCAGGAGGCGGGCCCGGTGTCTTCCCGACACCGTGGTGAGTCGTGTTGGCCGGATGGGTGCGCCTGTTCGGTCGTTCGGCGTCGGCCCGCAGCTCCGTTGTATCGGAGCTGTGGCGCCGTGATGGTGGTGTTGTTCGGCTGAGTGGGCTTGCTCGCTCAGCCGTCCGGTGTAGTCCCGCCGGCGTTTGGCCGAGTGCGCGGGACCAAAGTGGAAGACAACCACGTTAAAAAACAAAAACAACAAACAAGACAATGAAAAAGGTGAACCCGAAAACTACACACCAGGAGGGTACCGGTCGCCCTGCGATCGGAGAATCCCTCCATGGCGGGGAGTCAGCACACACTCAGGTGTGTGATGACTCAACGCCATGCAGTCCCGACGTATCTGGTGGGGACACAGGCCACCTAAACGCGTCAGAACCAGGGAGCAGTTCCGCTCCCAGAACAGCGTCGAGTGCGTATAGCAGTACGCGGAGCCGGCGCTCGCGAACGTTCTATCGTTCGCCGGGCTCAGTAGGTGCCCAAGAGACGACCGAGGCGTCGCCTTTGGCGACGAGAGCCGGTCGTTCTCAGTCGAGGTCGCCGTCCCCGACAAGGACGAGCACAGTCAGTGGGGGAACGAAGGCAGAGGAGACCGAGGCGTCGCCTTTGGCGACGAGTGCCGGTCTCCCGCCGTCGAGGTCGCCGTCCCTCACTAGGACGGCCAAGAAGGGGGATGTGATGTCCGCTACCACACCCCGTGGCAGGAGACCCGTAGTGGTCCTAAAAAGGCTCCTTATACGCCCAATGAATCCCAGTTCCACCCGGGATTCATCGGAGGCTGAGGACGACGTCATGGTGCAGGAGGACCGGGGGAACCAGACGTTCTTCCGGGCGAGTCTCGGCACCCCGACCGGAGAGAGCGTCGCCACGCCCCCGGTGTTCCAGCGGAAGCGGCAGGCGTCGACGTCGCCCCCAGACACCACAAGCTCCGCAGCGTCTGGAGCGGAAAGTGGTGGGAAGCCGGAGCTGTCCAGAATGTCCAGAAAGCCCGTGAGTAAAAGGGGCAGGGGTCGCCCCCCTACCACGGGCCGGTACGTCGGCCTCGCAGCTGCGCAGGCCGAGCTGAACGCGCAGAGGCGCCTGGCCCTGGACCTCGACGCTGAGGAGGAGCTTGCGGCCAAGACAGCGGCCATCCGCCGCCGTCCTCCGTCGGAGGGCAAGCCGAGGGCGGAGGGTTACTCCTGCCCGGCGGAGTCAGCGCGGACAGCGCCTAGCGCGACCTTATGCCAGTGGGCTAGGGAGGGGCTGGACGCCCTCGGCATGGTCGGGGCCAGGTCGAAGAACCTGAAGGGTACATATGTACGCGTCATTAATGACGCGTCGCGTACCCTTCAGGCAGTCTTCGACGAGCTAAGGAGGAGAACTGCGTCGGAGGAGACGCAGCTGCTGGAGAGGGAGGTTTCCAGGCAAGCGACTCAGCTGGAGCTGCAGACCCGGAAGCTGGAGGAGCAGGCTGCAGAGATCAAGCAACAAGCTCTCCAGCTGATAGACTTGAGGGCGGAGATCGCGGCCTTGAGCCGGCCGGCGGCGGTAGCTCGGGCTGATCCAACTCCCCCCGTGGAAGCAGGAGGGCCATCGCTGAGGGAGGAGGTGATGCGCGCGGTGAAGTTGGTCGTCGGCGAATTGGTGGCCGACCGGATCGCCCCAATTGAGGCTAGACTCGGCCGAGAGACCGGACCCGGGGTCGCCTCCTCCGACCGTGCATTGATCTCTCCGCGGACGGCCCCAGGCCAGCCCATGGAGGCAGTGGTGGCTCCACCGCCGCCACCGGCTTTGACGTCGCCTGCGTCTCTGCCCGGCTTGGATGTCCCCAAATCCAGGGGGAAGAAGAAGTCGGGCAGAGGCAAGAAGGGGAAGGCCGCTGCCGCTCCTGCGGCCGCTCCTGCAGCCGCTTCTGCAGCCGCTCCTGCGGCTCCTGCAGTCGTTCCTGCAGCCCTGGAGTCCCGACCAGTTCCGCCACCACCAGTCCCCACGGAGGAACCGTGGAATGTGGTGGCGGCAAAGAAGAAGAAGGAGAAGAAGAAGGGGAAGGCCGCCAAGGCGACCCCGGCTTCCACCCGGCGGCCTCCTCCTCCTCCTCCTACTCCACGCCGAGGGAAGCCCTCCGCTGCTCCCCAGAGCAAGCCCGGCGCCAACCTGCGTCCCCCGTCGACGGCGGCTGTAGTTCTCACGCTGCGGCCGGCTGCCGCCGAGGGGGGTGCTACCTACGAGGCGCTCATTAAGACGGCCAAGGCCTCCATCAAGTTGGCCCAGCTGGGGATCACGGAGGGCGTGAAGATCAGGACGGCCGCCACCGGAGCCCGCCTCCTCGAGATCGGAGGCGAGGATCGAGAGGCGAGGGCGGACCGGCTAGCAGCAAGGCTGCGAGAGGTCCTCCCTGCGGAGACGGTAACGGTCTCCAGGCCTGTGAGGTGTGCAGAACTGCGCATCTCCGGGCTGGATGACTCCGTCTCCGCGGCAGAGGTGGCGGCCAGCGTGGAGTCCGCCGGCGGGTGCCCCGAGGGTACGGCCAGACCCGGCTCTTTACACCGGGACTGGCGAGGCCTCGGGGTAGTGTTTGTTAAGTGCCCGGTGGCCGCGGCCAAGAAATTGGCTGCGACCGGGAGGCTACTGGTGGGGTGGTCGGCGGCTCAAGTGAAGCTCGTCGACCCCAAGCCCCTTCGGTGCTACCGGTGCCTCCACACCGGGCACACTAAGGCCAAGTGTACCTCGGACGTAGACCGCAGCGACTACTGCTACCGCTGCGGCGCGCCGGGGCACCTAATGGCCCAGTGCTCTGCCGCCTTGCGCTGCGCTTTGTGCGAGGCGGCAGACAAGCCGGCGGATCACCGGCTTGGGAGTGCAGCGTGCACCACTCCCAAGCCGAAGAAAAAGAAGAAGAAGAAGAAGAAGCCTCAAAAGGCAAAGCCCGTGGAGTCGGGGCAGAAGGCTGGCGGTGGCGTCATAGCCCCGTCTAGGCCCGATCCACCGTCCCCAAGGCCTGTAGAGGTAGCGCCGATAGTCACCGATTAGTGGGACTATCGGCGTGCTCCAGGCGAACCTAAACCACTGCGCCGCCGCTCAGGACCTTTACATCCAGAGCATGGCGCAGTGGCAGACCGGAGTAGGGATAATCACCGAGCCCTACCGACCTATCCCGCCCGATTCGCATTGGGCGGTTGACCGGGAGGGCTTGGTGGCTCTGGTCTCGCGCGCGGCTGCCGGTGCGCCCCCCTTATTGAGGATCAGGAGGGGGCGCTGTTGCGTGGCGGCCGCCGTGGGTTCGGTGACGGTGGTCGGAGTGTACTGCTCTCCGAATCGGAGCCTGTCTTGGTTCGAGCGCCTCCTGGAGGAGCTGGGAACGCTCGTGCGACAGGCTCACCCTTCACCCGTGCTCGTGGCTGGCGATTTCAACGCCAAGTCCACGGCATGGGGATCCCCCGCTACTTGTCCGCGGGGGGAGGCACTGGAAGATTGGTTGGTCTCGTCCGGGTTGATTCTGCTCAACCGGGGGACCGTCGACACGTGGGCGCGGCAACAGAGCGGGTCTATCGTGGACCTCACGTTCGCGTCCCCCGCTCTGGTGCCCCGTGTCCAAGGCTGGGAAGTCCTGGAGGGGGCGGAGACGCTATCGGACCACCGATATATTCGGTTCCGAATCTCCGCCCTTCCGGTTGCCCCGAACAGCCTGGGTGGTCCTCCGCGTGGGGAGGACAACCCGAGATGGGCCATAAGGCGGCTGAACCGCGAGCGTCTCGCGGAGGCCGCCTTGGTCCAAAGTTGGATTCCAGTGCCGGAGGGTCCGGCGGATGTGGATGAGGAAGCCGATTGGCTCAACGCGGCCATGACGCAGGTGTGCGACGCTAGCATGCCTCGCGTCGGGCCCCCCTCTCCACATCGTAAGGTGTACTGGTGGTCGCCCCAGCTAGCGCAGCTCCGTGCTGCGTGCGTGGCGGCGCGCCGCAAGTACACCCGAAGCCGGCGAAGACGACGTCGCGACGAAGCCCTGGAGACTCGGCTGTACGACGCGTACAGGGAGGCGAGAGCCGCCCTGCGCGCGGAAATCGCCGAGTCCAAGAAAAGGGCTTGGGAGGCAATGCTGGAGTCGATCGACCGCGACCCGTGGGGGAGGCCGTATAGGACGGTGCGTCAAAAGCTCCGTCCCTGGGCCCCCCCGGTGACGCAATCGCTCCAGCCTGCGCTCGTGGAACAGATAGTAGCAGCTCTGTTCCCCGACCGGGGAGAGTTCACTCCCCCTCCCATGGTCGGCGACGATGTCGCGGAGAGCAGTAGAGGACTTGTGCACGCGGAGGAAACAGCATCGCCCGAGGTCACTCCCGGGCATCTGAGGGCGGCGGTTGCAAGGCTCAAGGCCAAAAACACCGCCCCAGGGCCCGACGGTATTCCCGGTCGGGCCTGGGCATTGGCTCTGCCCGATGCCTTAGAAGAGAGAGTGGCACGGCTGTTTACCTCCTGCCTGGAACAGGGCAAGTTTCCCCGCAGGTGGAAGGTGGGGAAACTTGTCCTCATCAAGAAGGAGGGACGACCGGCGGATTCGCCTTCGGCCTATCGGCCCATCGTGTTGCTCGACGATATCGGGAAGGTGTTCGAGCGTGTGCTCGCCCACCGTATCGTCGAGCACCTGGACGGTCCCGGGCCGGGTCTCTGCGATGTCCAGTATGGTTTCCGCAGAGCCCGGTCGACGGTGGACGCGATCCGCCGGGTGCAGTCCCTAGTGAAGGACGCGGCTTCGGGGAACGGGGTGGTATTGGCGGTGAGTATAGACATCGCCAATGCTTTTAACACCCTCCCCTGGAGCTGCATCCATGAGGCGCTGCGCTACCATCGTGTGCCGGACTGCCTGCGGAGGGTAGTTCTGTCCTACCTCTCCCAACGGGCAGTCACCTATCCGACACAGGATGGTGGCGCCGCTCTGAGAGCAATGTCGTGCGGCGTTCCGCAGGGCTCCGTTCTAGGACCCCTGCTGTGGAACGTCGGCTATGACTGGGTGCTGCGCGGTGCGACTCTTCGGGGGGTCAGCGTAACGTGCTACGCTGACGATACCCTCGTCACCGCGCAGGGGGATACCTACAGGGAGGCGGCTCTCAGAGCAACAGCCGGAGTGGCCCACTTCGTGAGGCGAATCCGCCTTATTGGGTTGGATGTCGCCTTGCAGAAGTCCGAGGCGGTTTGTTTTTCTTCCCCTCGGTCGGCGCCGCCGGCTGGAGCGCACATTGTGGTGGGCGGAGTGTCGATCGGCATACGAGGGGCGATGCGTTATTTGGGCATCGTCCTCGATAGCCGATGGCGCTTCCGGGAGCACTTCCAGGGACTCGCGCCCCGACTCGTGGGTGCTGCGAGGGCGCTTGGTCGTCTGCTCCCGAATCTCGGTGGGCCCTCGGGCAGCTGCCGACGCCTTTACACGTCGGTGGTTCGCTCGATGGCACTATACGGGGCGCCCATATGGGTAGAGGCCCTCGACGCCGAAAATATCGCGCTGCTGCGACGGGCGCAGCGGGCGATGGCGTTGAGGGTCGTGAGAGGGTACGGCACGGTCTCGCTCGAGGCCGCGTGCGTGCTCGCAGGAACTCCACCATGGGACCTGGAGGCCGAGGTGTTGGCGGAAGTTTTCTGCCGGACCTCTGAGGCCAGGGCCCGGGGAATCGGCCCGCCGCCGAGGGAGGTCGCGTGCTGGAGGGAGGACCTCCGGGGCGATCTTCTTAGGCGGTGGTCCGAGCGGTTGGAAGAGCCTCGCGCCGGTGTTCTGACCATCGACGCGATCCGACCCATCCTGCAGGAGTGGGTCGACAGGCGGCACGGGGCGGTCACCTTTCGCCTGGCGCAGATGCTCACCGGACACGGTTGTTTCGGTGAGTATCTGTTCCGGGTGGCCAAGAGGGAGCCGTCTCCGGTGTGCCACAGCTGCGGCCACCCCGAGGACACAGCCACGCACACGCTGGCGGAGTGCCCGGGGTGGAGCCGTCAACGCGCAGCTCTTGTCGACGTAGTCGGCGCCGACCTAACGCTCTCGACCATCATCCAGGCGATGGTCGACCGTGAGGCGGCGTGGACGGCGATGATCACGTTCAGCGAGGACGTGATCTCGCTCAAGGAGGAGGCGGAGCGGATCAGGGAACTGGATCCTCTCGCTGATCCGATCCGTCGTAGGCGAGTCGGGCGAAGGCGGGCCGCGACGCTCCATCGCGGCCTTCCTCCTTGACGGGGACTCACGGCCCGCGGTACCAGGACTACCGCCGGCCGTGCAACGCCAGGTCCCCCCCCAGGTCGGTAGTGTCGTGTCTGCACACTGTACCTAGTAGGATGTCGTCCCCCCTACCCATAGGACGACCCCACTGAAGGAAGCCCCTCCCGCTCTTTACACGGGAGGTGTGGCTGACCGCTGCGGGTGTTGTGGTTGTTGTGACCTTGTTCCCACGACACCCGCCCACTAGAAGCGGAGAAAGAGGACACCCCGGTTAGGTTTAGTCCGTGCGAGTCGGACATAACCCGCGTGCGTCCTGGCACGCGGGTATCCATAACGGATTCCCCCGGGTTAAAAAAAAAAAAAAAAAAAAAAAAAAAAAAAAAAAAGGTTAGGTTAGGTTAGGTTAGGTTAGGTTAGGTTAGGTTAGGTTAGGTTAGGTTACGCTGTTGCGTGGCGGCCGCCGTGGGTTCGGTGACGGTGGTCGGAGCATACTGCTCTCCGAATCGGAGCCTGTCTTGGTTCGAGCGTCTCCTGGAGGAGCTGGGAACGCTCGTGCGACAGGCTCACCCTTCACCCGTGCTCGTGGCTGGCGATTTCAACGCCAAGTCCACGGCATGGGGATCCCCCGCTACTTGTCCGCGGGGGGAGGCACTGGAAGATTGGTTGGTCTCGTCCGGGTTGATTCTGCTCAACCGGGGGACCGTCGACACGTGGGCGCGGCAACAGAGCGGGTCTATCGTGGACCTCACGTTCGCGTCCCCCGCTCTGGTGCCCCGTGTCCAAGGCTGGGAAGTCCTGGAGGGGGCGGAGACGTTATCGGACCACCGATACATTCGGTTCCGAATCTCCCCCCTTCCGGTTGCCCCGAACAGCCTGGGTGGTCCTCCGCGTGGGGAGGACAACCCGAGATGGGCCCTAAGGCGGCTGAACCGCGAGCGTCTCGCGGAGGCCGCCTTGGTCCAAAGTTGGATTCCAGTGCCGGAGGGTCCGGTGGATGTGGATGAGGAAGCCGATTGGCTCAACGCGGCCATGACGCAGGTGTGCGACGCTAGTATGCCTCGCGTCGGGCCCCCCTCTCCACATCGTAAGGTGTATTGGTGGTCGCCCCAGCTAGCGCAGCTCCGTGCTGCGTGCGTGGCGGCGCGCCGCAGGTACACCCGAAGCCGGCGAAGACGACGTCGCGACGAAGCCCTGGAGACTCGGCTGTACGACGCGTACAGGGAGGCGAGAGCCGCCCTGCGCGTGGAAATCGCCGAGTCCAAGAAAAGGGCTTGGGAGGCAATGCTGGAGTCGATCGACTGCGACCCGTGGGGGAGGCCGTATCGGATGGTGCGTCATAAGCTCCGTCCCTGGGCCCCCCCGGTGACGCAATCGCTCCAGCCTGCGCTCGTGGAACAGATAGTAGCAGCTCTGTTCCCCGACCGGGGAGAGTTCGCTCCCCCTCCCATGGTCGGCGACGATGTCGCGGAGAGCAGTAGAGGACTTGTGCACGTGGAGGAAGCAGCATCGCCCGAGGTCACTCCCGGGCATCTGAGGGCGGCGGTCGCAAGGCTCAAGGCCAAGAACACCGCCCCAGGGCCCGACGGTATTCCCGGTCGGGCCTGGGCATTGGCTCTGCCCGATGCCTTAGAAGAGAGAGTGGCACGGCTGTTTACCTCCTGCCTGGAACAGGGCAAGTTTCCCCGCAGGTGGAAGGTGGGGAAACTTGTCCTCATCAAGAAGGAGGGACGACCGGCGGATTCGCCTTCGGCCTATCGGCCCATCGTGTTGCTCGACGATATCGGGAAGGTGTTCGAGCGTGTGCTCGCCCACCGTATCGTCGAGCACCTGGACGGTCCCGGGCCGGGTCTCTGCGATGTCCAGTATGGTTTCCGCAGAGCCCGGTCGACGGTGGACGCGATCCGCCGGGTGCAGTCCCTAGTGAAGGACGCGGCTTCGGGGACCGGGGTGGTATTGGCGGTGAGTTTAGACATCGCCAATGCTTTTAACACCCTCCCCTGGAGCTGCATCCATGAGGCGCTGCGCTACCATCGTGTGCCGGACTGCCTGCGGAGGGTAGTTCTGTCCTACCTCTCCCAACGGGCAGTCACCTATCCGACACAGGATGGTGGCGCCGCTCTGAGAGCAATGTCGTGCGGCGTTCCGCAGGGCTCCGTTCTAGGACCCCTGCTGTGGAACGTCGGCTATGACTGGGTGCTGCGCGGTGCGACTCTTCGGGGGGTCAGCGTAACGTGTTACGCTGACGATACCCTCGTCACCGCGCAGGGGGATACCTACAGGGAGGCGGCTCTCAGAGCAACAGCCGGAGTGGCCCACTTCGTGAGGCGAATCCGCCTTATTGGGTTGGATGTCGCCTTGCAGAAGTCCGAGGCGGTTTGTTTTTCTTCCCCTCGGTCGGCGCCGCCGGCTGGAGCGCACATTGTGGTGGGCGGAGTGTCGATCGGCATACGAGGGGCGATGCGTTATTTGGGCATCGTCCTCGATAGCCGATGGCGCTTCCGGGAGCACTTCCAGGGACTCGCGCCCCGACTCGTGGGTGCTGCGAGGGCGCTTGGTCGTTTGCTCCCGAATCTCGGTGGGCCCTCGGGCGGCTGCCGACGCCTTTACACGTCGGTGGTTCGCTCGATGGCACTATACGGGGCGCCCATATGGGTAGAGGCCCTCGACGCCGAAAATATCGCGCTGCTGCGACGGGCGCAGCGGGCGATGGCGTTGAAGGTCGTGAGAGGGTACGGCACGGTCTCGCTCGAGGCCGCGTGCGTGCTCGCAGGAACTCCACCATGGGACCTGGAGGCCGAGGTGTTGGCGGAAGTTTTCTGCCGGACCTCTGAGGCCAGGGCCCGGGGAGTCGGCCCGCCGCCGAGGGAGGTCGCGTGCTGGAGGGAGGACCTCCGGGGCGATCTTCTTAGGCGGTGGTCCGAGCGGTTGGAAGAGCCTCGCGCCGGTGTTCTGACCATCGACGCGATCCGACCCATCCTGCAGGAGTGGGTCGACAGGCGGCACGGGGCGGTCACCTTTCGCCTGGCGCAGATGCTCACCGGACACGGTTGTTTCGGTGAGTATCTGTTCCGGGTGGCCAAGAGGGAGCCGTCTCCGGTGTGCCACAGCTGCGGCCACCCCGAGGACACAGCCACGCACACGCTGGCGGAGTGCCCGGGGTGGAGCCGTCAACGCGCAGCTCTTGTCGACGTAGTCGGCGCCGACCTAACGCTCTCGACCATCATCCAGGCGATGGTCGACAGTGAGGCGGCGTGGACGGCGATGATCACGTTCAGCGAGGACGTGATCTCGCTCAAGGAGGAGGCGGAGCGGATCAGGGAACTGGATCCTCTCGCTGATCCGATCCGCCGCAGGCGAGTCGGGCGAAGGCGGGCCGCGACGCTCCATCGCGGCCTTCCTCCTTGACGGGGACTCACGGCCCGCGGTACCAGGACTACCGCCGGCTGTGCAACGCCAGGTCCCCCCAGGTCGGTAGTGTCGTGTCTGCACACTGTACCTAGTAGGATGTCGTCCCCCCTACCCATAGGACGACACCACTGAAGGAAGCCGCACCCCCCGCTACACGGGAGGTGTGGCTGACCGCTGCGGGTGTTGTGGTTGTTGTGACCTTGTTCCCACGACACCCGCCCACTAGAAGCGGAGAAAGAGGACACCCCGGTTAGGTTTAGTCCGTGCGAGTCGGACATAACCCGCGTGCGTCCTGGCACGCGGGTATCCATAACGGATTCCCCCGGGTTAAAAAAAAAAAAAAAAAAAAAAAAAAAAAAAAAAAAAAAAAAGGTTAGGTTAGGTTAGGTTAGGTTAGGTTGGGGTGCCAATGTCGGAGAACCTCCTCGTGTGCTCGCCCTTCCATCTGGGCGAGCCGGTGCACCCTGGGCAACACTGGGAACGACTTTACCAGTGGCTAATGCTCCGACACAGGGGGGGAAATCACGGTCCTGACCCGGCGTGGACAGGCGTGATACGGCCACTCCTTGGACTTCTCGTTTATAGAAGCCCATTATGGAGTGGCCTGGGGCATACCGTACCTGAGCTCCCGCTCGGTACGGGGGCCCCCTTCATGGGGGCTGTATTAGGCAGTCTTCAGGCTGCCGAAGCCGGAACCCTGGCGCAAGTCAGAACCGGTGGGCACTGCCACGTGGCGGTGTCTGCGAGGAAGGACACCTCTATAAAAGAACCACTCGGTTGGAGCCTCCTGGCGTAGGCATTTTGCTGAAACCAGGAGGCGGGCCCGGTGTCTTCCCGTCACCGTGGCGAGTCGGGTTGGCCGGATGGGTGCGCCTGTTCGGTCGTTCGGCGTCGGCACGCAGCTCCGTTGTATCGGAGCTGTGGCGCCGTGATGGTGGTGTTCGGCCGAGTGGGCTTGCCTGCTCGGCCGTCCGGTGTTGTCCCGCCGGCGTTTGGCCGAGTGTGCGGGACCGAAGTGGAAGACAACCACGTTAAAAAACAAAAAAAAAAAAAAAAAATTAATAAAAACATCAACAAAATGGATAAAAAGGTGAACTTGATAACTTTACACCAGGAGGGTACCGGTCGCTCCGCGATCGGAGAATCCCTCCATGGCGGGGAGTCAGCACACACTCAGGTGTGTGATGACTCACCGCCATGCAGTCCCATCGTATCTGGTGGGGACACAAGCCACCTAAACGCGACAGAACCGGGGAGCAGACCCAGCGCTCCCAAAAATGCGTCGAGTGCGTACACCGGTACGCGGAGCCGGCGCTCGCGAACATTTTACCGTTCGCCGGGCTCAGCAGGTGCCCAGGAGACGACCGAGGCGTCGCCTTTGGCGACGAGAGCCGGTCGGTCTCAGTCGAGGTCGCCGTCCCCGACAAGGACGAGCATAGTTAGTGGGGGATCGAAGGCAGAGGAGACCGAGGCGTCGCCTCTGGCGACGAGTGCCGGTCTCCCGCCGTCGAGGTCGCCGTCCCTCACGAGGACGGCCAAGAAGAGTGTGACGCCCGCAACCACACCCCGTGGCAGGAGACCCGTGGTGGTCCTGAAGCGGCTGTTCATACGCCCGACGAACGCCAGCGCCACCCGGGATCCATTGGAGGCTGGGGACGACGTCATGGTGCAGGAGGACCGGGGGAACCAGACGTTCTTCCGGGCGAGTCTCGGCACCCCGACCGGAGAGAACGTCGCCACGCCCCCGGTGTTCCAGCGGAAGCGGCAGGCATCGACGTCGCCCCCGGACACCACAAGTTCCGCGGACTCCGCGGCGGAAAGTGGTGAGAAGCCGAAACCCGCCAGAAAGCCCGGGAGTAAAAGGGGCAGGGGTCGCCCCCCTACCACGGGCCGGTACGTCGGCCTTGCGGCGGCGCAGGCCGAGCTCAACGCGCAGAGGCGCCTGGCGCTGGACCTCGACGCGGAGGAAGAGGTTGCGGCCAAGACAGCGGCCATCCGTCGCCGTCCTCCGTCGGAGAGCAAGCCGAGGGCCGAGGGCTACTCCTGTCCGGCGGAGTCAGCCCGGACAGCCCCGAGCGCGACCCTATGCCAGTGGGCTAGGGAGGGGCTGGACGCCCTCGGCATGGTTGGGGCGAGGTCGAAAAACCTGAAGGGTACATATGTACGCGTCATCAAGGACGCGTCGTGTACCCTTCAGGCAGTGTTCGACGAGCTCAGGCGGAGAACGGCGTCGGAGGAGACGCAGCTGCTGGAGCGGGAGGTCTCCAGGCAAGCGGCTCAGCTGGAGCTGCAGACCCGGAAGCTGGAGGAGCAGGCTGCGGAGATCAAGCAGCAAGCTCTCCAGCTAACGGAGCTGCGAACGGAGATTGCGGCCTTGAGCCGGCCGGCGGCAGTGGCACCGCCTCCTCCAACTTTCCCCGTGGAAGCAGGAGGGTCATCGCTCCAAGAGGAGGTAATGCGTGCGGTGAGGTTGGTCGTCGGCCAATTGGTGGCCGACCGGATTGCCCCAATTGAGGCCGGACTTGGCCGGGAGACCGACTCCAATGTCGCCCACTCCGATCCTGCGTTGCCTCCTCCGCGGATGGCCCCAGGCCAGTCCACGGAGGCAGCGGTGGCTCCACCACCGGTCTCAACGTCGCCTGCGCCTCTGCCCGGCTTGGATGTCCCCAAATCTAGGGGGAAGAAGAAGCCGGGCAGAGGTAAGAAGGGGAAGGCCGCTGCCGTTCCTGCAGCTGCTCCTGCGGCCGCTCCAGCAGCCCCGGAGCCCCGACCAGTCCCGCCACCACCAGTCCCCACGGAGGAACCGTGGAGCGTGGTGGCGGCCAAGAAGAAGGAGAAGAGGAAGGGGAAGGCCGCCAAGGCGACCCCGGCTTCCACCCGGCGGCCTCCTCCTCCTCCTCCTACTCCACGCCGGAGAAAGCCCTCCGCTGCTCCCCAGAGCAAGCCCGGCGCCAACCTGCGTCCCCCGTCGACGGCGGCTGTAGTTCTCACGCTACGGCCAGCTGCCGCCGAGGGGGGCGCTAGCTACGAGGCGCTCATTAAAGCTGCCAAGGCCTCCATTAAGTTGGCCCAGCTGGGGATAACGGAGGGCGTCAAAATTAAGACGGCCGCCACCGGAGCCCGCCTCTTCGAGATCGGAGGCGAGGATAGGGAGGCGAGGGCGGACCGCCTAGCGGCAAAGCTGCGAGAGGTCCTCCCTGCGGAGACGGTAACGGTCTCCAGGCCTGTGAGGTGTGCAGAACTGCGCATCTCCGGGCTGGATGACTCCGTCTCCGCGGCTGAGGTGGCGGCCAGCGTGGAGTCCGCCGGCGGGTGCCCCGAGGGTACGGCCAGACCCGGCTCTTTACACCGGGACTGGCGAGGCCTCGGGGTTGTGTTTGTCAAGTGCCCGGTGGCCGCGGCCAAGAAATTGGCTGCGACCGGGAGGCTACTGGTGGGGTGGTCGGCGGCTCAAGTGAAGCTCGTCGACCCCAAGCCCCTTCGGTGCTACCGGTGCCTCCACACCGGGCACACGAAGGCCAAGTGCACCTCGGACGTAGACCGCAGCGACTACTGCTACCGCTGCGGCGCGCCGGGGCACCTAATGGCCCAGTGCACTGCCGCCTTGCGCTGCGCTTTGTGCGAGGCGGCAGACAAGCCGGCGGATCACCGGCTTGGGAGTGCAGCGTGCACCACTCCCAAGCCGAAGAAGAAGAAAAGAAAGAAGAAGCCTCAAAAGGCAAAGCCCGTGGAGTCGGGGCAGAAGGCTGGCGGTGGCGTCATAGCCCCGTCTAGGCCCGATCCACCGTCCCCAAGGCCTGTAGAGGTAGCGCCGATGGTCACAGATTAGTGGGACTATCGGCGTGCTCCAGGCGAACCTAAACCACTGCGCCGCCGCTCAGGACCTTTACATCCAGAGCATGGCGCAGTGGCAGACCGGAGTAGGGATAATCACCGAGCCCTACCGACCTATCCCGCCCGACTCGCATTGGGCGGTTGACCGGGAGGGCTTGGTGGCTCTGGTCTCGCGCGCGGCTGCCGGTGCGCCCCCCTTATTGAGGATCAGGAGGGGGCGCTGTTGCGTGGCGGCCGCCGTGGGTTCGGTGACGGTGGTCGGAGCGTACTGCTCTCCGAATCGGAGCCTGTCTTGTTTCGAGCGTACCCTGGAGGAGCTGGGAACGCTCGTGCGACAGGCTCACCCTTCACCCGTGCTCGTGGCTGGCGATTTCAACGCCAAGTCCACGGCATGGGGATCCCCCGCTACTTGTCCGCGGGGGGAGGCACTGGAAGATTGGTTGGTCTCGTCCGGGTTGATTCTGCTCAACCGGGGGACCGTCGACACGCGGGTGCGGCAACAGAGCGGGTCTATCGTGGACCTCACGTTCGCGTCCCCCGCTCTGGTGCCCCGTGTCCAAGGCTGGGAAGTCCTGGAGGGGGTCGAGACGTTATCGGACCACCGATACATTCGGTTCCGAATCTCCCCCCTCCCGGTTGCCCCGAACAGCCTGGGTGGTCCTCCGCGTGGGGAGGACAACCCGAGATGGGCCCTAAGGCGGCTGAACCGCGAGCGTCTCGCGGAGGCCGCCTTGGTCCAGAGTTGGATTCCAGTGCCGGAGGGTCCGGTGGATGTGGATGAGGAAGCCGATTGGCTCAACGCGGCCATGACGCAGGTGTGCGACGCCAGCATGCCTCGCGTCGGGCCCCCCTCTCCACATCGTAAGGTGTATTGGTGGTCGCCCCAGCTAGCGCAGCTCCGTGCTGCGTGCGTGGCGGCGCGCCGCAGGTACACCCGAAGCCGGCGAAGACGACGTCGCGACGAAGCCCTGGAGACTCGGCTGTACGACGCGTACAGGGAGGCGAGAGCCGCCCTGCGCGCGGAAATCGCCGAGTCCAAGAAAAGGGCTTGGGAGGCAATGCTGGAGTCGATCGACCGCGACCCGTGGGGGAGGCCGTATCGGATGGTGCGTCATAAGCTCCGTCCCTGGGCCCCCCCGGTGACGCAATCGCTCCAGCCTGCGCTCGTGGAACAGATAGTAGCAGCTCTGTTCCCCGACCGGGGAGAGTTCGCTCCCCCTCCCATGGTCGGCGACGTCGCGGAGAGCAGTAGAGGACTTGTGCACGCGGAGGAAACAGCATCGCCCGAGGTCACTCCCGGGCATCTGAGGGCGGCGGTTTCAAGGCTCAAGGCCAAGAACACCGCCCCAGGGCCCGACGGTATTCCCGGTCGGGCCTGGGCATTGGCTCTGCCCGATGCCTTAGAAGAGAGAGTGGCACGGCTGTTGACCTCCTGCCTGGAACAGGGCAAGTTTCCCTGCAGGTGGAAGGTGGGGAAACTTGTCCTCATCAGGAAGGAGGGACGACCGGCGGATTCGCCTTCGGCCTATCGGCCCATCGTGTTGCTCGACGATATCGGGAAGGTGTTCGAGCGTGTGCTCGCCCACCGTATCGTCGAGCACCTGGACGGTCCCGGGCCGGGTCTCTGCGATGTCCAGTATGGTTTCCGCAGAGCCCGGTCGACGGTGGACGCGATCCGCCGGGTGCAGTCCCTAGTGAAGGACGCGGCTTCGGGGACCGGGGTGGTATTGGCGGTGAGTTTAGACATCGCCAATGCTTTTAACACCCTCCCCTGGAGCTGCATCCATGAGGCGCTGCGCTACCATCGTGTGCCGGACTGCCTGCGGAGGGTAGTTCTGTCCTACCTCTCCCAACGGGCAGTCACCTATCCGACACAGGATGGTGGCGCCGCTCTGAGAGCAATGTCGTGCGGCGTTCCGCAGGGCTCCGTTTTAGGACCCCTGCTGTGGAACGTCGGCTATGACTGGGTGCTGCGCGGTGCGACTCTTCGGGGGGTCAGCGTAACGTGTTACGCTGACGATACCCTCGTCACCGCGCAGGGGGATACGTACAGGGAGGCGGCTCTCAGAGCAACAGCCGGAGTGGCCCACTTCGTGAGGCGAATCCGCCTTATTGGGTTGGATGTCGCCTTGCAGAAGTCCGAGGCGGTTTGCTTTTCTTCCCCTCGGTCGGCGCCGCCGGCTGGAGCGCACATTGTGGTGGGCGGAGTGTCGATCGGCATACGAGGAGCGATGCGTTATTTGGGCATCGTCCTCGATAGCCGATGGCGCTTCCGGGAGCACTTCCAGGGACTCGCGCCCCGACTCGTGGGTGCTGCGAGGGCGCTTGGTTGTCTGCTCCCGAATCTCGGTGGGCCCTCGGGCAGCTGCCGACGCCTTTACACGTCGGTGGTTCGCTCGATGGCACTATACGGGGCGCCCATATGGGTAGAGGCCCTCGACGCCGAAAATATCGCGCTGCTGCGACGGGCGCAGCGGACGATGGCGCTGAGGGTCGTGAGAGGGTACGGCACGGTCTCGCTCGAGGCCGCGTGCGTGCTCGCAGGAACTCCACCATGGGACCTGGAGGCCGAGGTGTTGGCGGAAGTTTTCTGCCGGACCTCTGAGGCCAGGGCCCGGGGAGTCGGCCCGCCGCCGAGGGAGGTCGCGTGCTGGAGGGAGGACCTCCGGGGCGATCTTCTTAGGCGGTGGTCCGAGCGGTTGGAAGAGCCTCGCGCCGGTGTTCTGACCATCGACGCGATCCGACCCATCCTGCAGGAGTGGGTCGACAGGCGGCACGGGGCGGTCACCTTTCGCCTGGCGCAGATGCTCACCGGACACGGTTGTTTCGGTGAGTATCTGTTCCGGGTGGCCAAGAGGGAGCCGTCTCCGGTGTGCCACAGCTGCGGCCACCCCGAGGACACAGCCACGCACACGCTGGCGGAGTGCCCGGGGTGGAGCCGTCAACGCGCAGCTCTTGTCGACGTAGTCGGCGCCGACCTAACGCTCTCGACCATCATCCAGGCGATGGTCGACAGTGAGGCGGCGTGGACGGCGATGATCACGTTCAGCGAGGACGTGATCTCGCTCAAGGAGGAGGCGGAGCGGATCAGGGAACTGGATCCTCTCGCTGATCCGATCCGTCGCAGGCGAGTCGGGCGAAGGCGGGCCGCGACGCTCCATCGCGGCCTTCCTCCTTGACGGGGACTCACGGCCCGCGGTACCAGGACTACCGCCGGCCGTGCAACGCCAGGTCCCCCCCCAGGTCGGTAGTGTCGTGTCTGCACACTGTACCTAGTAGGATGTCGTCCCCCCTACCCATAGGACGACACCACTGAAGGAAGCCCCTCCCGCTCTTTACACGGGAGGTGTGGCTGACCGCTGCGGGTGTTGTGGTTGTTGTGACCTTGTTCCCACGACACCCGCCCACTAGAAGCGGAGAAAGAGGACACCCCGGTTAGGTTTAGTCCGTGCGAGTCGGACATAACCCGCGTGCGTCCTGGCACGCGGGTATCCATAACGGATTCCCCCGGGTTAAAAAAAAAAAAAAAAAAAAAAAAAGGTTAGGTTAGGTTAGGTTAGGTTAGGTTAGGTTAGGTTTTTTTTTTTTTTTTTTTACGTGGTGGAATGCATTTACGCACTTCGCTCACCCCCCGCGGGGGCAGGGGGCTCGCTTCGTGTGGGACTCCTGGCCGAGGCCAGACTACCCACTAAACCACCACGGTGTTCCTCCTTCGCCCAATCCGAGCCGCGGGATAGAATGCTCACCGCGACTCGGCTAGGGACGCCCGCCCTATTTAGCGGGCCCTCCTCTCGAGGCCCCACCATCCCGGCCATCGGGCCGAAATGGTGGGGCCCGTCCTCCTCTTAAGAATGCGCCCCAGGAACACGGAGGGGCGCATTCCGCCACATCAGCATAAGGGCAGCAGGTCCCCCGACCCGCCGCCCGTGGCTACTCTCATTCAGGGACGCGGGCGAATTGTGCTCGCCGACGTCCCCTCGCCGGTGGCCTGCGGGGCGGGAGAGTGAGCCCAGCTCGCTCCCGTTCCCGCAGCGCCTCTCTCTTGGCCGCCATCACCTCGCTAGCAAACGAAGCGACGGCAGCCCAACACTGTTCGCTGCCGGCCATAGCTGGAACTATGGCCGACAGCGAGAGGTTAGCACCGATTGTGCTCGTGAGGGCCGTCCGTTGTCCGTCCCACGCCTCACACACGGCCAAAGTGTGGTGTGCCGTGTCGGGGTCGCCGCTGGTGCAGTTTCGGCACCGGGGCTCCGATTCTACTCCCACCACCTCCCACAGGTACTTGGCGAAGCAGCCATGACCTGTGAGAAGTTGAGTGAGGTGATACGTTGGAGTCCCATGACCCCTCTCAACCCACTCGCGCAGGACGGGCCGAACGGCCCCCACGAGCAGCGCACTGCTGCGTGTCGTGCCCAACCTTTCCGCCCATTTCCGGAAGAGATCGTCGCGCGCCTCCTGTCTCCAGCGATCGATCTCCTCCGGAGCCGGTCGACCTCCGGCAACACGCCGCATCAGGGCGCCCTCCTCATACACCCGCTTGAGGACGCCAGCCTCGAGATCCCAGGGGATACTGCCCGCGATCAAACACGCCGCCTCGTAGGAGACGGTGTGGTACGCCCGTGCAGCCCTCTGCGCGATGGCGCGTTGCGGACGCCGCAGCAACGCTACATTAGCTGGGCAGAGGGCTTCCGCCCAAATGGGCGCCCCGTAGAGCGCCTTGGAGCGCACCACTCCGTCGTAGAGACGGCGGCAGGCAGATCCCGGTCCTCCGCTGTTGGGCAGCAAGCGCGAGAGCATTCCAGCAAATGCCAGCAACTTCGGTGCCAGCTGCCGGAAATGCTCCGCGAACCTCCACCGACTGTCGAGAATGAGCCCGAGGTATTTCAGGCTGCTCCCGACAGCGATGGAGGTGCCACCCACCACTATTGTTTGGTCTCGAGGCGGCGTCTGCCGAGGCCCATGGAAGAACAGGGCCTCGGACTTTTCGAGGGCCACCTTTAGCCCCAGCGCCCCGATGCGACGCACAACGTGGGCGACGCCCGCCGTGGCAAGTACGGCGGCGTCGCGGAACGTGGGGGCCCGCGCGGTGACCAGGGTATCGTCGGCGTAGCAGAGTACACCGACCCCCCGAAGATTGGCCCCGCGCAGGACCCAGTCGTACCCTATGTTCCACAGGAGCGGCCCAAGGACCGACCCCTGTGGAACGCCACACGACATACTTCGGCGGACTACTCCGTTTCGGGCCGGGTAGATGATGACCCGGTCCACGAAGTAGTCCGCAAGAACGCGCCTGAGGTACCACGGGACATTGTGGTACCTCAGCGCCTCCGCAATGGTCTCCCAGGGGAGGGTGTTGAAAGCGTTGGCTATATCCAACGATACAGCCAACAACACCTCACCCCCGGCGACCGCTTCGTCGACGCTGTCCCGCAGCCGGGATATGGCGTCGAGAGTCGACCTCCCGCGACGGAAGCCGAACTGGCCATCACTTAGATTGGGCCCCGCCCCCCCAAGGTGCCCGACGAGACGCGCAGCTAGCACTCGCTCAAACAGCTTGCACATCTCGTCGAGCAGAACGATGGGGCGGTAGGCCGACGGCGACTCGGCTGGGCGCCCGTGCTTCTTTAGAAGCACGAGCTTGCCGGTCTTCCATCGTCGCGGGACTCTCCCCGACGCCACACACTCCGACATGAGGGACAGCGTCTCTTCCTCTAGTGCCGGCATGACGGTGGCAATAACCTTCCCAGGAATGCCGTCCGGGCCCGGGGCACGATTCCTGGACTTGAGTGCCAGGATCGCAACCCCTAACTCGGCCTCGGACACGGGAGGTATTGCCCCTTCGTCAGCCGGCACCTGGCTTGGTGCTGCCATCCGCGGTGGGACCCACTCTTCCCTCGCAGGGAAGAGGGAGCTGACCACTCGGTCCAGGAGGTTGGACTCGAGAGTTCTGGTGAGGGGAGGCGCCCAGGGCCGGAGTTTCTGACTCACGACCTTGTACGGGCGCCCCCACGGGTCTCGGTCGAGGCTCTCGAGCCACTCCCTCCAGGACTCCTCCTTGGCGGCTTTTATCGCCGAGCTAAGGGCCTCACGGGCGGCCCTGTACGCAGCGTGCAGTTGTTCTTCTCGGGCGAGGTCTCTAACGGCCCGCCTTCGACTACGGGTGTACCGCCTCTGGGCTGCGTAGCTTGCGGTACGCAGCCCGGCTAGGTGGGGACGCCACCAGTACACCTGCTTCCGGGGCGGAATAGGCCTCGCCCTCTGCATCGCCGCGTCGCAGACGCGAGTCAGCGCTCCTGCGAGCCGCTCGCACCTCGCGTCCACGTCGAGGCCGCTATCAACAGCGGCCCATCGCTCGACGACAGCCGCCTCTTTGGCCAGCTCCCGGTCCAGAGAACTGAGTCGCCACCGCGGACCCTCCCCTACCAAGGGGCGGTCCAGCTCCACACGAGCCGACGAGGCGGCGGGGACGACGTCGAACCGGATGTATCGATGATCCGACGCGGTCTCCACCCCCCCGGCGACCCGCCAGTTGTCGATTCGTCGCGCCAGGTCAGAACTGGCGAACGACAAATCGACAATCGAGCTCCCCTGGGGCCGCACACAGGTTTGAACCGCCCCTTGGTTCAGCAGCACCAAGCCTTGGGACACCGCCCACTCAACCAACAGCTCTCCCCGAGTGTCGGTCGCCGGAGATCCCCACGCCCGAGAGTGAGCGTTGAAATCCCCGGCCACCACAGCCGGGGTGGGGCGCACTTCCGCCAGCAGAGCCCCGACCTCCAAGAGCAACTGCTCAAATTGGGCGAGACTTCTGCTAGGGGGACAGTACACCCCAATCACTGCAGCGCCGCCCAGCACGACGCGTACGCACTCGCGGCCCCTCCGCACTCTGTCGAAGGGTGGGGCAGATCGCTGGGCGACGATAGCCACCAAGCCGCACAGGTCGCCAGCCCAATTTGGGCTGTCACGAACGTGGTACGGGTCGGCGACTATTGCCACTGTCGTCTGCCACTGCGCCATGGATTGGGCCAGAAGGTCCTGGGCCGCGACGCAGTGGTTGACGTTGGCCTGCAGGATGGAGATACGATGTGCCATTATTGTTGGGCGGTGTCCATCTCCTCCTCGTGTTGCGGCTGGGTGGGGGATGTATTGTGTTTCGTCCCACCCGCAGCTCCGCCTTTTCTCGGGGCAGCCTTCTTCCGAGAAGCGGCCTTGCACTCGCCGGATCCGAGCCGGTGACCGGACGCCACTCCTTCCGCCGCACAGACGGGGCATCTGGGCTCCGCGGAGCAGGTGGCCGACTTGTGGCCCGCCTGCCCACAGCGGAAGCAGAGCGCACTGCGGTCGACACCCGCAGTGCAATTGGCCCCGACGTGCCCAGGCTCCAGGCAGCGGAAGCACCGCGCCGGTCTCGGCTCCAGTGTGGTCAGCCTGACCACTGACCACCCGACGAGTATCTGACGGCCATCCGTCAACTTTCTGGCCGCTTCGATAGGGCACCGCAGCCAAGCAGTGCCCTGGCGGCCAGGTGGGCGTTGGATGTCGCCCACCTTTATGGCGTCAGGAGAGCAGCCCCCCTCAGCCGCCAGCGATGCCGCTACCGTTTGTTTGGAGGCCGTGTCGCTCAAGCCAGAGATGCGTAGCTCCACGCACCTCTCTGGCCTAGCGACACGAGCCTCGTCCAGCACCTCCCTTAGTTTGGTGGCTAGGAGGTCAGCCTTCCGGGCTCGATCCTCACCAGCCACCTCCAGGATCCGAGCCCCAGTGGTGGCAGGGCGCATCCGGAGGCCGTCTATCCCCAGGGCCTTCAGGTCAATGACCCCTTCAGCCCTGGATAGAACGTCCCCGTAGGTAACGCCCCTCTCCTGCGCACCCGGAAGCAGCGTGATGGTGATCGCCGCCGTTTGTGGGGCGCGCAGCTTTCGAGGCTTCCGGCCACCACGCTTGCGCTTCGCCGCCTGGGCCGCTGGAACGGCAGCGGTCGGAGCAGCTGCTGGCTGAGCTGAGACCGGCTTCGCCACTTTTGGCCGCGCCGCCACCTTGCTCCATGTGGCAGGGGCAGGCGGGGGGGCAGATGAGGACGTCGCTTCAGGCGACGCTCGGGTCCGGCGGGCAGCTTCGGCCTCTTTGGCTGCGGCCGACTTCTTCTTCGCCTTCTTAACCTTCCTCTTCTTCTCCCCTCCAGACCCATTAGGACAGGGTTCCGTCTCATCCGATCCGCCCGGCACATGGGCAGAGACAGAGGGAGGCGATGGAGGAAGAGGCGGGAGCTCACATGTGAGCTGCTCCTGTGACCGAGCTGCAGCTCGCTTGTCCGCCTCGAGAGGAGGACGGATACGGGTCTCAGGCAGCAGACGGTCCGCAATCCCCGCGAGACGCGCGTCGATCAGAAAGGCGATCTCATCGCGGCTCATGGGGGGCGGCGCAGATTGCGCCTGCTGCTGCCATGCACGCATTTCGGCCCGCACAGCTACTAGCTCGGTCTGGAGCTTAGCCACCTCTTCGGATTCCGTGCGGGACCGAAGCACGCGGGCGTGCTCCAAGATGGTGGAGCACGCGAGCCTCAGGTCCCGCACGTATTGCCCCTTCAGGTGGGAGCTCTTGGTGGCGATGGTTTGCACCATCCCCACCGCTGCCTCAATGGCACCCGTCAGCCGCTCCGCACTGAGGGACTCTGCCGATTCCTGTCCCGCTTGGGGCTGTCGGCTGGGCTCTGGCTGCGGGCTAGGGGTCTCTCTAACGTAGAGAGCCCTCTGCCGCTGCCGCTGCAGTTCGTCGGCCAGCTCTCTCTCAGCACGGAGCTCGAGCTCCCGCTCCATAGCCGCGTTCAGCTCGGCCTTGGCTTGCGCCAGGCCAGCGTATTCGCCCGTGGTGGTTGGGCGACCGCGGGGCTTCTTAGTGGCCTCCTCGGCCTCTGCCTCTGGGAACCGTTTCCGCCATAGTCTTCCCGACACTGGCGAAGACGAACGCGAGCTCCCAGGGCTGGTCATTGGAATGTTGGTGAGATCCAAACGATCCAGCACCACTTTCGCGTTGGTTACTGAGCCGAGAGGCCTCGCGACCTCCGTCTCGATCTCCATATCTGCACTCGTCAGCTTCGACAGCCTCGACGAGCACCGACGGGTCTGTCCTTCGGGAACTTGGTCCCGGCTCGACGACCCTGTCTCCTCTTCGCGCTCACGCGCTTGTCGCTCGGGAGCTAGGTCCCGGCACGACGCAACTTCTTCACCAGCAACAGACATCGTCCTTAAAAGGACAGTGCCGATGCGGTCAGAGGACATCAAAACACACACACAGTAGTACTGCTTGCCGCAAGATTCGCTTAACCGGATTTGGTCACCCAACGTGCCACTCCGTTACGGTGGTCACGTTGGGGTCCAGGGCACACGACGGGGACGTACCGGTAAGCTCTTGGGGCGTGCCCCAGGTTAGGTTAGGTTAGGTTAGGTTAGGTTAGGTTAGGTTAGGTTAGGTTAGGTTAGGTTAGGTTAGGTTGGGGTGCCAATGTCGGAGAACCTCCTCGTGTGCTCGCCCTTCCATCTGGGCGAGCCGGTGCACCCTGGGCAACACTGGGAACGACTTTACCAGTGGCTAATGCTCCGACACAGGGGGGGTAATCACGGTCCTGACCCGGCGTGGACAGGCGTGAGACGGCCACTCCTTGGACTTCTCGTTTATAGAAGCCCATTATGGAGTGGCCTGGGGCATACCGTACCTGAGCTCCCGCTCGGTACGGGGGCCCCCTTCACGGGGGCTGTATTAGGCAGTCTTCAGGCTGCCGAAGCCGGAACCCTGGCGCAAGTCAGAACCGGTGGGCACTGCCACGTGGCGGTGTCTGCGAGGAAGGACACCTCTATAAAAGAACCACTCGGTTGGAGCCTCCTGGCGTAGGCATTTCGCTGAAACCAGGAGGCGGGCCCGGTGTCTTCCCGACACCGTGGTGAGTCGTGTTGGCCGGATGGGTGCGCCTGTTCGGTCGTTCGGCGTCGGCCCGCAGCTCCGTTGTATCGGAGCTGTGGCGCCGTGATGGTGGTGTTCGGCTGAGTGGGCTTGCTCGCTCGGCCGTCCGGTGTTGTCCCGCCGGCGTTTGGCCGAGTGTGCGGGACCAAAGTGGAAGACAACCACGTTAAAAAACAAAATTTCGTCAGCAACATGAAAAAGGTGAACCCGATAACTTTACACCAGGAGGGTACCGGTCGCTCCGCGATCGGAGAATCCCTCCATGGCGGGGAGTCAGCACACACTCAGGTGTGTGATGACTCACCGCCATGCAGTCCCATCGTATCTGGTGGGGACACAGGCCACCTAATCGTTGAAGAACCGGGGAGCAGACCCAGCGCTCCCAAAACAGCGCCGAGTGCGTACACCGGTACGCGGAGCCGGCGCTCGCGAACGTTTTACCGTTCGCCGGGCTCAGCAGGTGCCCAGGAGACGACCGAGGCGTCGCCTTTGGCGACGAGAGCCGGTCGTTCTCAGTCGAGGTCGCCGTCCCCGACAAGGACGAGCACAGGCAGTGTGGGCATGCCATCGCAGCCTATGAAGGAGACCGAGGCGTCGCCTTTGGCGACGAGTGCCGGTCTCCCGCCGTCGAGGTCGCCGTCCCTCACGCGGACGGCCAAGAAGGGGGATGTGATGCCCGCAACCACACCCCGTCGAAGGAGACCCGTAGTGGTCCTAAAAAGGCTCCTCATACGCTCAATGAATCCCAGTTCCACCCGGGATTCATCGGAGGCTGAGGACGACGTCATGGTGCAGGAGGACCGGGGGAACCAGACGTTCTTCCGTGCGAGTCTCGGCACCCCGACCGGGGAGAACGTCGCCACTCCCCCGGTGTTCCAGCGGAAGCGCCAGGCGTCGACGTCGCCCCCAGATACCACGAGCTCCGCAGAGTCTGTGGCGGGAAGCTGTGGCAAGCCAGACCCAGCCAGAAAGCCCGTGAGCAAAAGGGGCAGGGGTCGCCCCCCTACCACGGGCCGGTACGTCGGCCTTGCGGCGGCGCAGGCCGAGCTCAACGCGCAGAGGCGCCTGGCCCTGGACCTCGACGCGGAAGAGGAGGTTGCGGCCAAGACAGCGGCCATCCGCCGCCGTCCCCCGTCGGAGGGCAAGCCGAGGGCGGAGGGCTACTCCTGTCCGGCGGAGTCAGCCCGGACAGCGCCGAGCGCAACCCTATGCCAGTGGGCTAGGGAGGGGCTGGACGCCCTTGGCATGGTCGGAGCGAGGTCAAAGAACCTGAAGGGAACATACGTACGCGTCATTAATGACGCGTCGTATACCCTTCAGGCAGTCTTTGACGAGCTCAGGCGGAGGACGGCCTCGGAGGAGACGCTGCTGCTGGAGAGGGAGGTTGGCAGGCAAGCGGCTCAGCTGGAGCTGCAGACCCGTAAGCTGGAGGAGCAGGCTGCGGAGATCAAGCAGCAAGCTCTCCAGCTTACGGAGTTGAAGGCGGAGATTGCGGCCTTGAGCCGACCGGCGGCAGTGGCGCCGCCTGCTCCAACTTACCCCGTGGAGGCAGGGTCGTCATCACTTAAGGAGGAGGTGATGCGTGCGGTGAGGTTGGTCGTCGGCCAATTGGTGTCCGACCGAATCGCACCAATTGAGGCCAGACTTGGCCGAGAGACCGGACCCAGTGTCGCCCCCTCCGACCCTGTCTTGCTTTCTTCGCGGTCGGCCCCAGGCCAGCCCTTGGAGGCAACGGTGGCTCCACCACCGGCCTCGACGTCGCCTGCGCCTCTGCTCGGCTTGGATGTCCCCAAATCCAAGGGGAAGAAGAAGTCGGGCAGAGCCAAGAAGGGTAAGGCCGCTGCCGTTCCTGCAGCTGCTCCTGCGGCCGCTCCAGCAGCCCAGGAGTCCCGACCAGCCCCGCCACCACCAGTCCCCACGGAGGAACCGTGGAATGTGGTGGCGGCAAAGAGGAAGAAGGAAAAGAGGAAGGAGAAGGCCGCCAAGGCGACCCCGGCTTCCACCCGGCCTCCTCCTCCTCCTACTCCACGCCGAAGAAAGCCCTCCGCTGCTCCCCAGAGCAAGCCCGGCGCCAACCTGCGTCCCCCGACGACGGCGGCTGTAGTTCTTACGCTACGGCCAGCGGCCGCCGAAGGGGGCGCTAGCTACGAGGCGCTCATCAAGGCAGCCAAGGCCTCCATAAAGCTGGCCCAGCTGGGGATCACGGAGGGCGTGAAGATCAAGACGGCCGCCACCGGAGCCCGCCTCCTCGAGATCGGAGGCGAGGATAGAGAGGCGAGGGCGGACCGCCTAGCAGCGAAGCTGCGAGAGGTCCTCCCTGCGGAGACGGTAACGGTCTCCAGGCCTGTGAGGTGTGCAGAACTGCGCATCTCCGGGCTGGATGACTCCGTCTCCGCGGCAGAGGTGGCGGCCAGCGTGGAGTCCGCCGGCGGATGCCCCGAGGGTACGGCCAGACCCGGCTCTTTACACCGGGACTGGCGAGGCCTCGGGGTAGTGTTTGTGAAGTGCCCGGTGGCCGCGGCCAAGAAATTGGCTGCGACCGGGAGGCTTCTGGTGGGGTGGTCGGCGGCTCAAGTGAAGCTCGTCGACCCCAAGCCCCTTCGGTGTTACCGGTGCCTCCACACCGGGCACACGAAGGCCAAGTGCACCTCGGACGTCGACCGCAGCGACTACTGCTACCGCTGCGGCGCGCCGGGGCACCTAATGGCCCAATGTACCGCCGCCTTGCGCTGCGCTTTGTGCGAGGCGGCGGACAAGCCGGCGGATCACCGGCTTGGGAGTGCAGCGTGCACCACTCCCAAGCCGAAGAAGAAAAAGAAAAAGAAAAAGAAGAAGCCTCAAAAGGCAAAGCCCGCGGAGTCGGGGCAGAAGGCTGGCGGTGGCGTCATAGCCCCGTCGAGGCCCGATCCACCGTCCCCAAGGCCTGTAGAGGTAGCGCCGATGGTCACCGATTAGTGGGACTATCGGCGTGCTCCAGGCGAACCTAAACCACTGCGCCGCCGCTCAGGACCTTTACATCCAGAGCATGGCGCAGTGGCAGACCGGAGTAGGAATAATCACCGAGCCCTACCGACCTATCCCGCCCGATTCGCATTGGGCGGTTGACCGGGAGGGCTTGGTGGCTCTGGTCTCGCGCGCGGCTGCCGGTGCGCCCCCTTTACTGAGGATCAGGAGGGGGCGCTGTTGCGTGGCGGCCGCCGTGGGTTCGGTGACGGTGGTCGGAGTGTACTGCTCTCCGAATCGGAGCCTGTCTTGGTTCGAGCGTCTCCTGGAGGAGCTGGGAACGCTCGTGCGACAGGCTCACCCTTCACCCGTGCTCGTGGCTGGCGATTTCAACGCCAAGTCCACGGCATGGGGATCCCCCGCTACTTGTCCGCGGGGGGAGGCACTGGAAGATTGGTTGGTCTCGTCCGGGTTGATTCTGCTCAACCGGGGGACCGTCGACACGTGGGCGCGGCAACAGAGCGGGTCTATCGTGGACCTCACGTTCGCGTCCCCCGCTCTGGTGCCCCGTGTCCAAGGCTGGGAAGTCCTGGAGGGGGCGGAGACGTTATCGGACCACCGATACATTCGGTTCCGAATCTCCCCCCTTCCGGTTACCCCGAACAGCCTGGGTGGTCCTCCGCGTGGGGAGGACAACCCGAGATGGGCCCTAAGGCGGCTGAACCGCGAGCGTCTCGCGGAGGCCGCCTTGGTCCAAAGTTGGATTCCAGTGCCGGAGGGTCCGGTGGATGTGGATGAGGAAGCCGATTGGCTCAACGCGGCCATGACGCAGGTGTGCGACGCTAGCATGCCTCGCGTCGGGCCCCCCTCTCCACATCGTAAGGTGTATTGGTGGTCGCCCCAGCTAGCGCAGCTCCGTGCTGCGTGCGTGGCGGCGCGCCGCAAGTACACCCGAAGCCGGCGAAGACGACGTCGCGACGAAGCCCTGGAGACTCGGCTGTACGACGCGTACAGGGAGGCGAGAGCCGCCCTGCGCGTGGAAATCGCCGAGTCCAAGAAAAGGGCTTGGGAGGCAATGCTGGAGTCGATCGACCGCGACCCGTGGGGGAGGCCGTATCGGATGGTGCGTCATAAGCTCCGTCCCTGGGCCCCCCCGGTGACGCAATCGCTCCAGCCTGCGCTCGTGGAACAGATAGTAGCAGCTCTGTTCCCCGACCGGGGAGAGTTCGCTCCCCCTCCCATGGTCGGCGACGATGTCGCGGAGAGCAGTAGAGGACTTGTGCACGCGGAGGAAGCAGCATCGCCCGAGGTCACTCCCGGGCATCTGAGGGCGGCGGTCGCAAGGCTCAAGGCCAAGAACACCGCCCCAGGGCCCGACGGTATTCCCGGTCGGGCCTGGGCACTGGCTCTGCCCGATGCCTTAGAAGAGAGAGTGGCACGGCTGCTTACCTCCTGCCTGGAACAGGGCAAGTTTCCCCGCAGGTGGAAGGTGGGGAAACTTGTCCTCATCAAGAAGGAGGGACGACCGGCGGATTCGCCTTCGGCCTATCGGCCCATCGTGTTGCTCGACGATATCGGGAAGGTGTTCGAGCGTGTGCTCGCCCACCGTATCGCCGAGCACCTGGACGGTCCCGGGCCGGGTCTCTGCGATGTCCAGTATGGCTTCCGCAGAGCCCGGTCGACGGTGGACGCGATCCGCCGGGTGCAGTCCCTAGTGAAGGACGCGGCTTCGGGGACCGGGGTGGTATTGGCGGTGAGTTTAGACATCGCCAATGCTTTTAACACCCTCCCCTGGAGCTGCATCCATGAGGCGCTGCGCTACCATCGTGTGCCGGACTGCCTGCGGAGGGTAGTTCTGTCCTACCTCTCCCAACGGGCAGTCACCTATCCGACACAGGATGGTGGCGCCGCTCTGAGAGCAATGTCGTGCGGCGTTCCGCAGGGCTCCGTTTTAGGACCCCTGCTGTGGAACGTCGGCTATGACTGGGTGCTGCGCGGTGCGACTCTTCGGGGGGTCAGCGTAACGTGTTACGCTGACGATACCCTCGTCACCGCGCAGGGGGATACCTATAGGGAGGCGGCTCTCAGAGCAACAGCCGGAGTGGCCCACTTCGTGAGGCGAATCCGCCTTATTGGGTTGGAGGTCGCCTTGCAGAAGTCCGAGGCGGTTTGTTTTTCTTCCCCTCGGTCGGCGCCGCCGGCTGGAGCGCACATTGTGGTGGGCGGAGTATCGATCGGCATACGAAAGACGATGCGCTATTTGGGCATCGTCCTCGATAGCCGATGGTGCTTCCGGGAGCACTTCCAGGGACTCGCGCCCCGTCTCGTGGGTGCTGCGAGGGCGCTTGGTTGTCTGCTCCCGAATCTCGGTGGGCCCTCGGGCAGCTGCCGACGCCTTTACACGTCGGTGGTTCGCTCGATGGCACTATACGGGGCGCCCATATGGGTAGAGGCCCTCGACGCCGAAAATATCGCGCTGCTGCGACGGGCGCAGCGGGTGATGGCGTTGAGGGTCGTGAGAGGGTACGGCACGGTCTCGCTCGAGGCCGCGTGCGTGCTCGCAGGAACTCCACCATGGGACCTGGAGGCCGAGGTATTGGCGGAAGTTTTCTGCCGGACCTCTGAGGCCAGGGCCCGGGGAGTCGGCCCGCCGCCGAGGGAGGTCGCGTGCTGGAGGGAGGACCTCCGGGGCGATCTTCTTAGGCGGTGGTCCGAGCGGTTGGAAGAGCCTCGCGCCGGTGTTCTGACCATCGACGCGATCCGACCCATCCTGCAGGAGTGGGTCGACAGGCGGCACGGGGCGGTCACCTTTCGCCTGGCGCAGATGCTCACCGGACACGGTTGTTTCGGTGAGTATCTGTTCCGGGTGGCCAAGAGGGAGCCGTCTCCGGTGTGCCACAGCTGCGGCCACCCCGAGGACACAGCCACGCACACGCTGGCGGAGTGCCCGGGGTGGAGCCGTCAACGCGCAGCTCTTGTCGACGTAGTCGGCGCCGACCTAACGCTCTCGACCATCATCCAGGCGATGGTCGACAGTGAGGCGGCGTGGACGGCGATGATCACGTTCAGCGAGGACGTGATCTCGCTCAAGGAGGAGGCGGAGCGGATCAGGGAACTGGATCCTCTCGCTGATCCGATCCGCCGCAGGCGAGTCGGGCGAAGGCGGGCCGCGACGCTCCATCGCGGCCTTCCTCCTTGACGGGGACTCACGGCCCGCGGTACCAGGACTACCGCCGGCTGTGCAACGCCAGGTCCCCCCAGGTCGGTAGTGTCGTGTCTGCACACTGTACCTAGTAGGATGTCGTCCCCCCTACCCATAGGACGACACCACTGAAGGAAGCCCCTCCCGCTCTTTACACGGGAGGTGTGGCTGACCGCTGCGGGTGTTGTGGTTGTTGTGACCTTGTTCCCACGACACCCGCCCACTAGAAGCGGAGAAAGAGGGCACCCCGGTTAGGTTTAGTCCGTGCGAGTCGGACATAACCCGCGTGCGTCCTGGCACGCGGGTATCCATAACGGATTCCCCCGGGTTAAAAAAAAAAAAAAAAAAAAGGTTAGGTTAGGTTAGCTCTGTTCCCCGACCGGGGAGAGTTCACTCCCCCTCCCATGGTCGGCGACGATGTCGCGGAGAGCAGTAGAGGACTTGTGCACGCGGAGGAAACAGCATCGCCCGAGGTCACTCCCGGGCATCTGAGGGCGGCGGTTGCAAGGCTCAAGGCCAAAAACACCGCCCCAGGGCCCGACGGTATTCCCGGTCGGGCCTGGGCATTGGCTCTGCCCGATGCCTTAGAAGAGAGAGTGGCACGGCTGTTTACCTCCTGCCTGGAACAGGGCAAGTTTCCCCGCAGGTGGAAGGTGGGGAAACTTGTCCTCATCAAGAAGGAGGGACGACCGGCGGATTCGCCTTCGGCCTATCGGCCCATCGTGTTGCTCGACGATATCGGGAAGGTGTTCGAGCGTGTGCTCGCCCACCGTATCGTCGAGCACCTGGACGGTCCCGGGCCGGGTCTCTGCGATGTCCAGTATGGTTTCCGCAGAGCCCGGTCGACGGTGGACGCGATCCGCCGGGTGCAGTCCCTAGTGAAGGACGCGGCTTCGGGGAACGGGGTGGTATTGGCGGTGAGTATAGACATCGCCAATGCTTTTAACACCCTCCCCTGGAGCTGCATCCATGAGGCGCTGCGCTACCATCGTGTGCCGGACTGCCTGCGGAGGGTAGTTCTGTCCTACCTCTCCCAACGGGCAGTCACCTATCCGACACAGGATGGTGGCGCCGCTCTGAGAGCAATGTCGTGCGGCGTTCCGCAGGGCTCCGTTCTAGGACCCCTGCTGTGGAACGTCGGATACGACTGGGTGCTGCGCGGTGCGACTCTTCGGGGGGTCAGCGTAACGTGTTACGCTGACGATACCCTCGTCACCGCGCAGGGGGATACCTATAGGGAGGCGGCTCTCAGAGCAACAGCCGGAGTGGCCCACTTCGTGAGGCGAATCCGCCTTATTGGGTTGGATGTCGCCTTGCAGAAGTCCGAGGCGGTTTGTTTTTCTTCCCCTCGGTTGGCGCCGCCGGCTGGAGCGCACATTGTGGTGGGCGGAGTGTCGATCGGCATACGAGGGGCGATGCGTTATTTGGGCATCGTCCTCGATAGCCGATGGCGCTTCCGGGAGCACTTCCAGGGACTCGCGCCCCGACTCGTGGGTGCTGCGAGGGCGCTTGGTCGTTTGCTCCCGAATCTCGGTGGGCCCTCGGGCGGCTGCCGACGCCTTTACACGTCGGTGGTTCGCTCGATGGCACTATACGGGGCGCCCATATGGGTAGAGGCCCTCGACGCCGAAAATATCGCGCTGCTGCGACGGGCGCAGCGGGCGATGGCGTTGAGGGTCGTGAGAGGGTACGGCACGGTCTCGCTCGAGGCCGCGTGCGTGCTCGCAGGAACTCCACCATGGGACCTGGAGGCCGAGGTGTTGGCGGAAGTTTTCTGCCGGACCTCTGAGGCCAGGGCCCGGGGAGTCGGCCCGCCGCCGAGGGAGGTCGCGTGCTGGAGGGAGGACCTCCGGGGCGATCTTCTTAGGCGGTGGTCCGAGCGGTTGGAAGAGCCTCGCGCCGGTGTTCTGACCATCGACGCGATCCGACCCATCCTGCAGGAGTGGGTCGACAGGCGGCACGGGGCGGTCACCTTTCGCCTGGCGCAGATGCTCACCGGACACGGTTGTTTCGGTGAGTATCTGTTCCGGGTGGCCAAGAGGGAGCCGTCTCCGGTGTGCCACAGCTGCGGCCACCCCGAGGACACAGCCACGCACACGCTGGCGGAGTGCCCGGGGTGGAGCCGTCAACGCGCAGCTCTTGTCGACGTAGTCGGCGCCGACCTGACGCTCTCGACCATCATCCAGGCGATGGTCGACAGCGAGGCGGCGTGGACGGCGATGATCACGTTCAGCGAGGACGTGATCTCGCTCAAGGAGGAAGCGGAGCGGATCAGGGAACTGGATCCTCTCGCTGATCCGATCCGTCGCAGGCGAGTCGGGCGAAGGCGGGCCGCGACGCTCCATCGCGGCCTTCCTCCTTGACGGGGACTCACGGCCCGCGGTACCAGGACTACCGCCGGCTGTGCAACGTCAGGTCCCCCCAGGTCGGTAGTGTCGTGTCTGCACACTGTACCTAGTAGGATGTCGTCCCCCCTACCCATAGGACGACACCACTGAAGGAAGCCCCTCCCGCTTTACACGGGAGGTGTGGCTGACCGCTGCGGGTGTTGTGGTTGTTGTGACCTTGTTCCCACGACACCCGCCCACTAGAAGCGGCGATAGAGGACACCCCGGTTAGGTTTAGTCCGTGCGAGTCGGACATAACCCGCGTGCGTCCTGGCACGCGGGTATCCATAACGGATTCCCCCGGGTTAAAAAAAAAAAAAAAAAAAAAAAAAAAAAAGGTTAGGTTAGGTTGGGGTGCCAATGTCGGAGAACCTCCTCGTGTGCTCGCCCTTCCATCTGGGCGAGCCGGTGCACCCTGGGCAACACTGGGAACGACTTTACCAGTGGCTAATGCTCCGACACAGGGGGGGAAATCACGGTCCTGACCCGGCGTGGACAGGCGTGAGACGGCCACTCCTTGGACTTCTCGTTTATAGAAGCCCATTATGGAGTGGCCTGGGGCATACCGTACCTGAGCTCCCGCTCGGTACGGGGGCCCCCTTCACGGGGGCTGTATTAGGCAGTCTTCAGGCTGCCGAAGCCGGAACCCTGGCGCAAGTCAGAACCGGTGGGCACTGCCACGTGGCGGTGTCTGCGAGGAAGGACACCTCTATAAAAGAACCACTCGGTTGGAGCCTCCTGGCGTAGGCATTTCGCTGAAACCAGGAGGCGGGCCCGGTGTCTTCCCGACACCGTGGTGAGTCGTGTTGGCCGGATGGGTGCGCCTGTTCGGTCGTTCGGCGTCGGCCCGCAGCTCCGCTGCATCGGAGCTGTGGTGCCGTGATGGTGGGGTTCGGCTGAGTGGGCTTTGCTCGCTCGGCCGTCCGTGCAGTCCCGCCGGCGTTTGGCCGAGTGTGCGGGACCAATGTGGAGACAACCACGTTAAAAAACAAAAATAACAACAAAACAAAACAAAACAATCATGAAAAAGGTGAACTCGAAAACTGTACACCAGGAGGGTACCGGTCGCTCCGCGATCGGAGAATCCCTCCATGGCGGGGAGTCAGCACACACCCAGGTGTGTGATGACTCACCGCCATGCTGTCCCGTCGTATCTGGTGGGGACAAAGGCCACCTTAACGTGACGGAACCGGGGAGCAGACCCAGCGCTCCCAAATCAACAGCGTCGAGTGCGTACACCGGTACGCGGAGCCGGCGCTCGCGGACGTTCTATCGTTCGCCGGGCTCATCAGGTGCCCAGGAGAACACCGAGGCGTCGCCTTTGGCGACGAGAGCCGGTCGTTCCCAGTCGAGGTCGCCGTCCCCGACAAGGACGAGCCCAGTTTGTGCGGGCATGCCATCGCAGCCTACGAATGAAAAGGAGACCGAGGCGTCGCCTCCGGCGACGAGTGCCGGTCTCCCGCCGTCGAGGTCGCCGTCCCTCACGAGGACAACCAAGAAGGGGGATGCCGCAGTTAGCGCCACAACCACACCTCGTGGCAGGAGACCCGTGGTGGTGCTGAAGAGGCTCTTCGTACACTCGATGTACCCCAGCTCCACCCGGGAGTCTTCGGAGGCCGAGGAGGACGTCATGGTGCAGGAGGACCGGGGGAACCAGACGTTCTTCCGAGCGAGTCTCGGCACCCCGACCGGGGAGAACGTCGCCACTCCTCCGGTGTTCCAGCGGAAGCGGCAGGCTTCGACGTCGCCTCCAGATACCACCAGTTCCGCAGGGTCTGCTGCGGAAAGTGGTGGTGGGAAGCCGGAACTCAACAGAAAGCCCGTGAGCAAAAGGGGCAGGGGTCGCCCCCCTACCACGGGCCGGTACGTCGGCCTTGCGGCGGCGCAGGCGGAGCTCAACGCGCAGAGGCGCCTGGCCCTGGACCTCGACGCGGAGGAGGAGGTTGCGGCCAAGACAGCGGCCATCCGCCGCCGTCCTCCGTCGGAGGGCAAGCCGAGGGCGGAGGGTTACTCCTGCCCGGTGGAGTCAGCGCGGACAGCGCCTAGCGCGACCCTATGCCAGTGGGCTAGGGAGGGGCTGGACGCCCTCGGCATGGTCGGGGCGAGGTCGAAGAACCTGAAGGGGACATATGTACGCGTCATCAACGACGCGTCGTATACCCTTCAGGCAGTCTTCGACGAGCTCAGGCGGAGAACGGCGACGGAGGAGACGCAGCTGCTGGAGAGGGAGGTTTCCAGGCAAGCGACTCAGCTGGAGCTGCAGACCCGGAAGCTGGAGGAGCAGGCTGCGGAGATCAAGCAGCAAGCCCTCCAGCTGATGGAGTTGAGGGCGGAGATTGCGGCCCTGAGCCGGCCGGCGCCGCTGGCCCAAGCTGCCACAACTCCCTCCATGGAAGCAGGTGATGCGACGTCGCTCAAGGAGGAGGTGATGCGAGCGGTGAGGCTGGTCGTTGGCGATTTGGTGGCCGAGCGGATCGCCCCAATCGAGGCCAGACTCGGCCGGGAAACCGCATCCAACGTCGCCCCCTCCAACCCTGTCTTGTTTCCTCCGCGGACGGCTCCAGGCCAGTCCATGGAGGCAGCGGTGGCTCCACCACCGGCGTCGACGTCGCCTACGCCTCTGCCCGGCTTGGATGTCCCCAAATCCAGGGGGAAGAAGAAGCCGGGCAGAGGCAAGAAGGGGAAGGCCGCTGCTGTTCCCGCAGCCGCTCCTGCAGCCGCTCCTGCAGCTGCTCCTGCAGCCGTGCCTGCGGCACCTGAGTCCCAACCTTTCCCGCCACCACCAGTCCCCACGGAGGAACCGTGGAATGTGGTGGCGGCAAAGCCTAAGAAGAAGAAGGAAAAGAGGAAGGAGAAGGCCGCCAAGGCGACCCCAGCTTCCACCCGGCCTCCTCCTCCTCCTGCTCCACGCCGAGGAAAGCCCTCCGCTGCTCCCCAGAGCAAGCCCGGCGCAAACCTGCGTCCCCCGACGACGGCGGCTGTAGTTCTTACGCTACGGCCGGCTGCCGCCGAGGGGGGCGCTAGCTACGAGGCGCTCATTAAGGCGGCCAAGGCATCCATCAAGTTGGCCCAGCTGGGGATCACGGAGGGCGTGAAGATTAAGACGGCCGCCACCGGAGCCCGCCTCCTCGAGATCGGAGGCGAGGATCGAGAGGCGAGGGCGGACCGTCTAGCAGCAAGGCTGCGAGAGGTCCTCCCTGCGGAGACGGTAACGGTCTCCAGGCCTGTGAGGTGTGCAGAATTGCGCATCTCCGGGCTGGATGACTCCGTCTCCGCGGCAGAGGTGGCGGCCAGCGTGGAGTCCGCCGGCGGGTGCCCCGAGGGTACGGCCAGGCCCGGCTCTTTACACCGGGACTGGCGAGGCCTCGGGGTAGTGTTTGTTAAGTGCCCGGTGGCCGCGGCCAAGAAATTGGCTGCGACCGGGAGGCTACTGGTGGGGTGGTCGGCGGCTCAAGTGAAGCTCGTCGACCCCAAGCCCCTTCGGTGTTACCGGTGCCTCCACACCGGGCACACGAAGGCCAAGTGCACCTCGGACGTAGACCGCAGCGACTACTGCTACCGCTGCGGCGCGCCGGGGCACCTAATGGCCCAGTGCTCTGCCGCCTTGCGCTGCGCTTTGTGCGAGGCGGCAGACAAGCCGGCGGATCACCGGCTTGGGAGTGCAGCGTGCACCACTCCCAAGCCGAAGAAAAAGAAGAAGAGAAAGAAGAAGCCTCTAAAGGCAAAGCCCGTGGAGTCGGGGCAGAAGGCTGGCGGCGGCGTCATAGCCCCGTCTAGGCCCGATCCACCGTCCCCAAGGCCTGTAGAGGTAGCGCCGATGGTCACCGATTAGTGGGACTATCGGCGTGCTCCAGGCGAACCTAAACCACTGCGCCGCCGCTCAGGACCTTTACATCCAGAGCATGGCGCAGTGGCAGACCGGAGTAGGGATAATCACCGAGCCCTACCGACCTATCCCGCCCGATTCGCATTGGGCGGTTGACCGGGAGGGCTTGGTGGCTCTGGTCTCGCGCGCGGCTGCCGGTGCGCCCCCTTTATTGAGGATCAGGAGGGGGCGCTGTTGCGTGGCGGCCGCCGTGGGTTCGGTGACGGTGGTCGGAGTGTACTGCTCTCCGAATCGGAGCCTGTCTTGGTTCGAGCGTCTCCTGGAGGAGCTGGGAACGCTCGTGCGACAGGCTCACCCTTCACCCGTGCTCGTGGCTGGCGATTTCAACGCCAAGTCCACGGCATGGGGATCCCCCGCTACTTGTCCGCGGGGGGAGGCACTGGAAGATTGGTTGGTCTCGTCCGGGTTGATTCTGCTCAACCGGGGGACCGTCGACACGTGGGCGCGGCAACAGAGCGGGTCTATCGTGGACCTCACGTTCGCGTCCCCCGCTCTGGTGCCCCGTGTCCAAGGCTGGGAAGTCCTGGAGGGGGCGGAGACGTTATCGGACCACCGATACATTCGGTTCCGAATCTCCCCCCTTCCGGTTGCCCCGAACAGCCTGGGTGGTCCTCCGCGTGGGGAGGACAACCCGAGATGGGCCCTAAGGCGGCTGAACCGCGAGCGTCTCGCGGAGGCCGCCTTGGTCCAAAGTTGGATTCCAGTGCCGGAGGGTCCGGTGGATGTGGATGAGGAAGCCGATTGGCTCAACGCGGCCATGACGCAGGTGTGCGACGCTAGCATGCCTCGCGTCGGGCCCCCCTCTCCACATCGTAAGGTGTATTGGTGGTCGCCCCAGCTAGCGCAGCTCCGTGCTGCGTGCGTGGCGGCGCGCCGCAGGTACACCCGAAGCCGGCGAAGACGACGTCGCGACGGAGCCCTGGAGACTCGGCTGTACGACGCGTACAGGGAGGCGAGAGCCGCCCTGCGCGTGGAAATCGCCGAGTCCAAGAAAAGGGCCTGGGAGGCAATGCTGGAGTCGATCGATCGCGACCCGTGGGGGAGGCCGTATCGGATGGTGCGTCACAAGCTCCGTCCCTGGGCCCCCCCGGTGACGCAATCGCTCCAGCCTGCGCTCGTGGAACAGATAGTAGCAGCTCTGTTCCCCGACCGGGGAGAGTTCGCTCCCCCTCCCATGGTCGGCGACGATGTCGCGGAGAGCAGTAGAGGACTTGTGCACGCGGAGGAAGCAGCATCGCCCGAGGTCACTCCCGGGCATCTGAGGGCGGCGGTTGCAAGGCTCAAGGCCAAGAACACCGCCCCAGGGCCCGACGGTATTCCCGGTCGGGCCTGGGCATTGGCTCTGCCCGATGCCTTAGAAGAGAGAGTGGCACGGCTGTTTACCTCCTGCCTGGAACAGGGCAAGTTTCCCCGCAGGTGGAAGGTGGGGAAACTTGTCCTCATTAAGAAGGAGGGACGACCGGCGGATTCGCCTTCGGCCTATCGGCCCATCGTGTTGCTCGACGATATCGGGAAGGTGTTCGAGCGTGTGCTCGCCCACCGTATCGTCGAGCACCTGGACGGTCCCGGGCCGGGTCTCTGCGATGTCCAGTATGGTTTCCGCAGAGCCCGGTCGACGGTGGACGCGATCCGCCGGGTGCAGTCCCTAGTGAAGGACGCGGCTTCGGGGACCGGGGTGGTATTGGCGGTGAGTTTAGACATCGCCAATGCTTTTAACACCCTCCCCTGGAGCTGCATCCATGAGGCGCTGCGCTACCATCGTGTGCCGGACTGCCTGCGGAGGGTAGTTCTGTCCTACCTCTCCCAACGGGCAGTCACCTATCCGACACAGGATGGTGGCGCCGCTCTGAGAGCAATGTCGTGCGGCGTTCCGCAGGGCTCCGTTCTAGGACCCCTGCTGTGGAACGTCGGCTATGACTGGGTGCTGCGCGGTGCGACTCTTCGGGGGGTCAGCGTAACGTGTTACGCTGACGATACCCTCGTCACCGCGCAGGGGGATACCTACAGGGAGGCGGCTCTCAGAGCAACAGCCGGAGTGGCCCACTTCGTGAGGCGAATCCGCCTTATTGGGTTGGATGTCGCCTTGCAGAAGTCCGAGGCGGTTTGTTTTTCTTCCCCTCGGTCGGCGCCGCCGGCTGGAGCGCACATTGTGGTGGGCGGAGTGTCGATCGGCATACGAGGGGCGATGCGTTATTTGGGCATCGTCCTCGATAGCCGATGGCGCTTCCGGGAGCACTTCCAGGGACTCGCGCCCCGACTCGTGGGTGCTGCGAGGGCGCTTGGTCGTTTGCTCCCGAATCTCGGTGGGCCCTCGGGCAGCTGCCGACGCCTTTACACGTCGGTGGTTCGCTCGATGGCACTATACGGGGCGCCCATATGGGTAGAGGCCCTCGACGCCGAAAATATCGCGCTGCTGCGACGGGCGCAGCGGGCGATGGCGTTGAGGGTCGTGAGAGGGTACGGCACGGTCTCGCTCGAGGCCGCGTGCGTGCTCGCAGGAACTCCACCATGGGACCTGGAGGCCGAGGTGTTGGCGGAAGTTTTCTGCCGGACCTCTGAGGCCAGGGCCCGGGGAGTCGGCCCGCCGCCGAGGGAGGTCGCGTGCTGGAGGGAGGACCTCCGGGGCGATCTTCTTAGGCGGTGGTCCGAGCGGTTGGAAGAGCCTCGCGCCGGTGTTCTGACCATCGACGCGATCCGACCCATCCTGCAGGAGTGGGTCGACAGGCGGCACGGGGCGGTCACCTTTCGCCTGGCGCAGATGCTCACCGGACACGGTTGTTTCGGTGAGTATCTGTTCCGGGTGGCCAAGAGGGAGCCGTCTCCGGTGTGCCACAGCTGCGGCCACCCCGAGGACACAGCCACGCACACGCTGGCGGAGTGCCCGGGGTGGAGCCGTCAACGCGCAGCTCTTGTCGACGTAGTCGGCGCCGACCTAACGCTCTCGACCATCATCCAGGCGATGGTCGACAGTGAGGCGGCGTGGACGGCGATGATCACGTTCAGCGAGGACGTGATCTCGCTCAAGGAGGAGGCGGAGCGGATCAGGGAACTGGATCCTCTCGCTGATCCGATCCGCCGCAGGCGAGTCGGGCGAAGGCGGGCCGCGACGCTCCATCGCGGCCTTCCTCCTTGACGGGGACTCACGGCCCGCGGTACCAGGACTACCGCCGGCCGTGCAACGCCAGGTCCCCCCAGGTCGGTAGTGTCGTGTCTGCACACTGTACCTAGTAGGATGTCGTCCCCCCTACCCATAGGACGACACCACTGAAGGAAGCCCCTCCCGCTCTTTACACGGGAGGTGTGGCTTACCGCTGCGGGTGTTGTGGTTGTTGTGACCTTGTTCCCACGACACCCGCCCACTAGAAGCGGAGAAAGAGGACACCCCGGTTAGGTTTAGTCCGTGCGAGTCGGACATAACCCGCGTGCGTCCTGGCACGCGGGTATCCATAACGGATTCCCCCGGGTTAAAAAAAAAAAAAAAAAAAAAAAAAAAAAAGGTTAGGTTAGGTTAGGTTAGGTTAGGTTAGGTTAGGTTAGGTTAGGTTAGGTTAGAGAAGACCGGGGGTGCCAATGTCGGAGAACCTCCTCGTGTGCTCGCCCTTCCATCTGGGCGAGCCGGTGCACCCTGGGCAACACTGGGAACGACTTTACCAGTGGCTAATGCTCCGACACAGGGGGGGAAATCACGGTCCTGACCCGGCGTGGACAGGCGTGAGACGGCCACTCCTTGGACTTCTCGTTTATAGAAGCCCATTATGGAGTGGCCTGGGGCATACCGTACCTGAGCTCCCGCTCGGTACGGGGGCCCCCTTCATGGGGGCTGTATTAGGCAGTCTTCAGGCTGCCGAAGCCGGAACCCTGGCGCAAGTCAGAACCGGTGGGCACTGCCACGTGGCGGTGTCTGCGAGGAAGGACACCTCTATAAAAGAACCACTCGGTTGGAGCCTCCTGGCGTAGGCACTTCGCTGAAACCAGGAGGCGGGCCCGGTGTCTTCCCGACACCGTGGTGAGTCGTGTTGGCCGGATGGGTGCGCCTGTTCGGTCGTTCGGCGTCGGCCCGCAGCTCCGTTGTATCGGAGCTGTGGCGCCGCGATGGTGGTGCTCGGCTGAGTGGGCTTGCTCGCTCAGCCGCTCGGGGTAGTCCCGCCGGCGTTTGGCCGAGTTTGCGGGACCAAAGTGGAAGCAAACCACGTTAAAAAACAAAATAAACAACAACAACAAAAAATGAAAAAGGTGAACTTGGTAACATTACACCAGGAGGGTACCGGTCGCCCCGCGACCGGAGAATCCCTCCATTGCGGGGAGTCAGCACACACTCAGGTGTGTGATGACTCGCCGCAATGCAGTCCCGTCGTATCTGGTGGGGACACAAGCCACCTAGGTTCGAGTGAACCGGGGAGCAGACCCAGCGCTCCCAGAACTGCGTCGAGTGCGTACCGCGGTACGCGGAGCCGGCGCTCGCGAACATTTTACTGTTCGCCGGGCTCAGCAGGTGCCCAGGAGACGACCGAGGCGTCGCCTTTGGCGACGAGAGCCGGTCGTTCTCAGTCGAGGTCGCCGTCCCCGACAAGGACGAGCACAGTCTGTGGGGGAACGAAGGCAGAGGAGACCGAGGCGTCGCCTTTGGCGATGAGTGCCGGTCTGCCGCCGTCGAGGTCACCGTCCCTCACGAGGACGGCCAAGAAGAAGGGGGATGTGACGCCCGCCACCACACCCCGGGGCAGGAGACCCGTGGTGGTCCTGAAGCGTTTATTTATACGCTCGATGAACCCCAGCTCCACCCGGGATTCATCGGAGGCTGAGGACGACGTGATGGTGCAGGAGGACCGGGGGAATCAAACATTCTTCCGAGAGAGCCTTGGCACCCCCACCGGGGAGAACGTCGCCACACCTCCGGTGTTTCAGAGGAAGCGGCAGGCGTCGCCGTCGCCCCCAGAGACCACAAGCTCCGCAGAGTCTGCGAAAGAAAGTGGTGGGAAGCCGGTACCCGCCAGGAAGCCCGTGAGCAAAAGGGGCAGGGGTCGCCCCCCTACCACGGGCCGGTACGTCGGCCTCGCAGCTGCGCAGGCCGAGCTGAACGCGCAGAGGCGCCTGGCCCTGGACCTCGACGCGGAGGAGGAGCTTGCGGCCAAGGCAGCGGCCATCCGCCGCCGTCCTCCGTCGGAGGGCAAGCCGAGGGCGGAGAACTACTCCTGCCCGGCGGAGTCAACGCGCACAGCACCGAGCGCGATCCTGTGCCAGTGGGCTAAGGAGGGCCTGGACGCCCTCGGCATGGTCGGGGCAAGGTCGAAGAACCTGAAGGGTACATATGTACGCGTCATCAATGACGCGTCGTGTACCCTTCAGGCAGTCTTCGACGAGCTGAGACGGCGGACGGCCTCGGAGGAGACGCTGCTGCTGGAGAAGGAGGTCGGCAGGCAAGCAGCTCTGCTGGAGCGGCAGACTCGCCAGCTGGAGGAGCAGGCTGCCGAGATTAAGCAGCAGGCCCTGGAATTAACACAGCTGAGGGCGGAGATTGCGGCCTTGAGCAGGCCGGCGGCAGTGGCGCAGGCTGCTCCAGCTTGCCCCAGGGAGGCACCATCGCTCAAGGAGGAGGTGATGCGGGCGGTGAGGTTGGTCGTCGGCGAATTGGTGGCCGACCGGATCGCCCCAATCGAGGCCAGACTCGGCCGGGAAACCGCGTCCAGCGTCGCCCCCTCCGATCCTGTGTCGCCTCCTCCGCGGACGGATCCAGGCCTGTCCGTAGTTCCACCACCAACTGCTTCGACGTCGCATGCGCCTCTGCCCGGCTTGGATGTCCCCAAATCCAAGGGGAAGAAGAAGCCGGGCAGAAGCAAGAAGGGGAAGGCCGCTGCCGTCCCTGCAGCCGCTCCTGCAGCCGCTCCTGCAGCCGTCCGTGCAGCCCCTGAGTCCCGACCAGTTCCGCCGCCACCGGTCCCCACGGAGGAACCGTGGAGTGTGGTGGCGGCGAGGAAGAAGGGAAAGAAGAAGGAGAAGGCCGCCAAGGCGACCCCGGCTTCCACCCGGCGGCCTCCTCCTCCTCCTCCTACTCCACGCAGAGGGAAGCCCTCCGCTGCTCCCCAGAGCAAGCCCGGCGCCAACCTGCGTCCCCCGACGACGGCGGCTGTAGTTCTTACGCTACGGCCAGCGGCCGCCGAAGGGGGCGCTAGCTACGAGGCGCTCATCAAGGCAGCCAAGGCCTCCATAAAGCTGGCCCAGCTGGGGATCACGGAGGGCGTGAAGATCAAGACGGCCGCCACCGGAGCCCGCCTCCTCGAGATCGGAGGCGAGGATAGAGAGGCGAGGGCGGACCGCCTAGCAGCGAAGCTGCGTGAGGTCCTCCCTGCGGAGACGGTAACGGTCTCCAGGCCTGTGAGGTGTGCAGAACTGCGCATCTCCGGGCTGGATGACTCCGTCTCCGCGGCAGAGGTGGCGGCCAGCGTGGAGTCCGCCGGCGGGTGCCCCGAGGGTACCGCCAGACCCGGCTCTTTACACCGGGACTGGCGAGGCCTCGGGGTAGTGTTTGTGAAGTGCCCGGTGGCCGCGGCCAAGAAATTGGCTGCGACCGGGAGGCTTCTGGTGGGGTGGTCGGCGGCTCAAGTGAAGCTCGTCGACCCCAAGCCCCTTCGGTGTTACCGGTGCCTCCACACCGGGCACACGAAGGCCAAGTGCACCTCGGACGTCGACCGCAGCGACTACTGCTACCGCTGCGGCGCGCCGGGGCACCTAATGGCCCAATGTACCGCCGCCTTGCGCTGCGCTTTGTGCGAGGCGGCGGACAAGCCGGCGGATCACCGGCTTGGGAGTGCAGCGTGCACCACTCCCAAGCCGAAAAAGAAAAAGAAGAAGAAGAAGAAGAAGCCTCAAAAGGCAAAGCCCGTGGAGTCGGGGCAGAAGGCTGGCGGTGGCGTCATAGCCCCGTCTAGGCCCGATCCACCGTCCCCAAGGCCTGTAGAGGTAACGCCGATGGTTACCGATTAGTGGGACTATCGGCGTGCTCCAGGCGAACCTAAACCACTGCGCCGCCGCTCAGGACCTTTACATCCAGAGCATGGCGCAGTGGCAGACCGGAGTAGGGATAATCACCGAGCCCTACCGACCTATCCCGCCCGATTCGCATTGGGCGGTTGACCGGGAGGGCTTGGTGGCTCTGGTCTCGCGCGCGGCTGCCGGTGCGCCCCCTTTATTGAGGATCAGGAGGGGGCGCTGTTGCGTGGCGGCCGCCGTGGGTTCGGTGACGGTGGTCGGAGCGTACTGCTCTCCGAATCGGAGCCTGTCCTGTTTCGAGCGTACCCTGGAGGAGCTGGGAACGCTCGTGCGACAGGCTCACCCTTCACCCGTGCTCGTGGCTGGCGATTTCAACGCCAAGTCCACGGCATGGGGATCCCCCGCTACTTGTCCGCGGGGGGAGGTACTGGAAGATTGGTTGGTCTCGTCCGGGTTGATTCTGCTCAACCGGGGGACCGTCGACACGTGGGCGCGGCAACAGAGCGGGTCTATCGTGGACCTCACGTTCGCGTCCCCCGCTCTGGTGCCCCGTGTCCAAGGCTGGGAAGTCCTGGAGGGGGTCGAGACGTTAGCGGACCACCGATATATTCGGTTCCGAATCTCCCCCCTTCCGGTTGCCCCGAACAGCCTGGGTGGTCCTCCGCGTGGGGAGGACAACCCGAGATGGGCCCTAAGGCGGCTGAACCGCGAGCGTCTCGCGGAGGCCGCCTTGGTCCAAAGTTGGATTCCAGTGCCGGAGGGTCCGGTGGATGTGGATGAGGAAGCCGATTGGCTCAACGCGGCCATGACGCAGGTGTGCGACGCCAGCATGCCTCGCGTCGGGCCCCCCTCTCCACATCGTAAGGTGTACTGGTGGTCGCCCCAGCTAGCGCAGCTCCGTGCTGCGTGCGTGGCGGCGCGCCGCAAGTACACCCGAAGCCGGCGAAGACGACGTCGCGACGAAGCCCTGGAGACTCGGCTGTACGACGCGTACAGGGAGGCGAGAGCCGCCCTGCGCGCGGAAATCGCCGAGTCCAAGAAAAGGGCTTGGGAGGCAATGCTGGAGTCGATCGACCGCGACCCGTGGGGGAGGCCGTATAGGACGGTGCGTCAAAAGCTCCGCCCCTGGGCCCCCCCGGTGACGCAATCGCTCCAGCCTGCGCTCGTGGAACAGATAGTAGCAGCTCTGTTCCCCGACCGGGGAGAGTTCACTCCCCCTCCCATGGTCGGCGACGATGTCGCGGAGAGCAGTAGAGGACTTGTGCACGCGGAGGAAACAGCATCGCCCGAGGTCACTCCCGGGCATCTGAGGGCGGCGGTTGCAAGGCTCAAGGCCAAAAACACCGCCCCAGGGCCCGACGGTATTCCCGGTCGGGCCTGGGCATTGGCTCTGCCCGATGCCTTAGAAGAGAGAGTGGCACGGCTGTTTACCTCCTGCCTGGAACAGGGCAAGTTTCCCCGCAGGTGGAAGGTGGGGAAACTTGTCCTCATCAAGAAGGAGGGACGACCGGCGGATTCGCCTTCGGCCTATCGGCCCATCGTGTTGCTCGACGATATCGGGAAGGTGTTCGAGCGTGTGCTCGCCCACCGTATCGTCGAGCACCTGGACGGCCCCGGGCCGGGTCTCTGCGATGTCCAGTATGGTTTCCGCAGAGCCCGGTCGACGGTGGACGCGATCCGCCGGGTGCAGTCCCTAGTGAAGGACGCGGCTTCGGGGACCGGGGTGGTATTGGCGGTGAGTTTAGATATCGCCAATGCTTTTAACACCCTCCCCTGGAGCTGCATCCATGAGGCGCTGCGCTACCATCGTGTGCCGGACTGCCTGCGGAGGGTAGTTCTGTCCTACCTCTCCCAACGGGCAGTCACCTATCCGACACAGGATGGTGGCGCCGCTCTGAGAGCAATGTCGTGCGGCGTTCCGCAGGGCTCCGTTCTAGGACCCCTGCTGTGGAACGTCGGCTATGACTGGGTGCTGCGCGGTGCGACTCTTCGGGGGGTCAGCGTAACGTGTTACGCTGACGATACCCTCGTCACCGCGCAGGGGGATACCTACAGGGAGGCGGCTCTCAGAGCAACAGCCGGAGTGGCCCACTTCGTGAGGCGAATCCGCCTTATTGGGTTGGATGTCGCCTTGCAGAAGTCCGAGGCGGTTTGTTTTTCTTCCCCTCGGTCGGCGCCGCCGGCTGGAGCGCACATTGTGGTGGGCGGAGTGTCGATCGGCATACGAGGGGCGATGCGTTATTTGGGCATCGTCCTCGATAGCCGATGGCGCTTCCGGGAGCACTTCCAGGGACTCGCGCCCCGACTCGTGGGTGCTGCGAGGGCGCTTGGTCGTTTGCTCCCGAATCTCGGTGGGCCCTCGGGCAGCTGCCGACGCCTTTACACGTCGGTGGTTCGCTCGATGGCACTATACGGGGCGCCCATATGGGTAGAGGCCCTCGACGCCGAAAATATCGCGCTGCTGCGACGGGCGCAGCGGGCGATGGCGTTGAGGGTCGTGAGAGGGTACGGCACGGTCTCGCTCGAGGCCGCGTGCGTGCTCGCAGGAACTCCACCATGGGACCTGGAGGCCGAGGTGTTGGCGGAAGTTTTCTGCCGGACCTCTGAGGCCAGGGCCCGGGGAGTCGGCCCGCCGCCGAGGGAGGTCGCGTGCTGGAGGGAGGACCTCCGGGGCGATCTTCTTAGGCGGTGGTCCGAGCGGTTGGAAGAGCCTCGCGCCGGTGTTCTGACCATCGACGCGATCCGACCCATCCTGCAGGAGTGGGTCGACAGGCGGCACGGGGCGGTCACCTTTCGCCTGGCGCAGATGCTCACCGGACACGGTTGTTTCGGTGAGTATCTGTTCCGGGTGGCCAAGAGGGAGCCGTCTCCGGTGTGCCACAGCTGCGGCCACCCCGAGGACACAGCCACGCACACGCTGGCGGAGTGCCCGGGGTGGAGCCGTCAACGCGCAGCTCTTGTCGACGTAGTCGGCGCCGACCTAACGCTCTCGACCATCATCCAGGCGATGGTCGACAGTGAGGCGGCGTGGACGGCGATGATCACGTTCAGCGAGGACGTGATCTCGCTCAAGGAGGAGGCGGAGCGGATCAGGGAACTGGATCCTCTCGCTGATCCGATCCGTCGCAGGCGAGTCGGGCGAAGGCGGGCCGCGACGCTCCATCGCGGCCTTCCTCCTTGACGGGGACTCACGGCCCGCGGTACCAGGACTACCGCCGGCTGTGCAACGCCAGGTCCCCCCAGGTCGGTAGTGTCGTGTCTGCACACTGTACCTAGTAGGATGTCGTCTCCCCTACCCATAGGACGACACCACTGAAGGAAGCCCCTCCCGCTCTTTACACGGGAGGTGTGGCTGACCGCTGCGGGTGTTGTGGTTGTTGTGACCTTGTTCCCACGACACCCGCCCACTAGAAGCGGAGAAAGAGGACACCCCGGTTAGGTTTAGTCCGTGCGAGTCGGACATAACCCGCGTGCGTCCTGGCACGCGGGTATCCATAACGGATTCCCCCGGGTTAAAAAAAAAAAAAAAAAAAAAAAAAAAAGGTTAGAGAAGACCGAGGCGTCGCCTTTGGCGACGAGAGCCGGTCGTTCTCAGTCGAGGTCGCCGTCCCCGACAAGGACGAGCCCAGCTAGTGCGGATATGCCATCGCCAACGAAGGCAAAGGAGACCGAGGCGTCGCCTATGGCGACGAGTGCCGGTCTCCCGCCGTCGAGGTCGCCGTCCCTAACAAGGACGACCAAGAAGGGGGATGCCGCAGCCAGCGCCACAGCCACACCCCGTGGCAGGAGACCCGTGGTGGTGCTGAAGCGGCTGTTTATACGGCCGATGCATCCCAGCTCCACCCGGGACTCATCTGACGGAGCTGAGGACGACGACGTCATGGTGCAGGAGGACCGGGGGAACCAGACGTTCTTCCGGGCGAGTCTCGGCACCCCGACCGGAGAGAACGTCGCCACGCCCCCGGTGTTCCAGAGGAAGCGGCAGGCGTCGACGTCGCCCCCAGACACCACAAGCTCCGCACAGTCTGCTGCGGAAAGTTGTGGCAAGACGGAACCCGCGAGAAAGCCCGTGAGCAAAAGGGGCAGGGGTCGCCCCCCTACCACGGGCCGGTACGTCGGCCTTGCGGCGGCGCAGGCCGAGTTAAACGCACAGAGGCGCCTGGCCCTGGACCTTGACGCGGAGGAGGAGGTTGCGGCCAAGACAGCGGCCATCCGCCGCCGTCCTCCGTCGGAGAGCAAGCCGAGGGCCGAGGGCTACTCCTGCCCAGCGGAGTCAGCGCGGACAGCGCCGAGCGCGACTCTCTGCCAGTGGGCTAGGGAGGGGCTGGACGCCCTCGGCATGGTCGGAGCGAGGTCGAAGAACCTGAAGGGGACATACGTACGCGTCATTAATGACGCGTCGTATACCCTTCAGGCAGTCTTCGACGAGCTTAGGCGGAGAACGGCCTCGGAGGAGACGCAGCTGCTTGAGAAGGAGGTCTCCAGGCAAGCGGCTCTGCTGGAGCTGCAAACTAGCAAGCTGGAGGAGCAGGCTGCCGAGATAAGGCAGCAAGCTCTCCAGCTAATTGAGCTGAGGGCGGAGATTGCGGCCTTGAGCCGGCCGGCGGCGGTGGCGCGGGCTGCTCCAACTTTGCCCGTGGAAGCAGGAGGGCGCTCACTGAAGGAGGAGGTGATGCGCGCCGTGAGGTTGGTCGTCGGCGAGTTGGTGGCCGACCGGATCGCCCCAATCGAGGCCAGACTCGGCCGGGAGATCGCCCCCTCCGATTCTGTTCTGTCTCCTCCACGGGCGGCCCCAGACCAGTCCATGGAGGCAGTGGTGGCTCCACCACCGGCCTCGACGTCGCCCGCGCCTCTGCCTGGCTTGGATGTCCCCAAATCTAGGGGGAAGAAGAAGCCGGGCAGAGGCAAGAAGGGGAAGGCCGCTGCTGTCCCTGCAGCCGCTCCTGCAGCCGCTCCTGCAGCCGTCCGTGTAGCCCCTGAGTCTCGACCAGTTCCGCCACCACCAGTCCCCACGGAGGAACCGTGGAATGTGGTGGCGGCAAAGCCTAAGAAGAAGAAGGAAAAGAGGAAGGAGAAGGCCGCCAAGGCGACCCCAGCTTCCACCCGGCCTCCTCCTCCTCCTGCTCCACGCCGAGGAAAGCCCTCCGCTGCTCCCCAGAGCAAGCCCGGCGCCAACCTGCGTCCCCCGACGACGGCGGCTGTAGTTCTTACGCTACGGCCAGCGGCCGCCGAAGGGGGCGCCAGTTACGAGGCGCTTATAAAGGCTGCGAAGGCCTCAATCAAGCTGGCCCAGCTGGGGATCACGGAGGGCGTGAAAATCAAGACGGCCGCCACCGGAGCCCGCCTCCTCGAGATCGGAGGCGAGGATCGAGAGGCGAGGGCGGACCGTTTAGCAGCAAGGCTGCGAGAGGTCCTCCCTGCGGAGACGGTAACGGTCTCCAGGCCTGTGAGGTGTGCAGAACTGCGCATCTCCGGGCTGGATGACTCCGTCTCCGCGGCAGAGGTGGCGGCCAGCGTGGAGTCCGCCGGCGGGTGCCCCGAGGGTACGGCCAGACCCGGCTCTTTACACCGGGACTGGCGAGGCCTCGGGGTTGTGTTCGTCAAGTGCCCGGTGGCCGCGGCCAAGAAATTGGCTGCGGCCGGGAGGCTACTGGTGGGGTGGTCGGCGGCTCAAGTGAAGCTCGTCGACCCCAAGCCCCTTCGGTGCTACCGGTGCCTCCACACCGGGCACACGAAGGCCAAGTGCACCTCGGACGTGGACCGCAGCGACTACTGCTACCGCTGCGGCGCGCCGGGGCACCTAATGGCCCAGTGCACTGCCGCCTTGCGCTGCGCTTTGTGCGAGGCGGCAGACAAGCCGGCGGATCACCGGCTTGGGAGTGCAGCGTGCACCACTCCCAAGCCGAAGAAGAAAAAGAAGAAGAAGAAGAAGAAGCCTCTAAAGGCAAAGCCCGTGGAGTCGGGGCAGAAGGCTGGCGGTGGCGTCATAGCCCCGTCTAGGCCCGATCCACCGTCCCCAAGGCCTGTTGAGGTAGCGCCGATGGTCACAGATTAGTGGGACTATCGGCGTGCTCCAGGCGAACCTAAACCACTGCGCCGCCGCTCAGGACCTTTACATCCAGAGCATGGCGCAGTGGCAGACCGGAGTAGGGATAATCACCGAGCCCTACCGACCTATCCCGCCCGATTCGCATTGGGCGGTTGACCGGGAGGGCTTGGTGGCTCTGGTCTCGCGCGCGGCTGCCGGTGCGCCCCCTTTATTGAGGATCAGGAGGGGGCGCTGTTGCGTGGCGGCCGCCGTGGGTTCGGTGACGGTGGTCGGAGCGTACTGCTCTCCGAATCGGAGCCTGTCTTGGTTCGAGCGTCTCCTGGAGGAGCTGGGAACGCTCGTGCGACAGGCTCACCCTTCACCCGTGCTCGTGGCTGGCGATTTCAACGCCAAGTCCACGGCATGGGGATCCCCCGCTACTTGTCCGCGGGGGGAGGCACTGGAAGATTGGTTGGTCTCGTCCGGGTTGATTCTGCTCAACCGGGGGACCGTCGACACGTGGGCGCGGCAACAGAGCGGGTCTATCGTGGACCTCACGTTCGCGTCCCCCGCTCTGGTGCCCCGTGTCCAAGGCTGGGAAGTCCTGGAGGGGGCGGAGACGTTATCGGACCACCGATACATTCGGTTCCGAATCTCCCCCCTTCCGGTTGCCCCGAACAGCCTGGGTGGTCCTCCGCGTGGGGAGGACAACCCGAGATGGGCCCTAAGGCGGCTGAACCGCGAGCGTCTCGCGGAGGCCGCCTTGGTCCAAAGTTGGGTTCCAGTGCCGGAGGGTCCGGCGGATGTGGATGAGGAAGCCGATTGGCTCAACGCGGCCATGACGCAGGTGTGCGACGCTAGCATGCCTCGCGTCGGGCCCCCCTCTCCACATCGTAAGGTGTACTGGTGGTCGCCCCAGCTAGCGCAGCTCCGTGCTGCGTGCGTGGCGGCGCGCCGCAAGTACACCCGAAGCCGGCGAAGACGACGTCGCGACGAAGCCCTGGAGACTCGGCTGTACGACGCGTACAGGGAGGCGAGAGCCGCCCTGCGCGCGGAAATCGCCGAGTCCAAGAAAAGGGCTTGGGAGGCAATGCTGGAGTCGATCGACCGCGACCCGTGGGGGAGGCCGTATAGGACGGTGCGTCAAAAGCTCCGTCCCTGGGCCCCCCCGGTGACGCAATCGCTCCAGCCTGCGCTCGTGGAACAGATAGTAGCAGCTCTGTTCCCCGACCGGGGAGAGTTCACTCCCCCTCCCATGGTCGGCGAAGATGTCGCGGAGAGCAGTAGAGGACTTGTGCACGCGGAGGAAACAGCATCGCCCGAGGTCACTCCCGGGCATCTGAGGGCGGCGGTTGCAAGGCTCAAGGCCAAGAACACCGCCCCAGGGCCCGACGGTATTCCCGGTCGGGCCTGGGCATTGGCTCTGCCCGATGCCTTAGAAGAGAGAGTGGCACGGCTGTTTACCTCCTGCCTGGAACAGGGCAAGTTTCCCCGCAGGTGGAAGGTGGGGAAACTTGTCCTCATTAAGAAGGAGGGACGACCGGCGGATTCGCCTTCGGCCTATCGGCCCATCGTGTTGCTCGACGATATCGGGAAGGTGTTCGAGCGTGTGCTCGCCCACCGTATCGTCGAGCACCTGGACGGTCCCGGGCCGGGTCTCTGCGATGTCCAGTATGGTTTCCGCAGAGCCCGGTCGACGGTGGACGCGATCCGCCGGGTGCAGTCCCTAGTGAAGGACGCGGCTTCGGGGACCGGGGTGGTATTGGCGGTGAGTTTAGACATCGCCAATGCTTTTAACACCCTCCCCTGGAGCTGCATCCATGAGGCGCTGCGCTACCATCGTGTGCCGGACTGCCTGCGGAGGGTAGTTCTGTCCTACCTCTCCCAACGGGCAGTCACCTATCCGACACAGGATGGTGGCGCCGCTCTGAGAGCAATGTCGTGCGGCGTTCCGCAGGGCTCCGTTCTAGGACCCCTGCTGTGGAACGTCGGCTATGACTGGGTGCTGCGCGGTGCGACTCTTCGGGGGGTCAGCGTAACGTGTTACGCTGACGATACCCTCGTCACCGCGCAGGGGGATACCTACAGGGAGGCGGCTCTCAGAGCAACAGCCGGAGTGGCCCACTTCGTGAGGCGAATCCGCCTTATTGGGTTGGATGTCGCCTTGCAGAAGTCCGAGGCGGTTTGTTTTTCTTCCCCTCGGTCGGCGCCGCCGGCTGGAGCGCACATTGTGGTGGGCGGAGTGTCGATCGGCATACGAGGGGCGATGCGTTATTTGGGCATCGTCCTCGATAGCCGATGGCGCTTCCGGGAGCACTTCCAGGGACTCGCGCCCCGACTCGTGGGTGCTGCGAGGGCGCTTGGTCGTCTGCTCCCGAATCTCGGTGGGCCCTCGGGCGGCTGCCGACGCCTTTACACGTCGGTGGTTCGCTCGATGGCACTATACGGGGCGCCCATATGGGTAGAGGCCCTCGACGCCGAAAATATCGCGCTGCTGCGACGGGCGCAGCGGGCGATGGCGTTGAGGGTCGTGAGAGGGTACGGCACGGTCTCGCTCGAGGCCGCGTGCGTGCTCGCAGGAACTCCACCATGGGACCTGGAGGCCGAGGTGTTGGCGGAAGTTTTCTGCCGGACCTCTGAGGCCAGGGCCCGGGGAGTCGGCCCGCCGCCGAGGGAGGTCGCGTGCTGGAGGGAGGACCTCCGGGGCGATCTTCTTAGGCGGTGGTCCGAGCGGTTGGAAGAGCCTCGCGCCGGTGTTCTGACCATCGACGCGATCCGACCCATCCTGCAGGAGTGGGTCGACAGGCGGCACGGGGCGGTCACCTTTCGCCTGGCGCAGATGCTCACCGGACACGGTTGTTTCGGTGAGTATCTGTTCCGGGTGGCCAAGAGGGAGCCGTCTCCGGTGTGCCACAGCTGCGGCCACCCCGTGGACACAGCCACGCACACGCTGGCGGAGTGCCCGGGGTGGAGCCGTCAACGCGCAGCTCTTGTCGACGTAGTCGGCGCCGACCTAACGCTCTCGACCATCATCCAGGCGATGGTCGACAGTGAGGCGGCGTGGACGGCGATGATCACGTTCAGCGAGGACGTGATCTCGCTCAAGGAGGAGGCGGAGCGGATCAGGGAACTGGATCCTCTCGCTGATCCGATCCGTCGCAGGCGAGTCGGGCGAAGGCGGGCCGCGACGCTCCATCGCGGCCTTCCTCCTTGACGGGGACTCACGGCCCGCGGTACCAGGACTACCGCCGGCTGTGCAACGCCAGGTCCCCCCAGGTCGGTAGTGTCGTGTCTGCACACTGTACCTAGTAGGATGTCGTCCCCCCTACCCATAGGGCGACACCACTGAAGGAAGCCCCTCCCGCTCTTTACACGGGAGGTGTGGCTGACCGCTGCGGGTGTTGTGGTTGTTGTGACCTTGTTCCCACGACACCCGCCCACTAGAAGCGGAGAAAGAGGACACCCCGGTTAGGTTTAGTCCGTGCGAGTCGGACATAACCCGCGTGCGTCCTGGCACGCGGGTATCCATAACGGATTCCCCCGGGTTAAAAAAAAAAAAAAAAAAAAAAAAAAAAAAAAAAAAAAAAAAAAAAAAAAAAAAAAAAAAAAAAAAAAAAAAAAAGGTTAGGTTAGGTTAGGTTAGGTTAGGTTAGGTTAGGTGGGGGTGCCAATGTCGGAGAACCTCCTCGTGTGCTCGCCCTTCCATCTGGGCGAGCCGGTGCACCCTGGGCAACACTGGGAACGACTTTACCAGTGGCTAATGCTCCGACACAGGGGGGGAAATCACGGTCCTGACCCGGCGTGGACAGGCGTGAGACGGCCACTCCTTGGACTTCTCGTTTATAGAAGCCCATTATGGAGTGGCCTGGGGCATACCGTACCTGAGCTCCCGCTCGGTACGGGGGCCCCCTTCACGGGGGCTGTATTAGGCAGTCTTCAGGCTGCCGAAGCCGGAACCCTGGCGCAAGTCAGAACCGGTGGGCACTGCCACGTGGCGGTGTCTGCGAGGAAGGACACCTCTATAAAAGAACCACTCGGTTGGAGCCTCCTGGCGTAGGCATTTCGCTGAAACCAGGAGGCGGGCCCGGTGTCTTCCCGACACCGTGGTGAGTCGTGTTGGCCGGATGGGTGCGCCTGTTCGGTCGTTCGGCGTCGGCCCACAGCTCCGTTGTATGGGAGCTGTGGCGCCGCGATGGTGGTGTTCGGCTGGGTGGGCTTGCTCGCTCAGCCGTCCGGTGTTGTCCCGCCGGCGTTTGGCCGAGTGTGCGGGACCAAAGTGGAAGACAACCACGTTAAAAAACAAAAAAAAAAAAATATAACAACAAAACATGAAAAAGGTGAACTTGCCAACATCACACCAGGAGGGTACCGGTCGCCCCGCGACCGGAGAATCCCTCCATTGCGGGGAGTCAGCACACACTCAGGTGTGTGATGACTCACCGCAATGCAGTCCCATCGTATCTGGTGGGGACACAAGCCACCTAAGTACAAGCGAACCGGGGAGCAGACCCAGCGCTCCCAGAACTGCGTCGAGTGCGTACAGCAGTACGCGGAGCCGGCGCTCGCGAACATTTTACCGTTCGCCGGGCTCAGCAAGTGCCCAGGAGACGACCGAGGCGTCGCCTTTGGCGACGAGAGCCGGTCGTTCTCAGTCGAGGTCGCCGTCCCCGACAAGGACGAGCAAAGTCAGTGTGGGAACCAAGGCAGAGGAGACCGAGGCGTCGCCTTTGGCGACGAGTGCCGGTCTCCCGCCGTCGAGGTCGCCGTCCCTCGCGAGGACGGCCAAGAAGGGTGTGACGCCCGCAACCACACCCCGTGGCAGGAGACCCGTGGTGGTCCTGAAGCGGCTGTTCATACGCCCGACGAACGCCAGCTCCACCCGGGACTCACCGGAGGCTGGGGACGACGTCATGGTGCAGGAGGACCGGGGGAACCAGACGTTCTTCCGGGCGAGCCTCGGCACCCCCACTGGGGAGAACGTCGCCACTCCTCCGGTGTTCCAGCGGAAGCGGCAGGCTTCGACGTCGCCTCCAGATACCACCAGTTCCGCAGGGTCTGCTGCGGAAAGTGGTGGTGGGAAGCCGGAACCCAACAGAAAGCCCGTGAGCAAAAGGGGCAGGGGTCGCCCCCCTACCACGGGCCGGTACGTCGGCCTTGCGGCGGCGCAGGCCGAGCTCAACGCGCAGAGGCGCCTGGCCCTGGACCTCGACGCAGAAGAGGAGGTTGCGGCCAAGACAGCGGCCATCCGCCGCCGTCCCCCGTCGGAGGGCAAGCCGAGGGCGGAGGGCTACTCCTGCCCGGCGGAGTCAGCCCGGACAGCGCCTAGCGCGACCCTATGCCAGTGGGCTAGGGAGGGGCTGGACGCCCTTGGCATGGTCGGAGCGAGGTCAAAGAACCTGAAGGGAACGTATGTACGCGTCATTAATGACGCGTCGTATACCCTTCAGGCAGTCTTTGACGAGCTCAGGCGGAGGACGGCCTCGGAAGAGACGCTGCTGCTCGAAAAGGAGGTTGGCAGGCAAGCGGCCCAGCTGGAGCTGCAGACCCGGAAGCTGGAGGAGCAGGCTGCGGAGATCAAGCAGCAAGCTCTCCAGCTAACGGAGCTGAGAGCTGAGATTGCGGCCTTGAGCCGGCCGGCGGCAGTGGCGCCGACCGCTCCAACCTGCCCCATGGAAGCGGGTGATACGACGTCGCTAAAGGAGGAGGTGATGCGTGCGGTGAGGCTGGTCGTCGGCGAATTGGTGGCCGACCGGATCGCCCCAATCGAGGCCAGACTCGGCCGGGAAACCGCATCATATGTCGCCCCCTCCGATCCCGATCCTGCGTTGCCTGCTCCGCGGACGGCCCCAGGTCTGTCCATGGAGGCAGTGGTGGCTCCGCCATCGGCTACGACGTCGCCTGCGCCTCTGTCCGGCTTGGATGTCCCCAAATCCAGGGGGAAGAAGAAGTCGGGCAGAGGCAAGAAGGGAAAGGCCGCTGCCGCTCCTGCGGCCGCTCCTGCAGCCGCTCCTGCAGCCGCCTCTGCGGCTCCTGCAGCCGCTCCTGCACCCCTGGAGTCCCGACCAGTTCCGCCACCACCAGTCCCCACGGAGGAACCGTGGAATGTGGTGGCGGCAAAGAAGAAGAAGGAGAAGAAGAAGGGGAAGGCCGCCAAGGCGACCCCGGCTTCCACCCGGCGGCCTCCTCCTCCTCCTCCTACTCCACGCCGAGGGAAGCCCTCCGCTGCTCCCCAGAGCAAGCCCGGCGCCAACCTGCGTCCCCCGTCGACGGCGGCTGTAGTTCTCACGCTACGGCCAGCTGCCGCCGAGGGGGGCGCTAGCTACGAGGCGCTCTTAAAGGCCGCAAAGGCCTCTATCAAGTTGGCCCAGCTGGGGATCACGGAGGGCGTCAAAATTAAGACGGCCGCCACCGGAGCCCGCCTCCTCGAGATCGGAGGCGAGGATAGAGAGGCGAGGGCGGACCGCCTAGCGGCAAAGCTGCGAGAGGTCCTCCCTGCGGAGACGGTAACGGTCTCCAGGCCTGTGAGGTGTGCAGAACTGCGCATCTCCGGGCTGGATGACTCCGTCTCCGCGGCTGAGGTGGCGGCCAGCGTGGAGTCCGCCGGCGGGTGCCCCGAGGGTACGGCCAGACCCGGCTCTTTACACCGGGACTGGCGAGGCCTCGGGGTTGTGTTTGTGAAGTGCCCGGTGGCCGCGGCCAAGAAATTGGCTGCGACCGGGAGGCTACTGGTGGGGTGGTCGGCGGCTCAAGTGAAGCTCGTCGACCCCAAGCCCCTTCGGTGCTACCGGTGCCTCCACACCGGGCACACGAAGGCCAAGTGCACCTCGGACGTAGACCGCAGCGACTACTGCTACCGCTGCGGCGCGCCGGGGCACTTAATGGCCCAGTGCACTGCCGCCTTGCGCTGCGCTTTGTGCGAGGCGGCAGACAAGCCGGCGGATCACCGGCTTGGGAGTGCAGCGTGCACCACTCCCAAGCCGAAGAAGAAAAAGAAGAAAAGGAAGAAGCCTCAAAAGGCAAAGCCCTCGGAGTCGGGGCAGAAGGCTGGCGGCGGCGTCACAGCCCCGCCTAGGCCCGATCCACCGTCACCAAGGCCTGTAGAGGCAGCGCCGATGGTCACAGATTAGTGGGACTATCGGCGTGCTCCAGGCGAACCTAAACCACTGCGCCGCCGCTCAGGACCTTTACATCCAGAGCATGGCGCAGTGGCAGACCGGGGTAGGCATAATCACCGAGCCCTACCGACCTATCCCGCCCGATTCGCATTGGGCGGTTGACCGGGAGGGCTTGGTGGCTCTGGTCTCGCGCGCGGCTGCCGGTGCGCCCCCCTTATTGAGGATCAGGAGGGGGCGCTGTTGCGTGGCGGCCGCCGTGGGTTCGGTGACGGTGGTCGGAGTGTACTGCTCTCCGAATCGGAGCCTGTCTTGGTTCGAGCGTCTCCTGGAGGAGCTGGGAACGCTCGTGCGACAGGCTCACCCTTCACCCGTGCTCGTGGCTGGCGATTTCAACGCCAAGTCCACGGCATGGGGATCCCCCGCTACTTGTCCGCGGGGGGAGGCACTGGAAGATTGGTTGGTCTCGTCCGGGTTGATTCTGCTCAACCGGGGGACCGTCGACACGTGGGCGCGGCAACAGAGCGGGTCTATCGTGGACCTCACGTTCGCGTCCCCCGCTCTGGTGCCCCGTGTCCAAGGCTGGGAAGTCCTGGAGGGGGCGGAGACGTTATCGGACCACCGATACATTCGGTTCCGAATCTCCCCCCTTCCGGTTGCCCCGAACAGCCTGGGTGGTCCTCCGCGTGGGGAGGACAACCCGAGATGGGCCCTAAGGCGGCTGAACCGCGAGCGTCTCGCGGAGGCCGCCTTGGTCCAAAGTTGGATTCCAGTGCCGGAGGGTCCGGCGGATGTGGATGAGGAAGCCGATTGGCTCAACGCGGCCATGACGCAGGTGTGCGACGCTAGCATGCCTCGCGTCGGGCCCCCCTCTCCACATCGTAAGGTGTACTGGTGGTCGCCCCAGCTAGCGCAGCTCCGTGCTGCGTGCGTGGCGGCGCGCCGCAAGTACACCCGAAGCCGGCGAAGACGACGTCGCGACGAAGCCCTGGAGACTCGGCTGTACGACGCGTACAGGGAGGCGAGAGCCGCCCTGCGCGCGGAAATCGCCGAGTCCAAGAAAAGGGCTTGGGAGGCAATGCTGGAGTCGATCGACCGCGACCCGTGGGGGAGGCCGTATAGGACGGTGCGTCAAAAGCTCCGTCCCTGGGCCCCCCCGGTGACGCAATCGCTCCAGCCTGCGCTCGTGGAACAGATAGTAGCAGCTCTGTTCCCCGACCGGGGAGAGTTCGCTCCCCCTCCCATGGTCGGCGACGATGTCGCGGAGAGCAGTAGAGGACTTGTGCACGCGGAGGAAACAGCATCGCCCGAGGTCACTCCCGGGCATCTGAGGGCGGCGGTTGCAAGGCTCAAGGCCAAGAACACCGCCCCAGGGCCCGACGGTATTCCCGGTCGGGCCTGGGCATTGGCTCTGCCCGATGCCTTAGAAGAGAGAGTGGCACGGCTGTTTACCTCCTGCCTGGAACAGGGCAAGTTTCCCCGCAGGTGGAAGGTGGGGAAACTTGTCCTCATTAAGAAGGAGGGACGACCGGCGGATTCGCCTTCGGCCTATCGGCCCATCGTGTTGCTCGACGATATCGGGAAGGTGTTCGAGCGTGTGCTCGCCCACCGTATCGTCGAGCACCTGGACGGTCCCGGGCCGGGTCTCTGCGATGTCCAGTATGGTTTCCGCAGAGCCCGGTCGACGGTGGACGCGATCCGCCGGGTGCAGTCCCTAGTGAAGGACGCGGCTTCGGGGACCGGGGTGGTATTGGCGGTGAGTTTAGACATCGCCAATGCTTTTAACACCCTCCCCTGGAGCTGCATCCATGAGGCGCTGCGCTACCATCGTGTGCCGGACTGCCTGCGGAGGGTAGTTCTGTCCTATCTCTCCCAACGGGCAGTCACCTATCCGACACAGGATGGTGGCGCCGCTCTGAGAGCAATGTCGTGCGGCGTTCCGCAGGGCTCCGTTCTAGGACCCCTGCTGTGGAACGTCGGCTATGACTGGGTGCTGCGCGGTGCGACTCTTCGGGGGGTCAGCGTAACGTGTTACGCTGACGATACCCTCGTCACCGCGCAGGGGGATACCTACAGGGAGGCGGCTCTCAGAGCAACAGCCGGAGTGGCCCACTTCGTGAGGCGAATCCGCCTTATTGGGCTGGATGTCGCCTTGCAGAAGTCCGAGGCGGTTTGTTTTTCTTCCCCTCGGTCGGCGCCGCCGGCTGGAGCGCACATTGTGGTGGGCGGAGTGTCGATCGGCATACGAGGGGCGATGCGTTATTTGGGCATCGTCCTCGATAGCCGATGGCGCTTCCGGGAGCACTTCCAGGGACTCGCGCCCCGACTCGTGGGTGCTGCGAGGGCGCTTGGTCGTTTGCTCCCGAATCTCGGTGGGCCCTCGGGCGGCTGCCGACGCCTTTACACGTCGGTGGTTCGCTCGATGGCACTATACGGGGCGCCCATATGGGTAGAGGCCCTCGACGCCGAAAATATCGCGCTGCTGCGACGGGCGCAGCGGGCGATGGCGTTGAGGGTCGTGAGAGGGTACGGCACGGTCTCGCTCGAGGCCGCGTGCGTGCTCGCAGGAACTCCACCATGGGACCTGGAGGCCGAGGTGTTGGCGGAAGTTTTCTGCCGGACCTCTGAGGCCAGGGCCCGGGGAGTCGGCCCGCCGCCGAGGGAGGTCGCGTGCTGGAGGGAGGACCTCCGGGGCGATCTTCTTAGGCGGTGGTCCGAGCGGTTGGAAGAGCCTCGCGCCGGTGTTCTGACCATCGACGCGATCCGACCCATCCTGCAGGAGTGGGTCGACAGGCGGCACGGGGCGGTCACCTTTCGCCTGGCGCAGATGCTCACCGGACACGGTTGTTTCGGTGAGTATCTGTTCCGGGTGGCCAAGAGGGAGCCGTCTCCGGTGTGCCACAGCTGCGGCCACCCCGAGGACACAGCCACGCACACGCTGGCAGAGTGCCCGGGGTGGAGCCGTCAACGCGCAGCTCTTGTCGACGTAGTCGGCGCCGACCTAACGCTCTCGACCATCATCCAGGCGATGGTCGACAGTGAGGCGGCGTGGACGGCGATGATCACGTTCAGCGAGGACGTGATCTCGCTCAAGGAGGAGGCGGAGCGGATCAGGGAACTGGATCCTCTCGCTGATCCGATCCGTCGCAGGCGAGTCGGGCGAAGGCGGGCTGCGACGCTCCATCGCGGCCTTCCTCCTTGACGGGGACTCACGGCCCGCGGTACCAGGACTACCGCCGGCCGTACAACGCCAGGTCCCCCCAGGTCGGTAGTGTCGTGTCTGCACACTGTACCTAGTAGGATGTCGTCCCCCCTACCCATAGGACGACACCACTGAAGGAAGCCCCTCCCGCTCTTTACACGGGAGGTGTGGCTGACCGCTGCGGGTGTTGTGGTTGTTGTGACCTTGTTCCCATGACACCCGCCCACTAGAAGCGGAGAAAGAGGGCACCCCGGTTAGGTTTAGTCCGTGCGAGTCGGACATAACCCGCGTGCGTCCTGACACGCGGGTATCCATAACGGATTCCCCCGGGTTAAAAAAAAAAAAAAAAAAAAAAAAAAAGGTTAGGTTAGGTGGGGGTGCCAATGTCGGAGAACCTCCTCGTGTGCTCGCCCTTCCATCTGGGCGAGCCGGTGCACCCTGGGCAACACTGGGAACGACTTTACCAGTGGCTAATGCTCCGACACAGGGGGGGAAATCACGGTCCTGACCCGGCGTGGACAGGCGTGAGACGGCCACTCCTTGGACTTCTCGTTTATAGAAGCCCATTATGGAGTGGCCTGGGGCATACCGTACCTGAGCTCCCGCTCGGTACGGGGGCCCCCTTCACGGGGGCTGTATTAGGCAGTCTTCAGGCTGCCGAAGCCGGAACCCTGGCGCAAGTCAGAACCGGTGGGCACTGCCACGTGGCGGTGTCTGCGAGGAAGGACACCTCTATAAAAGAACCACTCGGTTGGAGCCTCCTGGCGTAGGCATTTCGCTGAAACCAGGAGGCGGGCCCGGTGTCTTCCCGACACCGTGGTGAGTCGTGTTGGCCGGATGGGTGCGCCTGTTCGGTCGTTCGGCGTCGGCCCGCAGCTCCGTTGTATCGGAGCTGTGGCGCCGCGATGGTGGTGCTCGGCTGAGTGAGCTTGCTCGCTCGGCCGCTCGGTGTAGTCCCGCCGGCGTTTGGCCGAGTGTGCGGGACCAAAGTGGAAGACAACCACGTTAAAAAACAAAATTCGTCAACAACAAAATGGATAAGGTGAACTTGACAACTTTACACCAGGAGGGTACCGGTCGCTCCGCGATCGGAGAATCCCTCCATGGCGGGGAGTCAGCACACACCCAGGTGTGTGATGACTCACCGCCATGCAGTCCCATCGTATCTGGTGGGGACACAAGCCACCTAAACGCGACAGAACCGGGGAGCAGACCCAGCGCTCCCAGACCAGCGCCGAGTGCGTACAGCGGTACGCGGAGCCGGCGCTCGCGAACGTTTTTCCGTTCGCCGGGCTCATCAGGTGCCCAGGAGAAGACCGAGGCGTCGCCTTTGGCGACGAGAGCCGGTCGTTCTCAGTCGAGGTCGCCGTCCCCGACAAGGACGAGCAAAGTCAGTGTGGGAAAGAAGGCAGAGGAGACCGAGGCGTCGCCTTTGGCGACGAGTGCCGGTCTCCCGCCGTCGAGGTCGCCGTCCCTCACGAGGACGGCCAAGAAGGGGGATGTGACGCCCGCAGTTGGTGCCACAACCACACCTCGTGGCAGGAAACCTGTGGTTGTCTTAAAAAGGCTGTTCATACGCCCAATGAATCCCAGTTCCACCCGGGATTCATCGGAGGCTGAGGACGACGTCATGGTGCAGGAGGACCGGGGGAACCAGACGTTCTTCCGAGCGAGTCTCGGCACCCCGACCGGGGAGAACGTCGCCACTCCCCCGGTGTTCCAGCGGAAGCGCCAGGCGTCGACGTCGCCCCCAGATACCACGAGCTCCGCAGAGTCTGTGGCGGGAAGCTGTGGCAAGCCAGACCCAGCCAGAAAGCCCGTGAGCAAAAGGGGCAGGGGTCGCCCCCCTACCACGGGCCGGTACGTCGGCCTTGCGGCGGCGCAGGCCGAGCTCAACGCGCAGAGGCGCCTGGCCCTGGACCTCGACGCGGAGGAAGAGGTTGCGGCCAAGACAGCGGCCATCCGGCGCCGTCCTCCGTCGGAGAGCAAGCCGAGGGCCGAGGGCTACTCCTGCCCGGCGGAGTCAGCGCGGACAGCGCCAAGCGCGACCCTCTGCCAGTGGGCTAGGGAGGGGCTGGACGCCCTCGGCATGGTCAAGGCGAGGTCGAAGAACCTGAAGGGTACATATGTACGCGTCATCAATGACGCGTCGTGTACCCTTCAGGCAGTCTTTGACGAGCTCAGGCGGAGAACGGCCTCGGAGGAGACGCTGCTGCTGGAGAAGGAGGTCAGCAGGCAAGCGGCTAAACTGGAGCTGCAGACACGTAAGCTGGAGGAGCAGGCTGCCGAGTTAAAGCAGCAGGCTCTCGAACTAATACAGCTGCGGGCGGAGATTGCGGCCTTGAGCCGGCCGGCGGCAGTGGCGCCGCCTGCTCCAACATGCCCCATGGAAGCAGGGGGGTCCTCGCTTAAGGAGGAGGTTATGCGGGCGGTGAGGCTGGTCGTCGGCGAGTTGGTGTCCGACCGAATCGCACCGATCGAGGCCAGACTTGGCCGAGAGACCCGACCTAGTGTCGCCCCCTCCGAACCTGTCTCGTTTTCTCCGCGGACGGCCCCCGGCCAGTCCATGGAGGCAGTGGTGGCTCCACCACCACCGGTTTCTACGTCGCCTGCGCCTCTGCCCGGCTTGGATGTCCCCAAATCCAAGGGGAAGAAGAAGTCGGGCAGAGGCAAGAAGGGGAAGGCCGCTGCTGTTCCCGCAGCTGCCCCTGCGGCCGCTTCTGCGGCCCCGGAGCCCCGACCAGCCCCGCCACCACCAGTCCCTACGGAGGAACCGTGGAATGTGGTGGCGGCAAAGAAGAAGAAGGAGAAGAAGAAGGAGAAGGCCGCCAAGGCGACCCCGGCTTCCACCCGGCGGCCTCCTCCTCCTCCTCCTACTCCACGCCGAGGGAAGCCCTCCGCTGCTCCCCAGAGCAAGCCCGGCGCCAACCTGCGTCCCCCGTCGACGGCGGCTGTAGTTCTCACGCTACGGCCGGCTGCCGCCGAGGGGGGTGCTACCTACGAGGCGCTCATTAAGACGGCCAAGGCCTCCATCAAGTTGGCCCAGCTGGGGATCACGGAGGGCGTGAAGATCAAGACGGCCGCCACCGGAGCCCGCCTCCTCGAGATCGGAGGCGAGGATCGAGAGGCGAGGGCGGACCGTCTAGCAGCAAGGCTGCGAGAGGTCCTCCCTGCGGAGACGGTAACGGTCTCCAGGCCTGTGAGGTGTGCAGAATTGCGCATCTCCGGGCTGGATGACTCCGTCTCCGCGGCAGAGGTGGCGGCCAGCGTGGAGTCCGCCGGCGGGTGCCCCGAGGGTACGGCCAGACCCGGCTCTTTACACCGGGACTGGCGAGGCCTCGGGGTTGTGTTTGTCAAGTGCCCGGTGGCCGCGGCCAAGAAATTGGCTGCGGCCGGGAGGCTACTGGTGGGGTGGTCGGCGGCTCAAGTGAAGCTCGTCGACCCCAAGCCCCTTCGGTGCTACCGGTGCCTCCACACCGGGCACACAAAGGCCAAGTGTACCTCGGACGTAGACCGCAGCGACTACTGCTACCGCTGCGGCGCGCCGGGGCACCTAATGGCCCAGTGCACTGCCGCCTTGCGCTGCGCTTTGTGCGAGGCGGCAGACAAGCCGGCGGATCACCGGCTTGGGAGTGCAGCGTGCACCACTCCCAAGCCGAAGAAGAAGAAGAAGCAGCGGAAGAAGAAGCCTCAAAAGGCAAAGCCCGTGGAGTCGGGGCAGAAGGCTGGCGGTGGCGTCGTAGCCCCGTCTAGGCCCGATCCACCGTCCCCAAGGCCTGTAGAGGTAGCGCCGATGGTCACCGATTAGTGGGACTATCGGCGTGCTCCAGGCGAACCTAAACCACTGCGCCGCCGCTCAGGACCTTTACATCCAGAGCATGGCGCAGTGGCAGACCGGAGTAGGGATAATCACCGAGCCCTACCGACCTATCCCGCCCGATTCGCATTGGGCGGTTGACCGGGAGGGCTTGGTGGCTCTGGTCTCGCGCGCGGCTGCCGGTGCGCCCCCCTTATTGAGGATCAGGAGGGGGCGCTGTTGCGTGGCGGCCGCCGTGGGTTCGGTGACGGTGGTCGGAGCGTACTGCTCTCCGAATCGGAGCCTGTCTTGGTTCGAGCGTCTCCTGGAGGAGCTGGGAACGCTCGTGCGACAGGCTCACCCTTCACCCGTGCTCGTGGCTGGCGATTTCAACGCCAAGTCCACGACATGGGGATCCCCCGCTACTTGTCCGCGGGGGGAGGCACTGGAAGATTGGTTGGTCTCGTCCGGGTTGATTCTGCTCAACCGGGGGACCGTCGACACGTGGGCGCGGCAACAGAGCGGGTCTATCGTGGACCTCACGTTCGCGTCCCCCGCTCTGGTGCCCCGTGTCCAAGGCTGGGAAGTCCTGGAGGGGGCGGAGACGTTATCGGACCACCGATACATTCGGTTCCGAATCTCCCCCCTTCCGGTTGCCCCGAACAGCCTGGGTGGTCCTCCGCGTAGGGAGGACAACCCGAGATGGGCCCTAAGGCGGCTGAACCGCGAGCGTCTCGCGGAGGCCGCCTTGGTCCAAAGTTGGATTCCAGTGCCGGAGGGTCCGGTGGATGTGGATGAGGAAGCCGATTGGCTCAACGCGGCCATGACGCAGGTGTGCGACGCCAGCATGCCTCGCGTCGGGCCCCCCTCTCCACATCGTAAGGTGTACTGGTGGTCGCCCCAGCTAGCGCAGCTCCGTGCTGCGTGCGTGGCGGCGCGCCGCAAGTACACCCGAAGCCGGCGAAGACGACGTCGCGACGAAGCCCTGGAGACTCGGCTGTACGACGCGTACAGGGAGGCGAGAGCCGCCCTGCGCGCGGAAATCGCCGAGTCCAAGAAAAGGGCTTGGGAGGCAATGCTGGAGTCGATCGACCGCGACCCGTGGGGGAGGCCGTATAGGACGGTGCGTCAAAAGCTCCGTCCCTGGGCCCCCCCGGTGACGCAATCGCTCCAGCCTGCGCTCGTGGAACAGATAGTAGCAGCTCTGTTCCCCGACCGGGGAGAGTTCGCTCCCCCTCCCATGGTCGGCGACGATGTCGCGGAGAGCAGTAGAGGACTTGTGCACGCGGAGGAAGCAGCATCGCCCGAGGTCACTCCCGGGCATCTGAGGGCGGCGGTCGCAAGGCTCAAGGCCAAGAACACCGCCCCAGGGCCCGACGGTATTCCCGGTCGGGCCTGGGCATTGGCTCTGCCCGATGCCTTAGAAGAGAGAGTGGCACGGCTGCTTACCTCCTGCCTGGAACAGGGCAAGTTTCCCCGCAGGTGGAAGGTGGGGAAACTTGTCCTCATCAAGAAGGAGGGACGACCGGCGGATTCGCCTTCGGCCTATCGGCCCATCGTGTTGCTCGACGATATCGGGAAGGTGTTCGAGCGTGTGCTCGCCCACCGTATCGTCGAGCACCTGGACGGTCCCGGGCCGGGTCTCTGCGATGTCCAGTATGGTTTCCGCAGAGCCCGGTCGACGGTGGACGCGATCCGCCGGGTGCAGTCCCTAGTGAAGGACGCGGCTTCGGGGACCGGGGTGGTATTGGCGGTGAGTTTAGACATCGCCAATGCTTTTAACACCCTCCCCTGGAGCTGCATCCATGAGGCGCTGCGCTACCATCGTGTGCCGGACTGCCTGCGGAGGGTAGTTCTGTCCTACCTCTCCCAACGGGCAGTCACCTATCCGACACAGGATGGTGGCGCCGCTCTGAGAGCAATGTCGTGCGGCGTTCCGCAGGGCTCCGTTTTAGGACCCCTGCTGTGGAACGTCGGCTATGACTGGGTGCTGCGCGGTGCGACTCTTCGGGGGGTCAGCGTAACATGTTACGCCGACGATACCCTCGTCACCGCGCAGGGGGATACCTATAGGGAGGCGGCTCTCAGAGCAACAGCCGGAGTGGCCCACTTCGTGAGGCGAATCCGCCTTATTGGGTTGGAGGTCGCCTTGCAGAAGTCCGAGGCGGTTTGTTTTTCTTCCCCTCGGTCGGCGCCGCCGGCTGGAGCGCACATTGTGGTGGGCGGAGTATCGATCGGCATACGAAAGACGATGCGTTATTTGGGCATCGTCCTCGATAGCCGATGGTGCTTCCGGGAGCACTTCCAGGGACTCGCGCCCCGACTCGTGGGTGCTGCGAGGGCGCTTGGTTGTCTGCTCCCGAATCTCGGTGGGCCCTCGGGCAGCTGCCGACGCCTTTACACGTCGGTGGTTCGCTCGATGGCACTATACGGGGCGCCCATATGGGTAGAGGCCCTCGACGCCGAAAATATCGCGCTGCTGCGACGGGCGCAGCGGGCGATGGCGTTGAAGGTCGTGAGAGGGTACGGCACGGTCTCGCTCGAGGCCGCGTGCGTGCTCGCAGGAACTCCACCATGGGACCTGGAGGCCGAGGTGTTGGCGGAAGTTTTCTGCCGGACCTCTGAGGCCAGGGCCCGGGGAGTCGGCCCGCCGCCGAGGGAGGTCGCGTGCTGGAGGGAGGACCTCCGGGGCGATCTTCTTAGGCGGTGGTCCGAGCGGTTGGAAGAGCCTCGCGCCGGTGTTCTGACCATCGACGCGATCCGACCCATCCTGCAGGAGTGGGTCGACAGGCGGCACGGGGCGGTCACCTTTCGCCTGGCGCAGATGCTCACCGGACACGGTTGTTTCGGTGAGTATCTGTTCCGGGTGGCCAAGAGGGAGCCGTCTCCGGTGTGCCACAGCTGCGGCCACCCCGAGGACACAGCCACGCACACGCTGGCGGAGTGCCCGGGGTGGAGCCGTCAACGCGCAGCTCTTGTCGACGTAGTCGGCGCCGACCTAACGCTCTCGACCATCATCCAGGCGATGGTCGACAGTGAGGCGGCGTGGACGGCGATGATCACGTTCAGCGAGGACGTGATCTCGCTCAAGGAGGAGGCGGAGCGGATCAGGGAACTGGATCCTCTCGCTGATCCGATCCGCCGCAGGCGAGTCGGGCGAAGGCGGGCCGCGACGCTCCATCGCGGCCTTCCTCCTTGACGGGGACTCACGGCCCGCGGTACCAGGACTACCGCCGGCTGTGCAACGCCAGGTCCCCCCAGGTCGGTAGTGTCGTGTCTGCACACTGTACCTAGTAGGATGTCGTCCCCCCTACCCATAGGACGACACCACTGAAGGAAGCCCCTCCCGCTCTTTACACGGGAGGTGTGGCTGACCGCTGCGGGTGTTGTGGTTGCTGTGACCTTGTTCCCACGACACCCGCCCACTAGAAGCGGAGAAAGAGGACACCCCGGTTAGGTTTAGTCCGTGCGAGTCGGACATAACCCGCGTGCGTCCTGGCACGCGGGTATCCATAACGGATTCCCCCGGGTTAAAAAAAAAAAAAAAAAAAAAGGTTAGGTTAGGTTGGGGTGCCAATGTCGGAGAACCTCCTCGTGTGCTCGCCCTTCCATCTGGGCGAGCCGGTGCACCCTGGGCAACACTGGGAACGACTTTACCAGTGGCTAATGCTCCGACACAGGGGGGGAAATCACGGTCCTGACCCGGCGTGGACAGGCGTGAGACGGCCACTCCTTGGACTTCTCGTTTATAGAAGCCCATTAGGGAGTGGCCTGGGGCATACCGTACCTGAGCTCCCGCTCGGTACGGGGGCCCCCTTCACGGGGGCTGTATTAGGCAGTCTTCAGGCTGCCGAAGCCGGAACCCTGGCGCAAGTCAGAACCGGTGGGCACTGCCACGTGGCGGTGTCTGCGAGGAAGGACACCTCTATAAAAGAACCACTCGGTTGGAGCCTCCTGGCGTAGGCATCTCGCTGAAACCAGGAGGCGGGCCCGGTGTCTTCCCGACACCGTGGTGAGTCGTGTTGGCCGGATGGGTGCGCCTGTTCGGTCGTTCGGCGTCGGCCCGCAGCTCCGCTGCATCGGAGCTGTGGTGCCGTGATGGTGGGGTTCGGCTGAGTGGGCTTTGCTCGCTCGGCCGTCGCCCCAGCTAGCGCAGCTCCGTGCTGCGTGCGTGGCGGCGCGCCGCAGGTACACCCGAAGCCGGCGAAGACGACGTCGCGACGGAGCCCTGGAGACTCGGCTGTACGACGCGTAGGGAGGCGAGAGCCGCCCTGCGCGCGGAAATCGCCGAGTCCAAGAAAAGGGCTTGGGAGGCAATGCTGGAGTCGATCGACCGCGACCCGTGGGGGAGGCCGTATAGGACGGTGCGTCAAAAGCTCCGTCCCTGGGCCCCCCCGGTGACGCAATCGCTCCAGCCTGCGCTCGTGGAACAGATAGTAGCAGCTCTGTTCCCCGACCGGGGAGAGTTCACTCCCCCTCCCATGGTCGGCGAAGATGTCGCGGAGAGCAGTAGAGGACTTGTGCACGCGGAGGAAACAGCATCGCCCGAGGTCACTCCCGGGCATCTGAGGGCGGCGGTTGCAAGGCTCAAGGCCAAGAACACCGCCCCAGGGCCCGACGGTATTCCCGGTCGGGCCTGGGCATTGGCTCTGCCCGATGCCTTAGAAGAGAGAGTGGCACGGCTGTTTACCTCCTGCCTGGAACAGGGCAAGTTTCCCCGCAGGTGGAAGGTGGGGAAACTTGTCCTCATTAAGAAGGAGGGACGACCGGCGGATTCGCCTTCGGCCTATCGGCCCATCGTGTTGCTCGACGATATCGGGAAGGTGTTCGAGCGTGTGCTCGCCCACCGTATCGTCGAGCACCTGGACGGTCCCGGGCCGGGTCTCTGCGATGTCCAGTATGGTTTCCGCAGAGCCCGGTCGACGGTGGACGCGATCCGCCGGGTGCAGTCCCTAGTGAAGGACGCGGCTTCGGGGAACGGGGTGGTATTGGCGGTGAGTATAGACATCGCCAATGCTTTTAACACCCTCCCCTGGAGCTGCATCCATGAGGCGCTGCGCTACCATCGTGTGCCGGACTGCCTGCGGAGGGTAGTTCTGTCCTACCTCTCCCAACGGGCAGTCACCTATCCGACACAGGATGGTGGCGCCGTTCTGAGAGCAATGTCGTGCGGCGTTCCGCAGGGCTCCGTTCTAGGACCCCTGCTGTGGAACGTCGGCTATGACTGGGTGCTGCGCGGTGCGACTCTTCGGGGGGTCAGCGTAACGTGTTACGCTGACGATACCCTCGTCACCGCGCAGGGGGATACCTACAGGGAGGCGGCTCTCAGAGCAACAGCCGGAGTGGCCCACTTCGTGAGGCGAATCCGCCTTATTGGGTTGGATGTCGCCTTGCAGAAGTCCGAGGCGGTTTGTTTTTCTTCCCCTCGGTCGGCGCCGCCGGCTGGAGCGCACATTGTGGTGGGCGGAGTGTCGATCGGCATACGAGGGGCGATGCGTTATTTGGGCATCGTCCTCGATAGCCGATGGCGCTTCCGGGAGCACTTCCAGGGACTCGCGCCCCGACTCGTGGGTGCTGCGAGGGCGCTTGGTCGTTTGCTCCCGAATCTCGGTGGGCCCTCGGGCGGCTGCCGACGCCTTTACACGTCGGTGGTTCGCTCGATGGCACTATACGGGGCGCCCATATGGGTAGAGGCCCTCGACGCCGAAAATATCGCGCTGCTGCGACGGGCGCAGCGGGCGATGGCGTTGAGGGTCGTGAGAGGGTACGGCACGGTCTCGCTCGAGGCCGCGTGCGTGCTCGCAGGAACTCCACCATGGGACCTGGAGGCCGAGGTGTTGGCGGAAGTTTTCTGCCGGACCTCTGAGGCCAGGGCCCGGGGAGTCGGCCCGCCGCCGAGGGAGGTCGCGTGCTGGAGGGAGGACCTCCGGGGCGATCTTCTTAGGCGGTGGTCCGAGCGGTTGGAAGAGCCTCGCGCCGGTGTTCTGACCATCGACGCGATCCGACCCATCCTGCAGGAGTGGGTCGACAGGCGGCACGGGGCGGTCACCTTTCGCCTGGCGCAGATGCTCACCGGACACGGTTGTTTCGGTGAGTATCTGTTCCGGGTGGCCAAGAGGGAGCCGTCTCCGGTGTGCCACAGCTGCGGCCACCCCGAGGACACAGCCACGCACACGCTGGCGGAGTGCCCGGGGTGGAGCCGTCAACGCGCAGCTCTTGTCGACGTAGTCGGCGCCGACCTAACGCTCTCGACCATCATCCAGGCGATGGTCGACAGTGAGGCGGCGTGGACGGCGATGATCACGTTCAGCGAGGACGTGATCTCGCTCAAGGAGGAGGCGGAGCGGATCAGGGAACTGGATCCTCTCGCTGATCCGATCCGTCGTAGGCGAGTCGGGCGAAGGCGGGCCGCGACGCTCCATCGCGGCCTTCCTCCTTGACGGGGACTCACGGCCCGCGGTACTAGGACTACCGCCGGCCGTGCAACGCCAGGTCCCCCCCCCAGGTCGGTAGTGTCGTGTCTGCACACTGTACCTAGTAGGATGTCGTCCCCCCTACCCATAGGGCGACACCACTGAAGGAAGCCCCTCCCGCTCTTTACACGGGAGGTGTGGCTGACCGCTGCGGGTGTTGTGGTTGTTGTGACCTTGTTCCCACGACACCCGCCCACTAGAAGCGGAGAAAGAGGACACCCCGGTTAGGTTTAGTCCGTGCGAGTCGGACATAACCCGCGTGCGTCCTGGCACGCGGGTATCCATAACGGATTCCCCCGGGTTAAAAAAAAAAAAAAAAAAAAAAAAGGTTAGGTTAGGTTAGGTTAGGTTGGGGTGCCAATGTCGGAGAACCTCCTCGTGTGCTCGCCCTTCCATCTGGGCGAGCCGGTGCACCCTGGGCAACACTGGGAACGACTTTACCAGTGGCTAATGCTCCGACACACAGGGGGGGAAATCACGGTCCTGACCCGGCGTGGACAGGCGTGAGACGGCCACTCCTTGGACTTCTCGTTTATAGAAGCCCATTATGGAGTGGCCTGGGGCATACCGTACCTGAGCTCCCGCTCGGTACGGGGGCCCCCTTCACGGGGGCTGTATTAGGCAGTCTTCAGGCTGCCGAAGCCGGAACCCTGGCGCAAGTCAGAACCGGTGGGCACTGCCACGTGGCGGTGTCTGCGAGGAAGGACACCTCTATAAAAGAACCACTCGGTTGGAGCCTCCTGGCGTAGGCATCTCGCTGAAACCAGGAGGCGGGCCCGGTGTCTTCCCGACACCGTGGTGAGTCGGGTTGGCCGGATGGGTGCGCCTGTTCGGTCGTTCGGCGTCGGCCCGCAGCTCCGTTGTATCGGAGCTGTGGCGCCGCGATGGTGGTGTTCGGCTGAGCGGGCTTGCTCGCTCAGCCGTCCGGTGTAGTCCCGCCGGCGTTTGGCCGAGTGTGCGGGACCAAAGTGGAAGACAACCACGTTAAAAAACAAAATAACCAAAACACAAAAATGAAAAAGGTGAACTTGCCAACATTACACCAGGAGGGTACCGGTCGCTCCGCGACCGGAGAATCCCTCCATTGCGGGGAGTCAGCACACACTCAGGTGTGTGATGACTCGCCGCAATGCAGTCCCGTCGTATCTGGTGGGGACACAAGCCACCTAGGTTCGAGTGAACCGGGGAGCAGACCCAGCGCTCCCAAAACAGCGTCGAGTGCGTACACCGGTACGCGGAGCCGGCGCTCGCGAACGTTTTTCCGTTCGCCGGGCTCATCAGGTGCCCAAGAGAAGACCGAGGCGTCGCCTTTGGCGACGAGAGCCGGTCGTTCTCAGTCGAGGTCGCCGTCCCCGACAAGGACGAGCACAGCCAGTGGGGGAACGAAGGCAGAGGAGACCGAGGCGTCGCCTTTGGCGACGAGTGCCGGTCTCCCGCCGTCGAGGTCGCCGTCCCTTACGAGGACGGCCAAGAAGGGGGACGCGACAGCCGCAGTCAGCGCCACAACCACACCCCGTGGCAGGAAACCCGTGGTGGTGCTGAAGCGGCTGTTTATACGCCCAATGCATCCCAGCTCCACCCGGGATTCATCGGACGGAGCTGAGGACGACGACGTCATGGTGCAGGAGGACCGGGGGAACCAGACGTTCTTCCGAGCGAGTCTCGGCACCCCGACCGGAGAGAACGTCGCCACTCCCCCGGTGTTCCAGCGGAAGCGGCAGGCGTCGCCGACGCCCCCAGAGACCACAAGTTCCGCGGACTCTGCGGCGGAAAGTGGCGGGAAGCCGGAGCTGTCCAGAATGTCCAGAAAGCCCGTGAGTAAAAGGGGCAGGGGTCGCCCCCCTACCACGGGCCAGTACGTCGGCCTCGCAGCTGCGCAGGCCGAGCTGAACGCGCAGAGGCGCCTGGCCCTGGACCTCGACGCTGAGGAGGAGCTTGCGGCCAAGACAGCGGCCATCCGCCGCCGTCCTCCGTCGGAGGGCAAGCCGAGGGCGGAGGGTTACTCCTGCCCGGCGGAGTCAGCGCGGACAGCGCCTAGCGCGACCTTATGCCAGTGGGCTAAGGAGGGGCTGGACGCCCTCGGCATGGTCGGGGCCAGGTCGAAGAACCTGAAGGGTACATATGTACGCGTCATTAATGACGCGTCGCGTACCCTTCAGGCAGTCTTCGACGAGCTAAGGAGGAGAACTGCGTCGGAGGAGACGCAGCTGCTGGAGAGGGAGGTTTCCAGGCAAGCGACTCAGCTGGAGCTGCAGACCCGGAAGCTGGAGGAACAGGCTGCGGAGATCAAGCAGCAAGCTCTCCAGCTTGCGGAGCTGAGGGCGGAGATTGCGGCCTTGAGCCGGCCGGCGGCAGTGGCGCAGGCTGCTCCAGCTTGCCCCAAGGAAGCACTATCGCTGAAGGAGGAGGTTATGCGTGCAGTGAGGCTGGTCGTCGGCGAATTGGTGGCCGACCGAATTGCCCCAATTGAGGCCAGACTTGGCCGGGAGACCAGATCCAACGTCGCCCCCTCCGCCCCGGTCTTGTCTTCTCCGCAGATGGCCCCAGGCCAGTCCACGGAGGCATTGGTGGCTCCACCACCGGCTCCGACGTCGCCTGCACCTGTGCCCGGCTTGGACGTCCCCAAATCTAAGGGGAAGAAGAAGTCGGGCAGAGGCAAGAAGGCGAAGGCTGCTACCGTTCCTGCAGCCGCTCCTGCGGCCGCTCCTGCGACCGCTTCTGCAGCTCCGGAGTCCCGACCAGTTCCGCCACCACCAGTCCCCACGGAGGAACCGTGGAGTGTGGTGGCGGCCAAGAAGAGGGAGAAGAGGAAGGGGAAGGCCGCCAAGGCGACCCCGGCTTCCACCCGGCGGCCTCCTCCTCCTCCTCCTACTCCACGCCGAGGAAAGCCCTCCGCTGCTCCCCAGAGCAAGCCCGGCGCCAACCTGCGTCCCCCGTCGACGGCGGCTGTAGTTCTCACGCTGCGGCCGGCTGCCGCCGAGGGGGGTGCTACCTACGAGGCGCTCATTAAGACGGCCAAGGCCTCCATCAAGTTGGCCCAGCTGGGGATCACGGAGGGTGTGAAGATCAAGACGGCCGCCACCGGAGCCCGCCTCCTCGAGATCGGAGGCGAGGATCGAGAGGCGAGGGCGGACCGTCTAGCAGCAAGGCTGCGAGAGGTCCTCCCTGCGGAGACGGTAACGGTCTCCAGGCCTGTGAGGTGTGCAGAATTGCGCATCTCCGGGCTGGATGACTCCGTCTCCGCGGCAGAGGTGGCGGCCAGCGTGGAGTCCGCCGGCGGGTGCCCCGAGGGTACGGCCAGACCCGGCTCTTTACACCGGGACTGGCGAGGCCTCGGGGTTGTGTTTGTTAAGTGCCCGGTGGCCGCGGCCAAGAAATTGGCTGCGGCCGGGAGGCTACTGGTGGGGTGGTCGGCGGCTCAAGTGAAGCTCGTCGACCCCAAGCCCCTTCGGTGCTACCGGTGCCTCCACACCGGGCACACAAAGGCCAAGTGTACCTCGGACGTAGACCGCAGCGACTACTGCTACCGCTGCGGCGCGCCGGGGCACCTAATGGCCCAGTGCACTGCCGCCTTGCGCTGCGCTTTGTGCGAGGCGGCAGACAAGCCGGCGGATCACCGGCTTGGGAGTGCAGCGTGCACCACTCCCAAGCCGAAGAAAAAGAAGAAGAAGAAGAAGAAGCCTCAAAAGGCAAAGCCCGCGGAGTCGGGGCAGAAGGCTGGCGGCGGCGTCATAGCCCCGTCTAGGCCCGATCCACCGTCCCCAAGGCCTGTAGAGGTAGCGCCGATGGTCACCGATTAGTGGGACTATCGGCGTGCTCCAGGCGAACCTAAACCACTGCGCCGCCGCTCAGGACCTTTACATCCAGAGCATGGCGCAGTGGCAGACCGGAGTAGGGATAATCACCGAGCCCTACCGACCTATCCCGCCCGATTCGCATTGGGCGGTTGACCGGGAGGGCTTGGTGGCTCTGGTCTCGCGCGCGGCTGCCGGTGCGCCCCCCTTATTGAGGATCAGGAGGGGGCGCTGTTGCGTGGCGGCCGCCGTGGGTTCGGTGACGGTGGTCGGAGTGTACTGCTCTCCGAATCGGAGCCTGTCTTGGTTCGAGCGTCTCCTGGAGGAGCTGGGAACGCTCGTGCGACAGGCTCACCCTTCACCCGTGCTCGTGGCTGGCGATTTCAACGCCAAGTCCACGGCATGGGGATCCCCCGCTACTTGTCCGCGGGGGGAGGCACTGGAAGATTGGTTGGTCTCGTCCGGGTTGATTCTGCTCAACCGGGGGACCATCGACACGTGGGCGCGGCAACAGAGCGGGTCTATCGTGGACCTCACGTTCGCGTCCCCCGCTCTGGTGCCCCGTGTCCAAGGCTGGGAAGTCCTGGAGGGGGCGGAGACGCTATCGGACCACCGATATATTCGGTTCCGAATCTCCCCCCTTCCGGTTGCCCCGAACAGCCTGGGTGGTCCTCCGCGTGGGGAGGACAACCCGAGATGGGCCCTAAGGCGGCTAAACCGCGAGCGTCTCGCGGAGGCCGCCTTGGTCCAAAGTTGGATTCCAGTGCTGGAGGGTCCGGCGGATGTGGATGAGGAAGCCGATTGGCTCAACGTGGCCATGACGCAGGTGTGCGACGCTAGTATGCCTCGCGTCGGGCCCCCCTCTCCACATCGTAAGGTGTATTGGTGGTCGCCCCAGCTAGCGCAGCTCCGTGCTGCGTGCGTGGCGGCGCGCCGCAAGTACACCCGAAGCCGGCGAAGACGACGTCGCGACGAAGCCCTGGAGACTCGGCTGTACGACGCGTACAGGGAGGCGAGAGCCGCCCTGCGCGCGGAAATCGCCGAGTCCAAGAAAAGGGCTTGGGAGGCAATGCTGGAGTCGATCGACCGCGACCCGTGGGGGAGGCCGTATAGGACGGTGCGTCAAAAGCTCCGTCCCTGGGCCCCCCCGGTGACGCAATCGCTCCAGCCTGCGCTCGTGGAACAGATAGTAGCAGCTCTGTTCCCCGACCGGGGAGAGTTCGCTCCCCCTCCCATGGTCGGCGACGATGTCGCGGAGAGCAGTAGAGGACTTGTGCACGCGGAGGAAACAGCATCGCCCGAGGTCACTCCCGGGCATCTGAGGGCGGCGGTTGCAAGGCTCAAGGCCAAAAACACCGCCCCAGGGCCCGACGGTATTCCCGGTCGGGCCTGGGCATTGGCTCTGCCCGATGCCTTAGAAGAGAGAGTGGCACGGCTGTTTACCTCCTGCCTGGAACAGGGCAAGTTTCCCCGCAGGTGGAAGGTGGGGAAACTTGTCCTCATCAAGAAGGAGGGACGACCGGCGGATTCGCCTTCGGCCTATCGGCCCATCGTGTTGCTCGACGATATCGGGAAGGTGTTCGAGCGTGTGCTCGCCCACCGTATCGTCGAGCACCTGGACGGTCCCGGGCCGGGTCTCTGCGATGTCCAGTATGGTTTCCGCAGAGCCCGGTCGACGGTGGACGCGATCCGCCGGGTGCAGTCCCTAGTGAAGGACGCGGCTTCGGGGACCGGGGTGGTATTGGCGGTGAGTATAGACATCGCCAATGCTTTTAACACCCTCCCCTGGAGCTGCATCCATGAGGCGCTGCGCTACCATCGTGTGCCGGACTGCCTGCGGAGGGTAGTTCTGTCCTACCTCTCCCAACGGGCAGTCACCTATCCGACACAGGATGGTGGCGCCGCTCTGAGAGCAATGTCGTGCGGCGTTCCGCAGGGCTCCGTTTTAGGACCCCTGCTGTGGAACGTCGGCTATGACTGGGTGCTGCGCGGTGCGACTCTTCGGGGGGTCAGCGTAACGTGTTACGCTGACGATACCCTCGTCACCGCGCAGGGGGATACTTACAGGGAGGCGGCTCTCAGAGCAACAGCCGGAGTGGCCCACTTCGTGAGGCGAATCCGCCTTATTGGGTTGGATGTCGCCTTGCAGAAGTCCGAGGCGGTTTGTTTTTCTTCCCCTCGGTCGGCGCCGCCGGCTGGAGCGCACATTGTGGTGGGCGGAGTGTCGATCGGCATACGAGGGGCGATGCGTTATTTGGGCATCGTCCTCGATAGCCGATGGCGCTTCCGGGAGCACTTCCAGGGACTCGCGCCCCGACTCGTGGGTGCTGCGAGGGCGCTTGGTCGTTTGCTCCCGAATCTCGGAGGGCCCTCGGGCGGCTGCCGACGCCTTTACACGTCGGTGGTTCGCTCGATGGCACTATACGGGGCGCCCATATGGGTAGAGGCCCTCGACGCCGAAAATATCGCGCTGCTGCGACGGGCGCAGCGGGCGATGGCGTTGAGGGTCGTGAGAGGGTACGGCACGGTCTCGCTCGAGGCCGCGTGCGTGCTCGCAGGAACTCCACCATGGGACCTGGAGGCCGAGGTGTTGGCGGAAATTTTCTGCCGGACCTCTGAGGCCAGGGCCCGGGGAGTCGGGCCGCCGCCGAGGGAGGTCGCGTGCTGGAGGGAGGACCTCCGGGGCGATCTTCTTAGGCGGTGGTCCGAGCGGTTGGAAGAGCCTCGCGCCGGTGTTCTGACCATCGACGCGATCCGACCCATCCTGCAGGAGTGGGTCGACAGGCGGCACGGGGCGGTCACCTTTCGCCTGGCGCAGATGCTCACCGGACACGGTTGTTTCGGTGAGTATCTGTTCCGGGTGGCCAAGAGGGAGCCGTCTCCGGTGTGCCACAGCTGCGGCCACCCCGTGGACACAGCCACGCACACGCTGGCGGAGTGCCCGGGGTGGAGCCGTCAACGCGCAGCTCTTGTCGACGTAGTCGGCGCCGACCTAACGCTCTCGACCATCATCCAGGCGATGGTCGACAGTGAGGCGGCGTGGACGGCGATGATCACGTTCAGCGAGGACGTGATCTCGCTCAAGGAGGAGGCGGAGCGGATCAGGGAACTGGATCCTCTCGCTGATCCGATCCGCCGCAGGCGAGTCGGGCGAAGGCGGGCCGCGACGCTCCATCGCGGCCTTCCTCCTTGACGGGGACTCACGGCCCGCGGTACCAGGACTACCGCCGGCCGTGCAACGCCAGGTCCCCCCAGGTCGGTAGTGTCGTGTCTGCACACTGTACCTAGTAGGATGTCGTCCCCCCTACCCATAGGACGACACCACTGAAGGAAGCCCCTCCCGCTCTTTACACGGGAGGTGTGGCTGACCGCTGCGGGTGTTGTGGATGTTGTGACCTTGTTCCCACGACACCCGCCCACTAGAAGCGGAGAAAGAGGACACCCCGGTTAGGTTTAGTCCGTGCGAGTCGGACATAACCCGCGTGCGTCCTGGCACGCGGGTATCCATAACGGATTCCCCCGGGTTAAAAAAAAAAAAAAAAAAAAAAAAAAAAAAGGTTAGGTTAGGTTAGGTTAGGTTAGGTTAGGTTAGGTTAGGTTAGGTTGGGGGGGGTGCCAATGTCGGAGAACCTCCTCGTGTGCTCGCCCTTCCATCTGGGCGAGCCGGTGCACCCTGGGCAACACTGGGAACGACTTTACCAGTGGCTAATGCTCCGACACAGGGGGGAAATCACGGTCCTGACCCGGCGTGGACAGGCGTGAGACGGCCACTCCTTGGACTTCTCGTTTATAGAAGCCCATTATGGAGTGGCCTGGGGCATACCGTACCTGAGCTCCCGCTCGGTACGGGGGCCCCCTTCACGGGGGCTGTATTAGGCAGTCTTCAGGCTGCCGAAGCCGGAACCCTGGCGCAAGTCAGAACCGGTGGGCACTGCCACGTGGCGGTGTCTGCGAGGAAGGACACCTCTATAAAAGAACCACTCGGTTGGAGCCTCCTGGCGTAGGCATTTCGCTGAAACCAGGAGGCGGGCCCGGTGTCTTCCCGACACCGTGGTGAGTCGTGTTGGCCGGATGGGTGCGCCTGTTCGGTCGTTCGGCGTCGGCCCGCAGCTCCGTTGTATCGGAGCTGTGGCGCCGCGATGGTGGTGCTCGGCTGAGTGGGCTTGCTCGCTCAGCCGCTCGGTGTAGTCCCGCCGGCGTTTGGCCGAGTGTGCGGGACCAAAGTGGAAGACAACCACGTTAAAAAACAAAATTCGTCAACAACAAAATGGATAAGGTGAACTTGACAACTTTACACCAGGAGGGTACCGGTCGCTCCGCGATCGGAGAATCCCTCCATGGCGGGGAGTCAGCACACACCCAGGTGTGTGATGACTCACCGCCATGCAGTCCCATCGTATCTGGTGGGGACACAAGCCACCTAAACGCGACAGAACCGGGGAGCAGACCCAGCGCTCCCAGACCAGCGCCGAGTGCGTACAGCGGTACGCGGAGCCGGCGCTCGCGAACGTTTTTCCGTTCGCCGGGCTCATCAGGTGCCCAGGAGAAGACCGAGGCGTCGCCTTTGGCGACGAGAGCCGGTCGTTCTCAGTCGAGGTCGCCGTCCCCGACAAGGACGAGCATAGTCAGTGGGGGATCGAAGGCAGAGGAGACCGAGGCGTCGCCTCTGGCGACGAGTGCCGGTCTCCCGCCGTCGAGGTCGCCGTCCCTTACGAGGACGGCCAAGAAGGGTGTGACGCCCGCAACCACACCCCATGGCAGGAGACCCGTGGTGGTCCTGAAGCGGCTGTTCATACGCCCGACGAACGCCAGCTCCACCCGGGATCCAGTGGAGGCTGGGGACGACGTCATGGTGCAGGAGGACCGGGGGAACCAGACGTTCTTCCGAGCGAGCCTCGGCACCCCCACCGGGGAGAACGTCGCCACTCCTCCGGTGTTCCAGCGGAAGCGGCTGGCATCGACGTCGCCCCCGGACACCACAAGTTCCGCAGACTCTGCGGCTGGAAGTGGTGAGAAGCCGAAACCCGCCAGAAAGCCCGGGAGTAAAAGGGGCAGGGGTCGCCCCCCTACCACGGGCCGGTATGTCGGCCTCGCTGCTGCGCAGGCCGAGCTCAACGCGCAGAGGCGCCTGGCCCTGGACCTGGACGCGGAGGAGGAGGTTGCGGCCAAGACAGCGGCCATCCGCCGCCGTCCTCCGTCGGAGGGCAAGCCGAGGGCGGAGGGTTACTCCTGCCCGGCGGAGTCAGCGCGGACAGCGCCTAGCGCGACCCTATGCCAGTGGGCTAGGGAGGGGCTGGACGCCCTCGGCATGGTCGGGGCGAGGTCGAAGAACCTGAAGGGGACATACGTACGCGTCATTAATGACGCGTCGTATACCCTTCAGGCAGTCTTCGACGAGCTCAGGCGGAGAACGGCGTCGGAGGAGACGCTGTTGCTGGAGAAGGAGGTCGGCAGGCAAGCGGCTCAGCTGGAGCTGCAGACTCGTAGGCTGGAGGAGCAGGCTGTGGAGATCAAGCAGCAAGCTCTCCAGCTTACGGAGCTGAGGGCGGAGATTGCGGCCTTGAGCCGTCCGGCGGCAGTGGCGCCGCCTGCCCCAACTTGCCCCATGGAAGCGGGGGGGTCATCACTCAAGGAGGAGGTGATGCGTGCGGTGAGGTTGGTCGTCGGCGAATTGGTGGCCGACCGGATAGCGCCAATTGAGGCCAGACTTGGCCGGGAGTCCGGATCCAATGTCGCCGCCTCCGATCCTGCGTTGCCTTCTCCGCGGATGGCCCTAGGCCAGTCCATGGAGGCAGTGGTGGCTCTACCACCGGTTTCGACGTCGCCTGTGCCTCTGCCCGGCTTGGATGTCCCCAAATCCAAGGGGAAGAAGAAGTCGGGCAGAGGCAAGAAGGGGAAGGCCGCTGCCGCTCCTGCGGCCGCTCCTGCGGCCGCTCCTGCGGCCGCTCCTGCAGCTGCAGCCCCTGAGTCTCGTCCAGCTCCGCCACCACCAGTCCCCACGGAGGAACCGTGGAGTGTGGTGGCGGCCAAGAAGAAGGAGAAGAAGAAGGGGAAGGCCGCCAAGGCGACCCCGGCTTCCACCCGGCGGCCTCCTCCTCCTCCTCCTACTCCACGCCAGAGAAAGCCCTCCGCTGCTCCCCAGAGCAAGCCCGGCGCCAACCTGCGTCCCCCGACGACGGCGGCTGTAGTTCTTACGCTACGGCCAGCGGCCGCTGAAGGGGGCGCTAGCTACGAGGCGCTAATAAAGGCCGCAAAGGCCTCTATTAAGTTGGCCCAGCTGGGGATCACGGAGGGCGTGAAGATTAAGACGGCCGCCACCGGAGCCCGCCTCCTCGAGATCGGAGGCGAGGATCGAGAGGCGAGGGCGGACCGTTTGGCAGCAAGGCTGCGAGAGGTCCTCCCTGCGGAGACGGTAACGGTCTCCAGGCCTGTGAGGTGTGCAGAACTGCGCATCTCCGGGCTGGATGACTCCGTCTCCGCGGCAGAGGTGGCGGCCAGCGTGGAGTCCGCCGGCGGGTGCCCCGAGGGTACGGCCAGACCCGGCTCTTTACACCGGGACTGGCGAGGCCTCGGGGTTGTGTTCGTCAAGTGCCCGGTGGCCGCGGCCAAGAAATTGGCTGCGACCGGGAGGCTACTGGTGGGGTGGTCGGCGGCTCAAGTGAAGCTCGTCGACCCCAAGCCCCTTCGGTGCTACCGGTGCCTCCACACCGGGCACACAAAGGCCAAGTGTACCTCGGACGTAGACCGCAGCGACTACTGCTACCGCTGCGGCGCGCCGGGGCACCTAATGGCCCAGTGCACTGCCGCCTTGCGCTGCGCTTTGTGCGAGGCGGCAGACAAGCCGGCGGATCACCGGCTTGGGAGTGCAGCGTGCACCACTCCCAAGCCGAAGAAGAAAAAGAAGAAGCAGCGGAAGAAGCCTCAAAAGGCAAAGCCCTCGGAGTCGGGGCAGAAGGCTGGCGGCGGCGTCACAGCCCCGCCTAGGCCCGATCCACCGTCACCAAGGCCTGTAGAGGCAGCGCCGATGGTCACAGATTAGTGGGACTATCGGCGTGCTCCAGGCGAACCTAAACCACTGCGCCGCCGCTCAGGACCTTTACATCCAGAGCATGGCGCAGTGGCAGACCGGGGTAGGCATAATCACCGAGCCCTACCGACCTATCCCGCCCGATTCGCATTGGGCGGTTGACCGGGAGGGCTTGGTGGCTCTGGTCTCGCGCGCGGCTGCCGGTGCGCCCCCCTTATTGAGGATCAGGAGGGGGCGCTGTTGCGTGGCGGCCGCCGTGGGTTCGGTGACGGTGGTCGGAGTGTACTGCTCTCCGAATCGGAGCCTGTCTTGGTTCGAGCGTCTCCTGGAGGAGCTGGGAACGCTCGTGCGACAGGCTCACCCTTCACCCGTGCTCGTGGCTGGCGATTTCAACGCCAAGTCCACGGCATGGGGATCCCCCGCTACTTGTCCGCGGGGGGAGGCACTGGAAGATTGGTTGGTCTCGTCCGGGTTGATTCTGCTCAACCGGGGGACCGTCGACACGTGGGCGCGGCAACAGAGCGGGTCTATCGTGGACCTCACGTTCGCGTCCCCCGCTCTGGTGCCCCGTGTCCAAGGCTGGGAAGTCCTGGAGGGGGCGGAGACGTTATCGGACCACCGATACATTCGGTTCCGAATCTCCCCCCTTCCGGTTGCCCCGAACAGCCTGGGTGGTCCTCCGCGTGGGGAGGACAACCCGAGATGGGCCCTAAGGCGGCTGAACCGCGAGCGTCTCGCGGAGGCCGCCTTGGTCCAAAGTTGGATTCCAGTGCCGGAGGGTCCGGCGGATGTGGATGAGGAAGCCGATTGGCTCAACGCGGCCATGACGCAGGTGTGCGACGCTAGCATGCCTCGCGTCGGGCCCCCCTCTCCACATCGTAAGGTGTACTGGTGGTCGCCCCAGCTAGCGCAGCTCCGTGCTGCGTGCGTGGCGGCGCGCCGCAAGTACACCCGAAGCCGGCGAAGACGACGTCGCGACGAAGCCCTGGAGACTCGGCTGTACGACGCGTACAGGGAGGCGAGAGCCGCCCTGCGCGCGGAAATCGCCGAGTCCAAGAAAAGGGCTTGGGAGGCAATGCTGGAGTCGATCGACCGCGACCCGTGGGGGAGGCCGTATAGGACGGTGCGTCAAAAGCTCCGTCCCTGGGCCCCCCCGGTGACGCAATCGCTCCAGCCTGCGCTCGTGGAACAGATAGTAGCAGCTCTGTTCCCCGACCGGGGAGAGTTCACTCCCCCTCCCATGGTCGGCGACGATGTCGCGGAGAGCAGTAGAGGACTTGTGCACGCGGAGGAAACAGCATCGCCCGAGGTCACTCCCGGGCATCTGAGGGCGGCGGTTGCAAGGCTCAAGGCCAAAAACACCGCCCCAGGGCCCGACGGTATTCCCGGTCGGGCCTGGGCATTGGCTCTGCCCGATGCCTTAGAAGAGAGAGTGGCACGGCTGTTTACCTCCTGCCTGGAACAGGGCAAGTTTCCCCGCAGGTGGAAGGTGGGGAAACTTGTCCTCATCAAGAAGGAGGGACGACCGGCGGATTCGCCTTCGGCCTATCGGCCCATCGTGTTGCTCGACGATATCGGGAAGGTGTTCGAGCGTGTGCTCGCCCACCGTATCGTCGAGCACCTGGACGGTCCCGGGCCGGGTCTCTGCGATGTCCAGTATGGTTTCCGCAGAGCCCGGTCGACGGTGGACGCGATCCGCCGGGTGCAGTCCCTAGTGAAGGACGCGGCTTCGGGGACCGGGGTGGTATTGGCGGTGAGTTTAGACATCGCCAATGCTTTTAACACCCTCCCCTGGAGCTGCATCCATGAGGCGCTGCGCTACCATCGTGTGCCGGACTGCCTGCGGAGGGTAGTTCTGTCCTACCTCTCCCAACGGGCAGTCACCTATCCGACACAGGATGGTGGCGCCGCTCTGAGAGCAATGTCGTGCGGCGTTCCGCAGGGCTCCGTTCTAGGACCCCTGCTGTGGAACGTCGGCTATGACTGGGTGCTGCGCGGTGCGACTCTTCGGGGGGTCAGCGTAACGTGTTACGCTGACGATACCCTCGTCACCGCGCAGGGGGATACCTACAGGGAGGCGGCTCTCAGAGCAACAGCCGGAGTGGCCCACTTCGTGAGGCGAATCCGCCTTATTGGGTTGGATGTCGCCTTGCAGAAGTCCGAGGCGGTTTGTTTTTCTTCCCCTCGGTCGGCGCCGCCGGCTGGAGCGCACATTGTGGTGGGCGGAGTGTCGATCGGCATACGAGGGGCGATGCGTTATTTGGGCATCGTCCTCGATAGCCGATGGCGCTTCCGGGAGCACTTCCAGGGACTCGCGCCCCGACTCGTGGGTGCTACGAGGGCGCTTGGTCGTTTGCTCCCGAATCTCGGTGGGCCCTCGGGCGGCTGCCGACGCCTTTACACGTCGGTGGTTCGCTCGATGGCACTATACGGGGCGCCCATATGGGTAGAGGCCCTCGACGCCGAAAATATCGCGCTGCTGCGACGGGCGCAGCGGGCGATGGCGTTGAGGGTCGTGAGAGGGTACGGCACGGTCTCGCTCGAGGCCGCGTGCGTGCTCGCAGGAACTCCACCATGGGACCTGGAGGCCGAGGTGTTGGCGGAAGTTTTCTGCCGGACCTCTGAGGCCAGGGCCCGGGGAGTCGGCCCGCCGCCGAGGGAGGTCGCGTGCTGGAGGGAGGACCTCCGGGGCGATCTTCTTAGGCGGTGGTCCGAGCGGTTGGAAGAGCCTCGCGCCGGTGTTCTGACCATCGACGCGATCCGACCCATCCTGCAGGAGTGGGTCGACAGGCGGCACGGGGCGGTCACCTTTCGCCTGGCACAGATGCTCACCGGACACGGTTGTTTCGGTGAGTATCTGTTCCGGGTGGCCAAGAGGGAGCCGTCTCCGGTGTGCCACAGCTGCGGCCACCCCGAGGACACAGCCACGCACACGCTGGCGGAGTGCCCGGGGTGGAGCCGTCAACGCGCAGCTCTTGTCGACGTAGTCGGCGCCGACCTAACGCTCTCGACCATCATCCAGGCGATGGTCGACAGTGAGGCGGCGTGGACGGCGATGATCACGTTCAGCGAGGACGTGATCTCGCTCAAGGAGGAGGCGGAGCGGATCAGGGAACTGGATCCTCTCGCTGATCCGATCCGTCGCAGGCGAGTCGGGCGAAGGCGGGCCGCGACGCTCCATCGCGGCCTTCCTCCTTGACGGGGACTCACGGCCCGCGGTACCAGGACTACCGCCGGCTGTGCAACGCCAGGTCCCCCCAGGTCGGTAGTGTCGTGTCTGCACACTGTACCTAGTAGGATGTCGTCCCCCCTACCCATAGGGCGACACCACTGAAGGAAGCCCCTCCCGCTCTTTACACGGGAGGTGTGGCTGACCGCTGCGGGTGTTGTGGTTGTTGTGACCTTGTTCCCACGACACCCGCCCACTAGAAGCGGAGAAAGAGGACACCCCGGTTAGGTTTAGTCCGTGCGAGTCGGACATAACCCGCGTGCGTCCTGGCACGCGGGTATCCATAACGGATTCCCCCGGGTTAAAAAAAAAAAAAAAAAAAAAAAAAGGTTAGGTTGGGGTGCCAATGTCGGAGAACCTCCTCGTGTGCTCGCCCTTCCATCTGGGCGAGCCGGTGCACCCTGGGCAACACTGGGAACGACTTTACCAGTGGCTAATGCTCCGACACAGGGGGGGAAATCACGGTCCTGACCCGGCGTGGACAGGCGTGAGACGGCCACTCCTTGGACTTCTCGTTTATAGAAGCCCATTATGGAGTGGCCTGGGGCATACCGTACCTGAGCTCCCGCTCGGTACGGGGGCCCCCTTCACGGGGGCTGTATTAGGCAGTCTTCAGGCTGCCGAAGCCGGAACCCTGGCGCAAGTCAGAACCGGTGGGCACTGCCACGGGGCGGTGTCTGCGAGGAAGGACACCTCTATAAAAGAACCACTCGGTTGGAGCCTCCCGGCGTAGGCATTTCGCTGAAACCAGGAGGCGGGCCCGGTGTCTTCCCGACACCGTGGTGAGTCGTGTTGGCCGGATGGGTGCGCCTGTTCGGTCGTTCGGCGTCGGCCCGCAGCTCCGTTGTATCGGAGCTGTGGCGCCGTGATGGTGGTGTTGTTCGGCTGAGTGGGCTTGCTCGCTCAGCCGTCCGGTGTAGTCCCGCCGGCGTTTGGCCGAGTGCGCGGGACCAAAGTGGAAGACAACCACGTTAAAAAACAAAAACAACAAACAAGACAATGAAAAAGGTGAACCCGAAAACTACACACCAGGAGGGTACCGGTCGCCCTGCGATCGGAGAATCCCTCCATGGCGGGGAGTCAGCACACACTCAGGTGTGTGATGACTCAACGCCATGCAGTCCCGACGTATCTGGTGGGGACACAGGCCACCTAAACGCGTCAGAACCAGGGAGCAGTTCCGCTCCCAGAACAGCGTCGAGTGCGTATAGCAGTACGCGGAGCCGGCGCTCGCGAACGTTCTATCGTTCGCCGGGCTCAGTAGGTGCCCAAGAGACGACCGAGGCGTCGCCTTTGGCGACGAGAGCCGGTCGTTCTCAGTCGAGGTCGCCGTCCCCGACAAGGACGAGCACAGTCAGTGGGGGAACGAAGGCAGAGGAGACCGAGGCGTCGCCTTTGGCGACGAGTGCCGGTCTCCCGCCGTCGAGGTCGCCGTCCCTCACTAGGACGGCCAAGAAGGGGGATGTGATGTCCGCTACCACACCCCGTGGCAGGAGACCCGTAGTGGTCCTAAAAAGGCTCCTTATACGCCCAATGAATCCCAGTTCCACCCGGGATTCATCGGAGGCTGAGGACGACGTCATGGTGCAGGAGGACCGGGGGAACCAGACGTTCTTCCGGGCGAGTCTCGGCACCCCGACCGGAGAGAGCGTCGCCACGCCCCCGGTGTTCCAGCGGAAGCGGCAGGCGTCGACGTCGCCCCCAGACACCACAAGCTCCGCAGCGTCTGGAGCGGAAAGTGGTGGGAAGCCGGAGCTGTCCAGAATGTCCAGAAAGCCCGTGAGTAAAAGGGGCAGGGGTCGCCCCCCTACCACGGGCCGGTACGTCGGCCTCGCAGCTGCGCAGGCCGAGCTGAACGCGCAGAGGCGCCTGGCCCTGGACCTCGACGCTGAGGAGGAGCTTGCGGCCAAGACAGCGGCCATCCGCCGCCGTCCTCCGTCGGAGGGCAAGCCGAGGGCGGAGGGTTACTCCTGCCCGGCGGAGTCAGCGCGGACAGCGCCTAGCGCGACCTTATGCCAGTGGGCTAGGGAGGGGCTGGACGCCCTCGGCATGGTCGGGGCCAGGTCGAAGAACCTGAAGGGTACATATGTACGCGTCATTAATGACGCGTCGCGTACCCTTCAGGCAGTCTTCGACGAGCTAAGGAGGAGAACTGCGTCGGAGGAGACGCAGCTGCTGGAGAGGGAGGTTTCCAGGCAAGCGACTCAGCTGGAGCTGCAGACCCGGAAGCTGGAGGAGCAGGCTGCAGAGATCAAGCAACAAGCTCTCCAGCTGATAGACTTGAGGGCGGAGATCGCGGCCTTGAGCCGGCCGGCGGCGGTAGCTCGGGCTGATCCAACTCCCCCCGTGGAAGCAGGAGGGCCATCGCTGAGGGAGGAGGTGATGCGCGCGGTGAAGTTGGTCGTCGGCGAATTGGTGGCCGACCGGATCGCCCCAATTGAGGCTAGACTCGGCCGAGAGACCGGACCCGGGGTCGCCTCCTCCGACCGTGCATTGATCTCTCCGCGGACGGCCCCAGGCCAGCCCATGGAGGCAGTGGTGGCTCCACCGCCGCCACCGGCTTTGACGTCGCCTGCGTCTCTGCCCGGCTTGGATGTCCCCAAATCCAGGGGGAAGAAGAAGTCGGGCAGAGGCAAGAAGGGGAAGGCCGCTGCCGCTCCTGCGGCCGCTCCTGCAGCCGCTTCTGCAGCCGCTCCTGCGGCTCCTGCAGTCGTTCCTGCAGCCCTGGAGTCCCGACCAGTTCCGCCACCACCAGTCCCCACGGAGGAACCGTGGAATGTGGTGGCGGCAAAGAAGAAGAAGGAGAAGAAGAAGGGGAAGGCCGCCAAGGCGACCCCGGCTTCCACCCGGCGGCCTCCTCCTCCTCCTCCTACTCCACGCCGAGGGAAGCCCTCCGCTGCTCCCCAGAGCAAGCCCGGCGCCAACCTGCGTCCCCCGTCGACGGCGGCTGTAGTTCTCACGCTGCGGCCGGCTGCCGCCGAGGGGGGTGCTACCTACGAGGCGCTCATTAAGACGGCCAAGGCCTCCATCAAGTTGGCCCAGCTGGGGATCACGGAGGGCGTGAAGATCAGGACGGCCGCCACCGGAGCCCGCCTCCTCGAGATCGGAGGCGAGGATCGAGAGGCGAGGGCGGACCGGCTAGCAGCAAGGCTGCGAGAGGTCCTCCCTGCGGAGACGGTAACGGTCTCCAGGCCTGTGAGGTGTGCAGAACTGCGCATCTCCGGGCTGGATGACTCCGTCTCCGCGGCAGAGGTGGCGGCCAGCGTGGAGTCCGCCGGCGGGTGCCCCGAGGGTACGGCCAGACCCGGCTCTTTACACCGGGACTGGCGAGGCCTCGGGGTAGTGTTTGTTAAGTGCCCGGTGGCCGCGGCCAAGAAATTGGCTGCGACCGGGAGGCTACTGGTGGGGTGGTCGGCGGCTCAAGTGAAGCTCGTCGACCCCAAGCCCCTTCGGTGCTACCGGTGCCTCCACACCGGGCACACTAAGGCCAAGTGTACCTCGGACGTAGACCGCAGCGACTACTGCTACCGCTGCGGCGCGCCGGGGCACCTAATGGCCCAGTGCTCTGCCGCCTTGCGCTGCGCTTTGTGCGAGGCGGCAGACAAGCCGGCGGATCACCGGCTTGGGAGTGCAGCGTGCACCACTCCCAAGCCGAAGAAAAAGAAGAAGAAGAAGAAGAAGCCTCAAAAGGCAAAGCCCGTGGAGTCGGGGCAGAAGGCTGGCGGTGGCGTCATAGCCCCGTCTAGGCCCGATCCACCGTCCCCAAGGCCTGTAGAGGTAGCGCCGATAGTCACCGATTAGTGGGACTATCGGCGTGCTCCAGGCGAACCTAAACCACTGCGCCGCCGCTCAGGACCTTTACATCCAGAGCATGGCGCAGTGGCAGACCGGAGTAGGGATAATCACCGAGCCCTACCGACCTATCCCGCCCGATTCGCATTGGGCGGTTGACCGGGAGGGCTTGGTGGCTCTGGTCTCGCGCGCGGCTGCCGGTGCGCCCCCCTTATTGAGGATCAGGAGGGGGCGCTGTTGCGTGGCGGCCGCCGTGGGTTCGGTGACGGTGGTCGGAGTGTACTGCTCTCCGAATCGGAGCCTGTCTTGGTTCGAGCGCCTCCTGGAGGAGCTGGGAACGCTCGTGCGACAGGCTCACCCTTCACCCGTGCTCGTGGCTGGCGATTTCAACGCCAAGTCCACGGCATGGGGATCCCCCGCTACTTGTCCGCGGGGGGAGGCACTGGAAGATTGGTTGGTCTCGTCCGGGTTGATTCTGCTCAACCGGGGGACCGTCGACACGTGGGCGCGGCAACAGAGCGGGTCTATCGTGGACCTCACGTTCGCGTCCCCCGCTCTGGTGCCCCGTGTCCAAGGCTGGGAAGTCCTGGAGGGGGCGGAGACGCTATCGGACCACCGATATATTCGGTTCCGAATCTCCGCCCTTCCGGTTGCCCCGAACAGCCTGGGTGGTCCTCCGCGTGGGGAGGACAACCCGAGATGGGCCATAAGGCGGCTGAACCGCGAGCGTCTCGCGGAGGCCGCCTTGGTCCAAAGTTGGATTCCAGTGCCGGAGGGTCCGGCGGATGTGGATGAGGAAGCCGATTGGCTCAACGCGGCCATGACGCAGGTGTGCGACGCTAGCATGCCTCGCGTCGGGCCCCCCTCTCCACATCGTAAGGTGTACTGGTGGTCGCCCCAGCTAGCGCAGCTCCGTGCTGCGTGCGTGGCGGCGCGCCGCAAGTACACCCGAAGCCGGCGAAGACGACGTCGCGACGAAGCCCTGGAGACTCGGCTGTACGACGCGTACAGGGAGGCGAGAGCCGCCCTGCGCGCGGAAATCGCCGAGTCCAAGAAAAGGGCTTGGGAGGCAATGCTGGAGTCGATCGACCGCGACCCGTGGGGGAGGCCGTATAGGACGGTGCGTCAAAAGCTCCGTCCCTGGGCCCCCCCGGTGACGCAATCGCTCCAGCCTGCGCTCGTGGAACAGATAGTAGCAGCTCTGTTCCCCGACCGGGGAGAGTTCACTCCCCCTCCCATGGTCGGCGACGATGTCGCGGAGAGCAGTAGAGGACTTGTGCACGCGGAGGAAACAGCATCGCCCGAGGTCACTCCCGGGCATCTGAGGGCGGCGGTTGCAAGGCTCAAGGCCAAAAACACCGCCCCAGGGCCCGACGGTATTCCCGGTCGGGCCTGGGCATTGGCTCTGCCCGATGCCTTAGAAGAGAGAGTGGCACGGCTGTTTACCTCCTGCCTGGAACAGGGCAAGTTTCCCCGCAGGTGGAAGGTGGGGAAACTTGTCCTCATCAAGAAGGAGGGACGACCGGCGGATTCGCCTTCGGCCTATCGGCCCATCGTGTTGCTCGACGATATCGGGAAGGTGTTCGAGCGTGTGCTCGCCCACCGTATCGTCGAGCACCTGGACGGTCCCGGGCCGGGTCTCTGCGATGTCCAGTATGGTTTCCGCAGAGCCCGGTCGACGGTGGACGCGATCCGCCGGGTGCAGTCCCTAGTGAAGGACGCGGCTTCGGGGAACGGGGTGGTATTGGCGGTGAGTATAGACATCGCCAATGCTTTTAACACCCTCCCCTGGAGCTGCATCCATGAGGCGCTGCGCTACCATCGTGTGCCGGACTGCCTGCGGAGGGTAGTTCTGTCCTACCTCTCCCAACGGGCAGTCACCTATCCGACACAGGATGGTGGCGCCGCTCTGAGAGCAATGTCGTGCGGCGTTCCGCAGGGCTCCGTTCTAGGACCCCTGCTGTGGAACGTCGGCTATGACTGGGTGCTGCGCGGTGCGACTCTTCGGGGGGTCAGCGTAACGTGCTACGCTGACGATACCCTCGTCACCGCGCAGGGGGATACCTACAGGGAGGCGGCTCTCAGAGCAACAGCCGGAGTGGCCCACTTCGTGAGGCGAATCCGCCTTATTGGGTTGGATGTCGCCTTGCAGAAGTCCGAGGCGGTTTGTTTTTCTTCCCCTCGGTCGGCGCCGCCGGCTGGAGCGCACATTGTGGTGGGCGGAGTGTCGATCGGCATACGAGGGGCGATGCGTTATTTGGGCATCGTCCTCGATAGCCGATGGCGCTTCCGGGAGCACTTCCAGGGACTCGCGCCCCGACTCGTGGGTGCTGCGAGGGCGCTTGGTCGTCTGCTCCCGAATCTCGGTGGGCCCTCGGGCAGCTGCCGACGCCTTTACACGTCGGTGGTTCGCTCGATGGCACTATACGGGGCGCCCATATGGGTAGAGGCCCTCGACGCCGAAAATATCGCGCTGCTGCGACGGGCGCAGCGGGCGATGGCGTTGAGGGTCGTGAGAGGGTACGGCACGGTCTCGCTCGAGGCCGCGTGCGTGCTCGCAGGAACTCCACCATGGGACCTGGAGGCCGAGGTGTTGGCGGAAGTTTTCTGCCGGACCTCTGAGGCCAGGGCCCGGGGAATCGGCCCGCCGCCGAGGGAGGTCGCGTGCTGGAGGGAGGACCTCCGGGGCGATCTTCTTAGGCGGTGGTCCGAGCGGTTGGAAGAGCCTCGCGCCGGTGTTCTGACCATCGACGCGATCCGACCCATCCTGCAGGAGTGGGTCGACAGGCGGCACGGGGCGGTCACCTTTCGCCTGGCGCAGATGCTCACCGGACACGGTTGTTTCGGTGAGTATCTGTTCCGGGTGGCCAAGAGGGAGCCGTCTCCGGTGTGCCACAGCTGCGGCCACCCCGAGGACACAGCCACGCACACGCTGGCGGAGTGCCCGGGGTGGAGCCGTCAACGCGCAGCTCTTGTCGACGTAGTCGGCGCCGACCTAACGCTCTCGACCATCATCCAGGCGATGGTCGACCGTGAGGCGGCGTGGACGGCGATGATCACGTTCAGCGAGGACGTGATCTCGCTCAAGGAGGAGGCGGAGCGGATCAGGGAACTGGATCCTCTCGCTGATCCGATCCGTCGTAGGCGAGTCGGGCGAAGGCGGGCCGCGACGCTCCATCGCGGCCTTCCTCCTTGACGGGGACTCACGGCCCGCGGTACCAGGACTACCGCCGGCCGTGCAACGCCAGGTCCCCCCCCAGGTCGGTAGTGTCGTGTCTGCACACTGTACCTAGTAGGATGTCGTCCCCCCTACCCATAGGACGACCCCACTGAAGGAAGCCCCTCCCGCTCTTTACACGGGAGGTGTGGCTGACCGCTGCGGGTGTTGTGGTTGTTGTGACCTTGTTCCCACGACACCCGCCCACTAGAAGCGGAGAAAGAGGACACCCCGGTTAGGTTTAGTCCGTGCGAGTCGGACATAACCCGCGTGCGTCCTGGCACGCGGGTATCCATAACGGATTCCCCCGGGTTAAAAAAAAAAAAAAAAAAAAAAAAAAAAAAAAAAAAGGTTAGGTTAGGTTAGGTTAGGTTAGGTTAGGTTAGGTTAGGTTAGGTTAGGTTACGCTGTTGCGTGGCGGCCGCCGTGGGTTCGGTGACGGTGGTCGGAGCATACTGCTCTCCGAATCGGAGCCTGTCTTGGTTCGAGCGTCTCCTGGAGGAGCTGGGAACGCTCGTGCGACAGGCTCACCCTTCACCCGTGCTCGTGGCTGGCGATTTCAACGCCAAGTCCACGGCATGGGGATCCCCCGCTACTTGTCCGCGGGGGGAGGCACTGGAAGATTGGTTGGTCTCGTCCGGGTTGATTCTGCTCAACCGGGGGACCGTCGACACGTGGGCGCGGCAACAGAGCGGGTCTATCGTGGACCTCACGTTCGCGTCCCCCGCTCTGGTGCCCCGTGTCCAAGGCTGGGAAGTCCTGGAGGGGGCGGAGACGTTATCGGACCACCGATACATTCGGTTCCGAATCTCCCCCCTTCCGGTTGCCCCGAACAGCCTGGGTGGTCCTCCGCGTGGGGAGGACAACCCGAGATGGGCCCTAAGGCGGCTGAACCGCGAGCGTCTCGCGGAGGCCGCCTTGGTCCAAAGTTGGATTCCAGTGCCGGAGGGTCCGGTGGATGTGGATGAGGAAGCCGATTGGCTCAACGCGGCCATGACGCAGGTGTGCGACGCTAGTATGCCTCGCGTCGGGCCCCCCTCTCCACATCGTAAGGTGTATTGGTGGTCGCCCCAGCTAGCGCAGCTCCGTGCTGCGTGCGTGGCGGCGCGCCGCAGGTACACCCGAAGCCGGCGAAGACGACGTCGCGACGAAGCCCTGGAGACTCGGCTGTACGACGCGTACAGGGAGGCGAGAGCCGCCCTGCGCGTGGAAATCGCCGAGTCCAAGAAAAGGGCTTGGGAGGCAATGCTGGAGTCGATCGACTGCGACCCGTGGGGGAGGCCGTATCGGATGGTGCGTCATAAGCTCCGTCCCTGGGCCCCCCCGGTGACGCAATCGCTCCAGCCTGCGCTCGTGGAACAGATAGTAGCAGCTCTGTTCCCCGACCGGGGAGAGTTCGCTCCCCCTCCCATGGTCGGCGACGATGTCGCGGAGAGCAGTAGAGGACTTGTGCACGTGGAGGAAGCAGCATCGCCCGAGGTCACTCCCGGGCATCTGAGGGCGGCGGTCGCAAGGCTCAAGGCCAAGAACACCGCCCCAGGGCCCGACGGTATTCCCGGTCGGGCCTGGGCATTGGCTCTGCCCGATGCCTTAGAAGAGAGAGTGGCACGGCTGTTTACCTCCTGCCTGGAACAGGGCAAGTTTCCCCGCAGGTGGAAGGTGGGGAAACTTGTCCTCATCAAGAAGGAGGGACGACCGGCGGATTCGCCTTCGGCCTATCGGCCCATCGTGTTGCTCGACGATATCGGGAAGGTGTTCGAGCGTGTGCTCGCCCACCGTATCGTCGAGCACCTGGACGGTCCCGGGCCGGGTCTCTGCGATGTCCAGTATGGTTTCCGCAGAGCCCGGTCGACGGTGGACGCGATCCGCCGGGTGCAGTCCCTAGTGAAGGACGCGGCTTCGGGGACCGGGGTGGTATTGGCGGTGAGTTTAGACATCGCCAATGCTTTTAACACCCTCCCCTGGAGCTGCATCCATGAGGCGCTGCGCTACCATCGTGTGCCGGACTGCCTGCGGAGGGTAGTTCTGTCCTACCTCTCCCAACGGGCAGTCACCTATCCGACACAGGATGGTGGCGCCGCTCTGAGAGCAATGTCGTGCGGCGTTCCGCAGGGCTCCGTTCTAGGACCCCTGCTGTGGAACGTCGGCTATGACTGGGTGCTGCGCGGTGCGACTCTTCGGGGGGTCAGCGTAACGTGTTACGCTGACGATACCCTCGTCACCGCGCAGGGGGATACCTACAGGGAGGCGGCTCTCAGAGCAACAGCCGGAGTGGCCCACTTCGTGAGGCGAATCCGCCTTATTGGGTTGGATGTCGCCTTGCAGAAGTCCGAGGCGGTTTGTTTTTCTTCCCCTCGGTCGGCGCCGCCGGCTGGAGCGCACATTGTGGTGGGCGGAGTGTCGATCGGCATACGAGGGGCGATGCGTTATTTGGGCATCGTCCTCGATAGCCGATGGCGCTTCCGGGAGCACTTCCAGGGACTCGCGCCCCGACTCGTGGGTGCTGCGAGGGCGCTTGGTCGTTTGCTCCCGAATCTCGGTGGGCCCTCGGGCGGCTGCCGACGCCTTTACACGTCGGTGGTTCGCTCGATGGCACTATACGGGGCGCCCATATGGGTAGAGGCCCTCGACGCCGAAAATATCGCGCTGCTGCGACGGGCGCAGCGGGCGATGGCGTTGAAGGTCGTGAGAGGGTACGGCACGGTCTCGCTCGAGGCCGCGTGCGTGCTCGCAGGAACTCCACCATGGGACCTGGAGGCCGAGGTGTTGGCGGAAGTTTTCTGCCGGACCTCTGAGGCCAGGGCCCGGGGAGTCGGCCCGCCGCCGAGGGAGGTCGCGTGCTGGAGGGAGGACCTCCGGGGCGATCTTCTTAGGCGGTGGTCCGAGCGGTTGGAAGAGCCTCGCGCCGGTGTTCTGACCATCGACGCGATCCGACCCATCCTGCAGGAGTGGGTCGACAGGCGGCACGGGGCGGTCACCTTTCGCCTGGCGCAGATGCTCACCGGACACGGTTGTTTCGGTGAGTATCTGTTCCGGGTGGCCAAGAGGGAGCCGTCTCCGGTGTGCCACAGCTGCGGCCACCCCGAGGACACAGCCACGCACACGCTGGCGGAGTGCCCGGGGTGGAGCCGTCAACGCGCAGCTCTTGTCGACGTAGTCGGCGCCGACCTAACGCTCTCGACCATCATCCAGGCGATGGTCGACAGTGAGGCGGCGTGGACGGCGATGATCACGTTCAGCGAGGACGTGATCTCGCTCAAGGAGGAGGCGGAGCGGATCAGGGAACTGGATCCTCTCGCTGATCCGATCCGCCGCAGGCGAGTCGGGCGAAGGCGGGCCGCGACGCTCCATCGCGGCCTTCCTCCTTGACGGGGACTCACGGCCCGCGGTACCAGGACTACCGCCGGCTGTGCAACGCCAGGTCCCCCCAGGTCGGTAGTGTCGTGTCTGCACACTGTACCTAGTAGGATGTCGTCCCCCCTACCCATAGGACGACACCACTGAAGGAAGCCGCACCCCCCGCTACACGGGAGGTGTGGCTGACCGCTGCGGGTGTTGTGGTTGTTGTGACCTTGTTCCCACGACACCCGCCCACTAGAAGCGGAGAAAGAGGACACCCCGGTTAGGTTTAGTCCGTGCGAGTCGGACATAACCCGCGTGCGTCCTGGCACGCGGGTATCCATAACGGATTCCCCCGGGTTAAAAAAAAAAAAAAAAAAAAAAAAAAAAAAAAAAAAAAAAAAGGTTAGGTTAGGTTAGGTTAGGTTAGGTTGGGGTGCCAATGTCGGAGAACCTCCTCGTGTGCTCGCCCTTCCATCTGGGCGAGCCGGTGCACCCTGGGCAACACTGGGAACGACTTTACCAGTGGCTAATGCTCCGACACAGGGGGGGAAATCACGGTCCTGACCCGGCGTGGACAGGCGTGATACGGCCACTCCTTGGACTTCTCGTTTATAGAAGCCCATTATGGAGTGGCCTGGGGCATACCGTACCTGAGCTCCCGCTCGGTACGGGGGCCCCCTTCATGGGGGCTGTATTAGGCAGTCTTCAGGCTGCCGAAGCCGGAACCCTGGCGCAAGTCAGAACCGGTGGGCACTGCCACGTGGCGGTGTCTGCGAGGAAGGACACCTCTATAAAAGAACCACTCGGTTGGAGCCTCCTGGCGTAGGCATTTTGCTGAAACCAGGAGGCGGGCCCGGTGTCTTCCCGTCACCGTGGCGAGTCGGGTTGGCCGGATGGGTGCGCCTGTTCGGTCGTTCGGCGTCGGCACGCAGCTCCGTTGTATCGGAGCTGTGGCGCCGTGATGGTGGTGTTCGGCCGAGTGGGCTTGCCTGCTCGGCCGTCCGGTGTTGTCCCGCCGGCGTTTGGCCGAGTGTGCGGGACCGAAGTGGAAGACAACCACGTTAAAAAACAAAAAAAAAAAAAAAAAATTAATAAAAACATCAACAAAATGGATAAAAAGGTGAACTTGATAACTTTACACCAGGAGGGTACCGGTCGCTCCGCGATCGGAGAATCCCTCCATGGCGGGGAGTCAGCACACACTCAGGTGTGTGATGACTCACCGCCATGCAGTCCCATCGTATCTGGTGGGGACACAAGCCACCTAAACGCGACAGAACCGGGGAGCAGACCCAGCGCTCCCAAAAATGCGTCGAGTGCGTACACCGGTACGCGGAGCCGGCGCTCGCGAACATTTTACCGTTCGCCGGGCTCAGCAGGTGCCCAGGAGACGACCGAGGCGTCGCCTTTGGCGACGAGAGCCGGTCGGTCTCAGTCGAGGTCGCCGTCCCCGACAAGGACGAGCATAGTTAGTGGGGGATCGAAGGCAGAGGAGACCGAGGCGTCGCCTCTGGCGACGAGTGCCGGTCTCCCGCCGTCGAGGTCGCCGTCCCTCACGAGGACGGCCAAGAAGAGTGTGACGCCCGCAACCACACCCCGTGGCAGGAGACCCGTGGTGGTCCTGAAGCGGCTGTTCATACGCCCGACGAACGCCAGCGCCACCCGGGATCCATTGGAGGCTGGGGACGACGTCATGGTGCAGGAGGACCGGGGGAACCAGACGTTCTTCCGGGCGAGTCTCGGCACCCCGACCGGAGAGAACGTCGCCACGCCCCCGGTGTTCCAGCGGAAGCGGCAGGCATCGACGTCGCCCCCGGACACCACAAGTTCCGCGGACTCCGCGGCGGAAAGTGGTGAGAAGCCGAAACCCGCCAGAAAGCCCGGGAGTAAAAGGGGCAGGGGTCGCCCCCCTACCACGGGCCGGTACGTCGGCCTTGCGGCGGCGCAGGCCGAGCTCAACGCGCAGAGGCGCCTGGCGCTGGACCTCGACGCGGAGGAAGAGGTTGCGGCCAAGACAGCGGCCATCCGTCGCCGTCCTCCGTCGGAGAGCAAGCCGAGGGCCGAGGGCTACTCCTGTCCGGCGGAGTCAGCCCGGACAGCCCCGAGCGCGACCCTATGCCAGTGGGCTAGGGAGGGGCTGGACGCCCTCGGCATGGTTGGGGCGAGGTCGAAAAACCTGAAGGGTACATATGTACGCGTCATCAAGGACGCGTCGTGTACCCTTCAGGCAGTGTTCGACGAGCTCAGGCGGAGAACGGCGTCGGAGGAGACGCAGCTGCTGGAGCGGGAGGTCTCCAGGCAAGCGGCTCAGCTGGAGCTGCAGACCCGGAAGCTGGAGGAGCAGGCTGCGGAGATCAAGCAGCAAGCTCTCCAGCTAACGGAGCTGCGAACGGAGATTGCGGCCTTGAGCCGGCCGGCGGCAGTGGCACCGCCTCCTCCAACTTTCCCCGTGGAAGCAGGAGGGTCATCGCTCCAAGAGGAGGTAATGCGTGCGGTGAGGTTGGTCGTCGGCCAATTGGTGGCCGACCGGATTGCCCCAATTGAGGCCGGACTTGGCCGGGAGACCGACTCCAATGTCGCCCACTCCGATCCTGCGTTGCCTCCTCCGCGGATGGCCCCAGGCCAGTCCACGGAGGCAGCGGTGGCTCCACCACCGGTCTCAACGTCGCCTGCGCCTCTGCCCGGCTTGGATGTCCCCAAATCTAGGGGGAAGAAGAAGCCGGGCAGAGGTAAGAAGGGGAAGGCCGCTGCCGTTCCTGCAGCTGCTCCTGCGGCCGCTCCAGCAGCCCCGGAGCCCCGACCAGTCCCGCCACCACCAGTCCCCACGGAGGAACCGTGGAGCGTGGTGGCGGCCAAGAAGAAGGAGAAGAGGAAGGGGAAGGCCGCCAAGGCGACCCCGGCTTCCACCCGGCGGCCTCCTCCTCCTCCTCCTACTCCACGCCGGAGAAAGCCCTCCGCTGCTCCCCAGAGCAAGCCCGGCGCCAACCTGCGTCCCCCGTCGACGGCGGCTGTAGTTCTCACGCTACGGCCAGCTGCCGCCGAGGGGGGCGCTAGCTACGAGGCGCTCATTAAAGCTGCCAAGGCCTCCATTAAGTTGGCCCAGCTGGGGATAACGGAGGGCGTCAAAATTAAGACGGCCGCCACCGGAGCCCGCCTCTTCGAGATCGGAGGCGAGGATAGGGAGGCGAGGGCGGACCGCCTAGCGGCAAAGCTGCGAGAGGTCCTCCCTGCGGAGACGGTAACGGTCTCCAGGCCTGTGAGGTGTGCAGAACTGCGCATCTCCGGGCTGGATGACTCCGTCTCCGCGGCTGAGGTGGCGGCCAGCGTGGAGTCCGCCGGCGGGTGCCCCGAGGGTACGGCCAGACCCGGCTCTTTACACCGGGACTGGCGAGGCCTCGGGGTTGTGTTTGTCAAGTGCCCGGTGGCCGCGGCCAAGAAATTGGCTGCGACCGGGAGGCTACTGGTGGGGTGGTCGGCGGCTCAAGTGAAGCTCGTCGACCCCAAGCCCCTTCGGTGCTACCGGTGCCTCCACACCGGGCACACGAAGGCCAAGTGCACCTCGGACGTAGACCGCAGCGACTACTGCTACCGCTGCGGCGCGCCGGGGCACCTAATGGCCCAGTGCACTGCCGCCTTGCGCTGCGCTTTGTGCGAGGCGGCAGACAAGCCGGCGGATCACCGGCTTGGGAGTGCAGCGTGCACCACTCCCAAGCCGAAGAAGAAGAAAAGAAAGAAGAAGCCTCAAAAGGCAAAGCCCGTGGAGTCGGGGCAGAAGGCTGGCGGTGGCGTCATAGCCCCGTCTAGGCCCGATCCACCGTCCCCAAGGCCTGTAGAGGTAGCGCCGATGGTCACAGATTAGTGGGACTATCGGCGTGCTCCAGGCGAACCTAAACCACTGCGCCGCCGCTCAGGACCTTTACATCCAGAGCATGGCGCAGTGGCAGACCGGAGTAGGGATAATCACCGAGCCCTACCGACCTATCCCGCCCGACTCGCATTGGGCGGTTGACCGGGAGGGCTTGGTGGCTCTGGTCTCGCGCGCGGCTGCCGGTGCGCCCCCCTTATTGAGGATCAGGAGGGGGCGCTGTTGCGTGGCGGCCGCCGTGGGTTCGGTGACGGTGGTCGGAGCGTACTGCTCTCCGAATCGGAGCCTGTCTTGTTTCGAGCGTACCCTGGAGGAGCTGGGAACGCTCGTGCGACAGGCTCACCCTTCACCCGTGCTCGTGGCTGGCGATTTCAACGCCAAGTCCACGGCATGGGGATCCCCCGCTACTTGTCCGCGGGGGGAGGCACTGGAAGATTGGTTGGTCTCGTCCGGGTTGATTCTGCTCAACCGGGGGACCGTCGACACGCGGGTGCGGCAACAGAGCGGGTCTATCGTGGACCTCACGTTCGCGTCCCCCGCTCTGGTGCCCCGTGTCCAAGGCTGGGAAGTCCTGGAGGGGGTCGAGACGTTATCGGACCACCGATACATTCGGTTCCGAATCTCCCCCCTCCCGGTTGCCCCGAACAGCCTGGGTGGTCCTCCGCGTGGGGAGGACAACCCGAGATGGGCCCTAAGGCGGCTGAACCGCGAGCGTCTCGCGGAGGCCGCCTTGGTCCAGAGTTGGATTCCAGTGCCGGAGGGTCCGGTGGATGTGGATGAGGAAGCCGATTGGCTCAACGCGGCCATGACGCAGGTGTGCGACGCCAGCATGCCTCGCGTCGGGCCCCCCTCTCCACATCGTAAGGTGTATTGGTGGTCGCCCCAGCTAGCGCAGCTCCGTGCTGCGTGCGTGGCGGCGCGCCGCAGGTACACCCGAAGCCGGCGAAGACGACGTCGCGACGAAGCCCTGGAGACTCGGCTGTACGACGCGTACAGGGAGGCGAGAGCCGCCCTGCGCGCGGAAATCGCCGAGTCCAAGAAAAGGGCTTGGGAGGCAATGCTGGAGTCGATCGACCGCGACCCGTGGGGGAGGCCGTATCGGATGGTGCGTCATAAGCTCCGTCCCTGGGCCCCCCCGGTGACGCAATCGCTCCAGCCTGCGCTCGTGGAACAGATAGTAGCAGCTCTGTTCCCCGACCGGGGAGAGTTCGCTCCCCCTCCCATGGTCGGCGACGTCGCGGAGAGCAGTAGAGGACTTGTGCACGCGGAGGAAACAGCATCGCCCGAGGTCACTCCCGGGCATCTGAGGGCGGCGGTTTCAAGGCTCAAGGCCAAGAACACCGCCCCAGGGCCCGACGGTATTCCCGGTCGGGCCTGGGCATTGGCTCTGCCCGATGCCTTAGAAGAGAGAGTGGCACGGCTGTTGACCTCCTGCCTGGAACAGGGCAAGTTTCCCTGCAGGTGGAAGGTGGGGAAACTTGTCCTCATCAGGAAGGAGGGACGACCGGCGGATTCGCCTTCGGCCTATCGGCCCATCGTGTTGCTCGACGATATCGGGAAGGTGTTCGAGCGTGTGCTCGCCCACCGTATCGTCGAGCACCTGGACGGTCCCGGGCCGGGTCTCTGCGATGTCCAGTATGGTTTCCGCAGAGCCCGGTCGACGGTGGACGCGATCCGCCGGGTGCAGTCCCTAGTGAAGGACGCGGCTTCGGGGACCGGGGTGGTATTGGCGGTGAGTTTAGACATCGCCAATGCTTTTAACACCCTCCCCTGGAGCTGCATCCATGAGGCGCTGCGCTACCATCGTGTGCCGGACTGCCTGCGGAGGGTAGTTCTGTCCTACCTCTCCCAACGGGCAGTCACCTATCCGACACAGGATGGTGGCGCCGCTCTGAGAGCAATGTCGTGCGGCGTTCCGCAGGGCTCCGTTTTAGGACCCCTGCTGTGGAACGTCGGCTATGACTGGGTGCTGCGCGGTGCGACTCTTCGGGGGGTCAGCGTAACGTGTTACGCTGACGATACCCTCGTCACCGCGCAGGGGGATACGTACAGGGAGGCGGCTCTCAGAGCAACAGCCGGAGTGGCCCACTTCGTGAGGCGAATCCGCCTTATTGGGTTGGATGTCGCCTTGCAGAAGTCCGAGGCGGTTTGCTTTTCTTCCCCTCGGTCGGCGCCGCCGGCTGGAGCGCACATTGTGGTGGGCGGAGTGTCGATCGGCATACGAGGAGCGATGCGTTATTTGGGCATCGTCCTCGATAGCCGATGGCGCTTCCGGGAGCACTTCCAGGGACTCGCGCCCCGACTCGTGGGTGCTGCGAGGGCGCTTGGTTGTCTGCTCCCGAATCTCGGTGGGCCCTCGGGCAGCTGCCGACGCCTTTACACGTCGGTGGTTCGCTCGATGGCACTATACGGGGCGCCCATATGGGTAGAGGCCCTCGACGCCGAAAATATCGCGCTGCTGCGACGGGCGCAGCGGACGATGGCGCTGAGGGTCGTGAGAGGGTACGGCACGGTCTCGCTCGAGGCCGCGTGCGTGCTCGCAGGAACTCCACCATGGGACCTGGAGGCCGAGGTGTTGGCGGAAGTTTTCTGCCGGACCTCTGAGGCCAGGGCCCGGGGAGTCGGCCCGCCGCCGAGGGAGGTCGCGTGCTGGAGGGAGGACCTCCGGGGCGATCTTCTTAGGCGGTGGTCCGAGCGGTTGGAAGAGCCTCGCGCCGGTGTTCTGACCATCGACGCGATCCGACCCATCCTGCAGGAGTGGGTCGACAGGCGGCACGGGGCGGTCACCTTTCGCCTGGCGCAGATGCTCACCGGACACGGTTGTTTCGGTGAGTATCTGTTCCGGGTGGCCAAGAGGGAGCCGTCTCCGGTGTGCCACAGCTGCGGCCACCCCGAGGACACAGCCACGCACACGCTGGCGGAGTGCCCGGGGTGGAGCCGTCAACGCGCAGCTCTTGTCGACGTAGTCGGCGCCGACCTAACGCTCTCGACCATCATCCAGGCGATGGTCGACAGTGAGGCGGCGTGGACGGCGATGATCACGTTCAGCGAGGACGTGATCTCGCTCAAGGAGGAGGCGGAGCGGATCAGGGAACTGGATCCTCTCGCTGATCCGATCCGTCGCAGGCGAGTCGGGCGAAGGCGGGCCGCGACGCTCCATCGCGGCCTTCCTCCTTGACGGGGACTCACGGCCCGCGGTACCAGGACTACCGCCGGCCGTGCAACGCCAGGTCCCCCCCCAGGTCGGTAGTGTCGTGTCTGCACACTGTACCTAGTAGGATGTCGTCCCCCCTACCCATAGGACGACACCACTGAAGGAAGCCCCTCCCGCTCTTTACACGGGAGGTGTGGCTGACCGCTGCGGGTGTTGTGGTTGTTGTGACCTTGTTCCCACGACACCCGCCCACTAGAAGCGGAGAAAGAGGACACCCCGGTTAGGTTTAGTCCGTGCGAGTCGGACATAACCCGCGTGCGTCCTGGCACGCGGGTATCCATAACGGATTCCCCCGGGTTAAAAAAAAAAAAAAAAAAAAAAAAAGGTTAGGTTAGGTTAGGTTAGGTTAGGTTAGGTTAGGTTTTTTTTTTTTTTTTTTTACGTGGTGGAATGCATTTACGCACTTCGCTCACCCCCCGCGGGGGCAGGGGGCTCGCTTCGTGTGGGACTCCTGGCCGAGGCCAGACTACCCACTAAACCACCACGGTGTTCCTCCTTCGCCCAATCCGAGCCGCGGGATAGAATGCTCACCGCGACTCGGCTAGGGACGCCCGCCCTATTTAGCGGGCCCTCCTCTCGAGGCCCCACCATCCCGGCCATCGGGCCGAAATGGTGGGGCCCGTCCTCCTCTTAAGAATGCGCCCCAGGAACACGGAGGGGCGCATTCCGCCACATCAGCATAAGGGCAGCAGGTCCCCCGACCCGCCGCCCGTGGCTACTCTCATTCAGGGACGCGGGCGAATTGTGCTCGCCGACGTCCCCTCGCCGGTGGCCTGCGGGGCGGGAGAGTGAGCCCAGCTCGCTCCCGTTCCCGCAGCGCCTCTCTCTTGGCCGCCATCACCTCGCTAGCAAACGAAGCGACGGCAGCCCAACACTGTTCGCTGCCGGCCATAGCTGGAACTATGGCCGACAGCGAGAGGTTAGCACCGATTGTGCTCGTGAGGGCCGTCCGTTGTCCGTCCCACGCCTCACACACGGCCAAAGTGTGGTGTGCCGTGTCGGGGTCGCCGCTGGTGCAGTTTCGGCACCGGGGCTCCGATTCTACTCCCACCACCTCCCACAGGTACTTGGCGAAGCAGCCATGACCTGTGAGAAGTTGAGTGAGGTGATACGTTGGAGTCCCATGACCCCTCTCAACCCACTCGCGCAGGACGGGCCGAACGGCCCCCACGAGCAGCGCACTGCTGCGTGTCGTGCCCAACCTTTCCGCCCATTTCCGGAAGAGATCGTCGCGCGCCTCCTGTCTCCAGCGATCGATCTCCTCCGGAGCCGGTCGACCTCCGGCAACACGCCGCATCAGGGCGCCCTCCTCATACACCCGCTTGAGGACGCCAGCCTCGAGATCCCAGGGGATACTGCCCGCGATCAAACACGCCGCCTCGTAGGAGACGGTGTGGTACGCCCGTGCAGCCCTCTGCGCGATGGCGCGTTGCGGACGCCGCAGCAACGCTACATTAGCTGGGCAGAGGGCTTCCGCCCAAATGGGCGCCCCGTAGAGCGCCTTGGAGCGCACCACTCCGTCGTAGAGACGGCGGCAGGCAGATCCCGGTCCTCCGCTGTTGGGCAGCAAGCGCGAGAGCATTCCAGCAAATGCCAGCAACTTCGGTGCCAGCTGCCGGAAATGCTCCGCGAACCTCCACCGACTGTCGAGAATGAGCCCGAGGTATTTCAGGCTGCTCCCGACAGCGATGGAGGTGCCACCCACCACTATTGTTTGGTCTCGAGGCGGCGTCTGCCGAGGCCCATGGAAGAACAGGGCCTCGGACTTTTCGAGGGCCACCTTTAGCCCCAGCGCCCCGATGCGACGCACAACGTGGGCGACGCCCGCCGTGGCAAGTACGGCGGCGTCGCGGAACGTGGGGGCCCGCGCGGTGACCAGGGTATCGTCGGCGTAGCAGAGTACACCGACCCCCCGAAGATTGGCCCCGCGCAGGACCCAGTCGTACCCTATGTTCCACAGGAGCGGCCCAAGGACCGACCCCTGTGGAACGCCACACGACATACTTCGGCGGACTACTCCGTTTCGGGCCGGGTAGATGATGACCCGGTCCACGAAGTAGTCCGCAAGAACGCGCCTGAGGTACCACGGGACATTGTGGTACCTCAGCGCCTCCGCAATGGTCTCCCAGGGGAGGGTGTTGAAAGCGTTGGCTATATCCAACGATACAGCCAACAACACCTCACCCCCGGCGACCGCTTCGTCGACGCTGTCCCGCAGCCGGGATATGGCGTCGAGAGTCGACCTCCCGCGACGGAAGCCGAACTGGCCATCACTTAGATTGGGCCCCGCCCCCCCAAGGTGCCCGACGAGACGCGCAGCTAGCACTCGCTCAAACAGCTTGCACATCTCGTCGAGCAGAACGATGGGGCGGTAGGCCGACGGCGACTCGGCTGGGCGCCCGTGCTTCTTTAGAAGCACGAGCTTGCCGGTCTTCCATCGTCGCGGGACTCTCCCCGACGCCACACACTCCGACATGAGGGACAGCGTCTCTTCCTCTAGTGCCGGCATGACGGTGGCAATAACCTTCCCAGGAATGCCGTCCGGGCCCGGGGCACGATTCCTGGACTTGAGTGCCAGGATCGCAACCCCTAACTCGGCCTCGGACACGGGAGGTATTGCCCCTTCGTCAGCCGGCACCTGGCTTGGTGCTGCCATCCGCGGTGGGACCCACTCTTCCCTCGCAGGGAAGAGGGAGCTGACCACTCGGTCCAGGAGGTTGGACTCGAGAGTTCTGGTGAGGGGAGGCGCCCAGGGCCGGAGTTTCTGACTCACGACCTTGTACGGGCGCCCCCACGGGTCTCGGTCGAGGCTCTCGAGCCACTCCCTCCAGGACTCCTCCTTGGCGGCTTTTATCGCCGAGCTAAGGGCCTCACGGGCGGCCCTGTACGCAGCGTGCAGTTGTTCTTCTCGGGCGAGGTCTCTAACGGCCCGCCTTCGACTACGGGTGTACCGCCTCTGGGCTGCGTAGCTTGCGGTACGCAGCCCGGCTAGGTGGGGACGCCACCAGTACACCTGCTTCCGGGGCGGAATAGGCCTCGCCCTCTGCATCGCCGCGTCGCAGACGCGAGTCAGCGCTCCTGCGAGCCGCTCGCACCTCGCGTCCACGTCGAGGCCGCTATCAACAGCGGCCCATCGCTCGACGACAGCCGCCTCTTTGGCCAGCTCCCGGTCCAGAGAACTGAGTCGCCACCGCGGACCCTCCCCTACCAAGGGGCGGTCCAGCTCCACACGAGCCGACGAGGCGGCGGGGACGACGTCGAACCGGATGTATCGATGATCCGACGCGGTCTCCACCCCCCCGGCGACCCGCCAGTTGTCGATTCGTCGCGCCAGGTCAGAACTGGCGAACGACAAATCGACAATCGAGCTCCCCTGGGGCCGCACACAGGTTTGAACCGCCCCTTGGTTCAGCAGCACCAAGCCTTGGGACACCGCCCACTCAACCAACAGCTCTCCCCGAGTGTCGGTCGCCGGAGATCCCCACGCCCGAGAGTGAGCGTTGAAATCCCCGGCCACCACAGCCGGGGTGGGGCGCACTTCCGCCAGCAGAGCCCCGACCTCCAAGAGCAACTGCTCAAATTGGGCGAGACTTCTGCTAGGGGGACAGTACACCCCAATCACTGCAGCGCCGCCCAGCACGACGCGTACGCACTCGCGGCCCCTCCGCACTCTGTCGAAGGGTGGGGCAGATCGCTGGGCGACGATAGCCACCAAGCCGCACAGGTCGCCAGCCCAATTTGGGCTGTCACGAACGTGGTACGGGTCGGCGACTATTGCCACTGTCGTCTGCCACTGCGCCATGGATTGGGCCAGAAGGTCCTGGGCCGCGACGCAGTGGTTGACGTTGGCCTGCAGGATGGAGATACGATGTGCCATTATTGTTGGGCGGTGTCCATCTCCTCCTCGTGTTGCGGCTGGGTGGGGGATGTATTGTGTTTCGTCCCACCCGCAGCTCCGCCTTTTCTCGGGGCAGCCTTCTTCCGAGAAGCGGCCTTGCACTCGCCGGATCCGAGCCGGTGACCGGACGCCACTCCTTCCGCCGCACAGACGGGGCATCTGGGCTCCGCGGAGCAGGTGGCCGACTTGTGGCCCGCCTGCCCACAGCGGAAGCAGAGCGCACTGCGGTCGACACCCGCAGTGCAATTGGCCCCGACGTGCCCAGGCTCCAGGCAGCGGAAGCACCGCGCCGGTCTCGGCTCCAGTGTGGTCAGCCTGACCACTGACCACCCGACGAGTATCTGACGGCCATCCGTCAACTTTCTGGCCGCTTCGATAGGGCACCGCAGCCAAGCAGTGCCCTGGCGGCCAGGTGGGCGTTGGATGTCGCCCACCTTTATGGCGTCAGGAGAGCAGCCCCCCTCAGCCGCCAGCGATGCCGCTACCGTTTGTTTGGAGGCCGTGTCGCTCAAGCCAGAGATGCGTAGCTCCACGCACCTCTCTGGCCTAGCGACACGAGCCTCGTCCAGCACCTCCCTTAGTTTGGTGGCTAGGAGGTCAGCCTTCCGGGCTCGATCCTCACCAGCCACCTCCAGGATCCGAGCCCCAGTGGTGGCAGGGCGCATCCGGAGGCCGTCTATCCCCAGGGCCTTCAGGTCAATGACCCCTTCAGCCCTGGATAGAACGTCCCCGTAGGTAACGCCCCTCTCCTGCGCACCCGGAAGCAGCGTGATGGTGATCGCCGCCGTTTGTGGGGCGCGCAGCTTTCGAGGCTTCCGGCCACCACGCTTGCGCTTCGCCGCCTGGGCCGCTGGAACGGCAGCGGTCGGAGCAGCTGCTGGCTGAGCTGAGACCGGCTTCGCCACTTTTGGCCGCGCCGCCACCTTGCTCCATGTGGCAGGGGCAGGCGGGGGGGCAGATGAGGACGTCGCTTCAGGCGACGCTCGGGTCCGGCGGGCAGCTTCGGCCTCTTTGGCTGCGGCCGACTTCTTCTTCGCCTTCTTAACCTTCCTCTTCTTCTCCCCTCCAGACCCATTAGGACAGGGTTCCGTCTCATCCGATCCGCCCGGCACATGGGCAGAGACAGAGGGAGGCGATGGAGGAAGAGGCGGGAGCTCACATGTGAGCTGCTCCTGTGACCGAGCTGCAGCTCGCTTGTCCGCCTCGAGAGGAGGACGGATACGGGTCTCAGGCAGCAGACGGTCCGCAATCCCCGCGAGACGCGCGTCGATCAGAAAGGCGATCTCATCGCGGCTCATGGGGGGCGGCGCAGATTGCGCCTGCTGCTGCCATGCACGCATTTCGGCCCGCACAGCTACTAGCTCGGTCTGGAGCTTAGCCACCTCTTCGGATTCCGTGCGGGACCGAAGCACGCGGGCGTGCTCCAAGATGGTGGAGCACGCGAGCCTCAGGTCCCGCACGTATTGCCCCTTCAGGTGGGAGCTCTTGGTGGCGATGGTTTGCACCATCCCCACCGCTGCCTCAATGGCACCCGTCAGCCGCTCCGCACTGAGGGACTCTGCCGATTCCTGTCCCGCTTGGGGCTGTCGGCTGGGCTCTGGCTGCGGGCTAGGGGTCTCTCTAACGTAGAGAGCCCTCTGCCGCTGCCGCTGCAGTTCGTCGGCCAGCTCTCTCTCAGCACGGAGCTCGAGCTCCCGCTCCATAGCCGCGTTCAGCTCGGCCTTGGCTTGCGCCAGGCCAGCGTATTCGCCCGTGGTGGTTGGGCGACCGCGGGGCTTCTTAGTGGCCTCCTCGGCCTCTGCCTCTGGGAACCGTTTCCGCCATAGTCTTCCCGACACTGGCGAAGACGAACGCGAGCTCCCAGGGCTGGTCATTGGAATGTTGGTGAGATCCAAACGATCCAGCACCACTTTCGCGTTGGTTACTGAGCCGAGAGGCCTCGCGACCTCCGTCTCGATCTCCATATCTGCACTCGTCAGCTTCGACAGCCTCGACGAGCACCGACGGGTCTGTCCTTCGGGAACTTGGTCCCGGCTCGACGACCCTGTCTCCTCTTCGCGCTCACGCGCTTGTCGCTCGGGAGCTAGGTCCCGGCACGACGCAACTTCTTCACCAGCAACAGACATCGTCCTTAAAAGGACAGTGCCGATGCGGTCAGAGGACATCAAAACACACACACAGTAGTACTGCTTGCCGCAAGATTCGCTTAACCGGATTTGGTCACCCAACGTGCCACTCCGTTACGGTGGTCACGTTGGGGTCCAGGGCACACGACGGGGACGTACCGGTAAGCTCTTGGGGCGTGCCCCAGGTTAGGTTAGGTTAGGTTAGGTTAGGTTAGGTTAGGTTAGGTTAGGTTAGGTTAGGTTAGGTTAGGTTGGGGTGCCAATGTCGGAGAACCTCCTCGTGTGCTCGCCCTTCCATCTGGGCGAGCCGGTGCACCCTGGGCAACACTGGGAACGACTTTACCAGTGGCTAATGCTCCGACACAGGGGGGGTAATCACGGTCCTGACCCGGCGTGGACAGGCGTGAGACGGCCACTCCTTGGACTTCTCGTTTATAGAAGCCCATTATGGAGTGGCCTGGGGCATACCGTACCTGAGCTCCCGCTCGGTACGGGGGCCCCCTTCACGGGGGCTGTATTAGGCAGTCTTCAGGCTGCCGAAGCCGGAACCCTGGCGCAAGTCAGAACCGGTGGGCACTGCCACGTGGCGGTGTCTGCGAGGAAGGACACCTCTATAAAAGAACCACTCGGTTGGAGCCTCCTGGCGTAGGCATTTCGCTGAAACCAGGAGGCGGGCCCGGTGTCTTCCCGACACCGTGGTGAGTCGTGTTGGCCGGATGGGTGCGCCTGTTCGGTCGTTCGGCGTCGGCCCGCAGCTCCGTTGTATCGGAGCTGTGGCGCCGTGATGGTGGTGTTCGGCTGAGTGGGCTTGCTCGCTCGGCCGTCCGGTGTTGTCCCGCCGGCGTTTGGCCGAGTGTGCGGGACCAAAGTGGAAGACAACCACGTTAAAAAACAAAATTTCGTCAGCAACATGAAAAAGGTGAACCCGATAACTTTACACCAGGAGGGTACCGGTCGCTCCGCGATCGGAGAATCCCTCCATGGCGGGGAGTCAGCACACACTCAGGTGTGTGATGACTCACCGCCATGCAGTCCCATCGTATCTGGTGGGGACACAGGCCACCTAATCGTTGAAGAACCGGGGAGCAGACCCAGCGCTCCCAAAACAGCGCCGAGTGCGTACACCGGTACGCGGAGCCGGCGCTCGCGAACGTTTTACCGTTCGCCGGGCTCAGCAGGTGCCCAGGAGACGACCGAGGCGTCGCCTTTGGCGACGAGAGCCGGTCGTTCTCAGTCGAGGTCGCCGTCCCCGACAAGGACGAGCACAGGCAGTGTGGGCATGCCATCGCAGCCTATGAAGGAGACCGAGGCGTCGCCTTTGGCGACGAGTGCCGGTCTCCCGCCGTCGAGGTCGCCGTCCCTCACGCGGACGGCCAAGAAGGGGGATGTGATGCCCGCAACCACACCCCGTCGAAGGAGACCCGTAGTGGTCCTAAAAAGGCTCCTCATACGCTCAATGAATCCCAGTTCCACCCGGGATTCATCGGAGGCTGAGGACGACGTCATGGTGCAGGAGGACCGGGGGAACCAGACGTTCTTCCGTGCGAGTCTCGGCACCCCGACCGGGGAGAACGTCGCCACTCCCCCGGTGTTCCAGCGGAAGCGCCAGGCGTCGACGTCGCCCCCAGATACCACGAGCTCCGCAGAGTCTGTGGCGGGAAGCTGTGGCAAGCCAGACCCAGCCAGAAAGCCCGTGAGCAAAAGGGGCAGGGGTCGCCCCCCTACCACGGGCCGGTACGTCGGCCTTGCGGCGGCGCAGGCCGAGCTCAACGCGCAGAGGCGCCTGGCCCTGGACCTCGACGCGGAAGAGGAGGTTGCGGCCAAGACAGCGGCCATCCGCCGCCGTCCCCCGTCGGAGGGCAAGCCGAGGGCGGAGGGCTACTCCTGTCCGGCGGAGTCAGCCCGGACAGCGCCGAGCGCAACCCTATGCCAGTGGGCTAGGGAGGGGCTGGACGCCCTTGGCATGGTCGGAGCGAGGTCAAAGAACCTGAAGGGAACATACGTACGCGTCATTAATGACGCGTCGTATACCCTTCAGGCAGTCTTTGACGAGCTCAGGCGGAGGACGGCCTCGGAGGAGACGCTGCTGCTGGAGAGGGAGGTTGGCAGGCAAGCGGCTCAGCTGGAGCTGCAGACCCGTAAGCTGGAGGAGCAGGCTGCGGAGATCAAGCAGCAAGCTCTCCAGCTTACGGAGTTGAAGGCGGAGATTGCGGCCTTGAGCCGACCGGCGGCAGTGGCGCCGCCTGCTCCAACTTACCCCGTGGAGGCAGGGTCGTCATCACTTAAGGAGGAGGTGATGCGTGCGGTGAGGTTGGTCGTCGGCCAATTGGTGTCCGACCGAATCGCACCAATTGAGGCCAGACTTGGCCGAGAGACCGGACCCAGTGTCGCCCCCTCCGACCCTGTCTTGCTTTCTTCGCGGTCGGCCCCAGGCCAGCCCTTGGAGGCAACGGTGGCTCCACCACCGGCCTCGACGTCGCCTGCGCCTCTGCTCGGCTTGGATGTCCCCAAATCCAAGGGGAAGAAGAAGTCGGGCAGAGCCAAGAAGGGTAAGGCCGCTGCCGTTCCTGCAGCTGCTCCTGCGGCCGCTCCAGCAGCCCAGGAGTCCCGACCAGCCCCGCCACCACCAGTCCCCACGGAGGAACCGTGGAATGTGGTGGCGGCAAAGAGGAAGAAGGAAAAGAGGAAGGAGAAGGCCGCCAAGGCGACCCCGGCTTCCACCCGGCCTCCTCCTCCTCCTACTCCACGCCGAAGAAAGCCCTCCGCTGCTCCCCAGAGCAAGCCCGGCGCCAACCTGCGTCCCCCGACGACGGCGGCTGTAGTTCTTACGCTACGGCCAGCGGCCGCCGAAGGGGGCGCTAGCTACGAGGCGCTCATCAAGGCAGCCAAGGCCTCCATAAAGCTGGCCCAGCTGGGGATCACGGAGGGCGTGAAGATCAAGACGGCCGCCACCGGAGCCCGCCTCCTCGAGATCGGAGGCGAGGATAGAGAGGCGAGGGCGGACCGCCTAGCAGCGAAGCTGCGAGAGGTCCTCCCTGCGGAGACGGTAACGGTCTCCAGGCCTGTGAGGTGTGCAGAACTGCGCATCTCCGGGCTGGATGACTCCGTCTCCGCGGCAGAGGTGGCGGCCAGCGTGGAGTCCGCCGGCGGATGCCCCGAGGGTACGGCCAGACCCGGCTCTTTACACCGGGACTGGCGAGGCCTCGGGGTAGTGTTTGTGAAGTGCCCGGTGGCCGCGGCCAAGAAATTGGCTGCGACCGGGAGGCTTCTGGTGGGGTGGTCGGCGGCTCAAGTGAAGCTCGTCGACCCCAAGCCCCTTCGGTGTTACCGGTGCCTCCACACCGGGCACACGAAGGCCAAGTGCACCTCGGACGTCGACCGCAGCGACTACTGCTACCGCTGCGGCGCGCCGGGGCACCTAATGGCCCAATGTACCGCCGCCTTGCGCTGCGCTTTGTGCGAGGCGGCGGACAAGCCGGCGGATCACCGGCTTGGGAGTGCAGCGTGCACCACTCCCAAGCCGAAGAAGAAAAAGAAAAAGAAAAAGAAGAAGCCTCAAAAGGCAAAGCCCGCGGAGTCGGGGCAGAAGGCTGGCGGTGGCGTCATAGCCCCGTCGAGGCCCGATCCACCGTCCCCAAGGCCTGTAGAGGTAGCGCCGATGGTCACCGATTAGTGGGACTATCGGCGTGCTCCAGGCGAACCTAAACCACTGCGCCGCCGCTCAGGACCTTTACATCCAGAGCATGGCGCAGTGGCAGACCGGAGTAGGAATAATCACCGAGCCCTACCGACCTATCCCGCCCGATTCGCATTGGGCGGTTGACCGGGAGGGCTTGGTGGCTCTGGTCTCGCGCGCGGCTGCCGGTGCGCCCCCTTTACTGAGGATCAGGAGGGGGCGCTGTTGCGTGGCGGCCGCCGTGGGTTCGGTGACGGTGGTCGGAGTGTACTGCTCTCCGAATCGGAGCCTGTCTTGGTTCGAGCGTCTCCTGGAGGAGCTGGGAACGCTCGTGCGACAGGCTCACCCTTCACCCGTGCTCGTGGCTGGCGATTTCAACGCCAAGTCCACGGCATGGGGATCCCCCGCTACTTGTCCGCGGGGGGAGGCACTGGAAGATTGGTTGGTCTCGTCCGGGTTGATTCTGCTCAACCGGGGGACCGTCGACACGTGGGCGCGGCAACAGAGCGGGTCTATCGTGGACCTCACGTTCGCGTCCCCCGCTCTGGTGCCCCGTGTCCAAGGCTGGGAAGTCCTGGAGGGGGCGGAGACGTTATCGGACCACCGATACATTCGGTTCCGAATCTCCCCCCTTCCGGTTACCCCGAACAGCCTGGGTGGTCCTCCGCGTGGGGAGGACAACCCGAGATGGGCCCTAAGGCGGCTGAACCGCGAGCGTCTCGCGGAGGCCGCCTTGGTCCAAAGTTGGATTCCAGTGCCGGAGGGTCCGGTGGATGTGGATGAGGAAGCCGATTGGCTCAACGCGGCCATGACGCAGGTGTGCGACGCTAGCATGCCTCGCGTCGGGCCCCCCTCTCCACATCGTAAGGTGTATTGGTGGTCGCCCCAGCTAGCGCAGCTCCGTGCTGCGTGCGTGGCGGCGCGCCGCAAGTACACCCGAAGCCGGCGAAGACGACGTCGCGACGAAGCCCTGGAGACTCGGCTGTACGACGCGTACAGGGAGGCGAGAGCCGCCCTGCGCGTGGAAATCGCCGAGTCCAAGAAAAGGGCTTGGGAGGCAATGCTGGAGTCGATCGACCGCGACCCGTGGGGGAGGCCGTATCGGATGGTGCGTCATAAGCTCCGTCCCTGGGCCCCCCCGGTGACGCAATCGCTCCAGCCTGCGCTCGTGGAACAGATAGTAGCAGCTCTGTTCCCCGACCGGGGAGAGTTCGCTCCCCCTCCCATGGTCGGCGACGATGTCGCGGAGAGCAGTAGAGGACTTGTGCACGCGGAGGAAGCAGCATCGCCCGAGGTCACTCCCGGGCATCTGAGGGCGGCGGTCGCAAGGCTCAAGGCCAAGAACACCGCCCCAGGGCCCGACGGTATTCCCGGTCGGGCCTGGGCACTGGCTCTGCCCGATGCCTTAGAAGAGAGAGTGGCACGGCTGCTTACCTCCTGCCTGGAACAGGGCAAGTTTCCCCGCAGGTGGAAGGTGGGGAAACTTGTCCTCATCAAGAAGGAGGGACGACCGGCGGATTCGCCTTCGGCCTATCGGCCCATCGTGTTGCTCGACGATATCGGGAAGGTGTTCGAGCGTGTGCTCGCCCACCGTATCGCCGAGCACCTGGACGGTCCCGGGCCGGGTCTCTGCGATGTCCAGTATGGCTTCCGCAGAGCCCGGTCGACGGTGGACGCGATCCGCCGGGTGCAGTCCCTAGTGAAGGACGCGGCTTCGGGGACCGGGGTGGTATTGGCGGTGAGTTTAGACATCGCCAATGCTTTTAACACCCTCCCCTGGAGCTGCATCCATGAGGCGCTGCGCTACCATCGTGTGCCGGACTGCCTGCGGAGGGTAGTTCTGTCCTACCTCTCCCAACGGGCAGTCACCTATCCGACACAGGATGGTGGCGCCGCTCTGAGAGCAATGTCGTGCGGCGTTCCGCAGGGCTCCGTTTTAGGACCCCTGCTGTGGAACGTCGGCTATGACTGGGTGCTGCGCGGTGCGACTCTTCGGGGGGTCAGCGTAACGTGTTACGCTGACGATACCCTCGTCACCGCGCAGGGGGATACCTATAGGGAGGCGGCTCTCAGAGCAACAGCCGGAGTGGCCCACTTCGTGAGGCGAATCCGCCTTATTGGGTTGGAGGTCGCCTTGCAGAAGTCCGAGGCGGTTTGTTTTTCTTCCCCTCGGTCGGCGCCGCCGGCTGGAGCGCACATTGTGGTGGGCGGAGTATCGATCGGCATACGAAAGACGATGCGCTATTTGGGCATCGTCCTCGATAGCCGATGGTGCTTCCGGGAGCACTTCCAGGGACTCGCGCCCCGTCTCGTGGGTGCTGCGAGGGCGCTTGGTTGTCTGCTCCCGAATCTCGGTGGGCCCTCGGGCAGCTGCCGACGCCTTTACACGTCGGTGGTTCGCTCGATGGCACTATACGGGGCGCCCATATGGGTAGAGGCCCTCGACGCCGAAAATATCGCGCTGCTGCGACGGGCGCAGCGGGTGATGGCGTTGAGGGTCGTGAGAGGGTACGGCACGGTCTCGCTCGAGGCCGCGTGCGTGCTCGCAGGAACTCCACCATGGGACCTGGAGGCCGAGGTATTGGCGGAAGTTTTCTGCCGGACCTCTGAGGCCAGGGCCCGGGGAGTCGGCCCGCCGCCGAGGGAGGTCGCGTGCTGGAGGGAGGACCTCCGGGGCGATCTTCTTAGGCGGTGGTCCGAGCGGTTGGAAGAGCCTCGCGCCGGTGTTCTGACCATCGACGCGATCCGACCCATCCTGCAGGAGTGGGTCGACAGGCGGCACGGGGCGGTCACCTTTCGCCTGGCGCAGATGCTCACCGGACACGGTTGTTTCGGTGAGTATCTGTTCCGGGTGGCCAAGAGGGAGCCGTCTCCGGTGTGCCACAGCTGCGGCCACCCCGAGGACACAGCCACGCACACGCTGGCGGAGTGCCCGGGGTGGAGCCGTCAACGCGCAGCTCTTGTCGACGTAGTCGGCGCCGACCTAACGCTCTCGACCATCATCCAGGCGATGGTCGACAGTGAGGCGGCGTGGACGGCGATGATCACGTTCAGCGAGGACGTGATCTCGCTCAAGGAGGAGGCGGAGCGGATCAGGGAACTGGATCCTCTCGCTGATCCGATCCGCCGCAGGCGAGTCGGGCGAAGGCGGGCCGCGACGCTCCATCGCGGCCTTCCTCCTTGACGGGGACTCACGGCCCGCGGTACCAGGACTACCGCCGGCTGTGCAACGCCAGGTCCCCCCAGGTCGGTAGTGTCGTGTCTGCACACTGTACCTAGTAGGATGTCGTCCCCCCTACCCATAGGACGACACCACTGAAGGAAGCCCCTCCCGCTCTTTACACGGGAGGTGTGGCTGACCGCTGCGGGTGTTGTGGTTGTTGTGACCTTGTTCCCACGACACCCGCCCACTAGAAGCGGAGAAAGAGGGCACCCCGGTTAGGTTTAGTCCGTGCGAGTCGGACATAACCCGCGTGCGTCCTGGCACGCGGGTATCCATAACGGATTCCCCCGGGTTAAAAAAAAAAAAAAAAAAAAGGTTAGGTTAGGTTAGCTCTGTTCCCCGACCGGGGAGAGTTCACTCCCCCTCCCATGGTCGGCGACGATGTCGCGGAGAGCAGTAGAGGACTTGTGCACGCGGAGGAAACAGCATCGCCCGAGGTCACTCCCGGGCATCTGAGGGCGGCGGTTGCAAGGCTCAAGGCCAAAAACACCGCCCCAGGGCCCGACGGTATTCCCGGTCGGGCCTGGGCATTGGCTCTGCCCGATGCCTTAGAAGAGAGAGTGGCACGGCTGTTTACCTCCTGCCTGGAACAGGGCAAGTTTCCCCGCAGGTGGAAGGTGGGGAAACTTGTCCTCATCAAGAAGGAGGGACGACCGGCGGATTCGCCTTCGGCCTATCGGCCCATCGTGTTGCTCGACGATATCGGGAAGGTGTTCGAGCGTGTGCTCGCCCACCGTATCGTCGAGCACCTGGACGGTCCCGGGCCGGGTCTCTGCGATGTCCAGTATGGTTTCCGCAGAGCCCGGTCGACGGTGGACGCGATCCGCCGGGTGCAGTCCCTAGTGAAGGACGCGGCTTCGGGGAACGGGGTGGTATTGGCGGTGAGTATAGACATCGCCAATGCTTTTAACACCCTCCCCTGGAGCTGCATCCATGAGGCGCTGCGCTACCATCGTGTGCCGGACTGCCTGCGGAGGGTAGTTCTGTCCTACCTCTCCCAACGGGCAGTCACCTATCCGACACAGGATGGTGGCGCCGCTCTGAGAGCAATGTCGTGCGGCGTTCCGCAGGGCTCCGTTCTAGGACCCCTGCTGTGGAACGTCGGATACGACTGGGTGCTGCGCGGTGCGACTCTTCGGGGGGTCAGCGTAACGTGTTACGCTGACGATACCCTCGTCACCGCGCAGGGGGATACCTATAGGGAGGCGGCTCTCAGAGCAACAGCCGGAGTGGCCCACTTCGTGAGGCGAATCCGCCTTATTGGGTTGGATGTCGCCTTGCAGAAGTCCGAGGCGGTTTGTTTTTCTTCCCCTCGGTTGGCGCCGCCGGCTGGAGCGCACATTGTGGTGGGCGGAGTGTCGATCGGCATACGAGGGGCGATGCGTTATTTGGGCATCGTCCTCGATAGCCGATGGCGCTTCCGGGAGCACTTCCAGGGACTCGCGCCCCGACTCGTGGGTGCTGCGAGGGCGCTTGGTCGTTTGCTCCCGAATCTCGGTGGGCCCTCGGGCGGCTGCCGACGCCTTTACACGTCGGTGGTTCGCTCGATGGCACTATACGGGGCGCCCATATGGGTAGAGGCCCTCGACGCCGAAAATATCGCGCTGCTGCGACGGGCGCAGCGGGCGATGGCGTTGAGGGTCGTGAGAGGGTACGGCACGGTCTCGCTCGAGGCCGCGTGCGTGCTCGCAGGAACTCCACCATGGGACCTGGAGGCCGAGGTGTTGGCGGAAGTTTTCTGCCGGACCTCTGAGGCCAGGGCCCGGGGAGTCGGCCCGCCGCCGAGGGAGGTCGCGTGCTGGAGGGAGGACCTCCGGGGCGATCTTCTTAGGCGGTGGTCCGAGCGGTTGGAAGAGCCTCGCGCCGGTGTTCTGACCATCGACGCGATCCGACCCATCCTGCAGGAGTGGGTCGACAGGCGGCACGGGGCGGTCACCTTTCGCCTGGCGCAGATGCTCACCGGACACGGTTGTTTCGGTGAGTATCTGTTCCGGGTGGCCAAGAGGGAGCCGTCTCCGGTGTGCCACAGCTGCGGCCACCCCGAGGACACAGCCACGCACACGCTGGCGGAGTGCCCGGGGTGGAGCCGTCAACGCGCAGCTCTTGTCGACGTAGTCGGCGCCGACCTGACGCTCTCGACCATCATCCAGGCGATGGTCGACAGCGAGGCGGCGTGGACGGCGATGATCACGTTCAGCGAGGACGTGATCTCGCTCAAGGAGGAAGCGGAGCGGATCAGGGAACTGGATCCTCTCGCTGATCCGATCCGTCGCAGGCGAGTCGGGCGAAGGCGGGCCGCGACGCTCCATCGCGGCCTTCCTCCTTGACGGGGACTCACGGCCCGCGGTACCAGGACTACCGCCGGCTGTGCAACGTCAGGTCCCCCCAGGTCGGTAGTGTCGTGTCTGCACACTGTACCTAGTAGGATGTCGTCCCCCCTACCCATAGGACGACACCACTGAAGGAAGCCCCTCCCGCTTTACACGGGAGGTGTGGCTGACCGCTGCGGGTGTTGTGGTTGTTGTGACCTTGTTCCCACGACACCCGCCCACTAGAAGCGGCGATAGAGGACACCCCGGTTAGGTTTAGTCCGTGCGAGTCGGACATAACCCGCGTGCGTCCTGGCACGCGGGTATCCATAACGGATTCCCCCGGGTTAAAAAAAAAAAAAAAAAAAAAAAAAAAAAAGGTTAGGTTAGGTTGGGGTGCCAATGTCGGAGAACCTCCTCGTGTGCTCGCCCTTCCATCTGGGCGAGCCGGTGCACCCTGGGCAACACTGGGAACGACTTTACCAGTGGCTAATGCTCCGACACAGGGGGGGAAATCACGGTCCTGACCCGGCGTGGACAGGCGTGAGACGGCCACTCCTTGGACTTCTCGTTTATAGAAGCCCATTATGGAGTGGCCTGGGGCATACCGTACCTGAGCTCCCGCTCGGTACGGGGGCCCCCTTCACGGGGGCTGTATTAGGCAGTCTTCAGGCTGCCGAAGCCGGAACCCTGGCGCAAGTCAGAACCGGTGGGCACTGCCACGTGGCGGTGTCTGCGAGGAAGGACACCTCTATAAAAGAACCACTCGGTTGGAGCCTCCTGGCGTAGGCATTTCGCTGAAACCAGGAGGCGGGCCCGGTGTCTTCCCGACACCGTGGTGAGTCGTGTTGGCCGGATGGGTGCGCCTGTTCGGTCGTTCGGCGTCGGCCCGCAGCTCCGCTGCATCGGAGCTGTGGTGCCGTGATGGTGGGGTTCGGCTGAGTGGGCTTTGCTCGCTCGGCCGTCCGTGCAGTCCCGCCGGCGTTTGGCCGAGTGTGCGGGACCAATGTGGAGACAACCACGTTAAAAAACAAAAATAACAACAAAACAAAACAAAACAATCATGAAAAAGGTGAACTCGAAAACTGTACACCAGGAGGGTACCGGTCGCTCCGCGATCGGAGAATCCCTCCATGGCGGGGAGTCAGCACACACCCAGGTGTGTGATGACTCACCGCCATGCTGTCCCGTCGTATCTGGTGGGGACAAAGGCCACCTTAACGTGACGGAACCGGGGAGCAGACCCAGCGCTCCCAAATCAACAGCGTCGAGTGCGTACACCGGTACGCGGAGCCGGCGCTCGCGGACGTTCTATCGTTCGCCGGGCTCATCAGGTGCCCAGGAGAACACCGAGGCGTCGCCTTTGGCGACGAGAGCCGGTCGTTCCCAGTCGAGGTCGCCGTCCCCGACAAGGACGAGCCCAGTTTGTGCGGGCATGCCATCGCAGCCTACGAATGAAAAGGAGACCGAGGCGTCGCCTCCGGCGACGAGTGCCGGTCTCCCGCCGTCGAGGTCGCCGTCCCTCACGAGGACAACCAAGAAGGGGGATGCCGCAGTTAGCGCCACAACCACACCTCGTGGCAGGAGACCCGTGGTGGTGCTGAAGAGGCTCTTCGTACACTCGATGTACCCCAGCTCCACCCGGGAGTCTTCGGAGGCCGAGGAGGACGTCATGGTGCAGGAGGACCGGGGGAACCAGACGTTCTTCCGAGCGAGTCTCGGCACCCCGACCGGGGAGAACGTCGCCACTCCTCCGGTGTTCCAGCGGAAGCGGCAGGCTTCGACGTCGCCTCCAGATACCACCAGTTCCGCAGGGTCTGCTGCGGAAAGTGGTGGTGGGAAGCCGGAACTCAACAGAAAGCCCGTGAGCAAAAGGGGCAGGGGTCGCCCCCCTACCACGGGCCGGTACGTCGGCCTTGCGGCGGCGCAGGCGGAGCTCAACGCGCAGAGGCGCCTGGCCCTGGACCTCGACGCGGAGGAGGAGGTTGCGGCCAAGACAGCGGCCATCCGCCGCCGTCCTCCGTCGGAGGGCAAGCCGAGGGCGGAGGGTTACTCCTGCCCGGTGGAGTCAGCGCGGACAGCGCCTAGCGCGACCCTATGCCAGTGGGCTAGGGAGGGGCTGGACGCCCTCGGCATGGTCGGGGCGAGGTCGAAGAACCTGAAGGGGACATATGTACGCGTCATCAACGACGCGTCGTATACCCTTCAGGCAGTCTTCGACGAGCTCAGGCGGAGAACGGCGACGGAGGAGACGCAGCTGCTGGAGAGGGAGGTTTCCAGGCAAGCGACTCAGCTGGAGCTGCAGACCCGGAAGCTGGAGGAGCAGGCTGCGGAGATCAAGCAGCAAGCCCTCCAGCTGATGGAGTTGAGGGCGGAGATTGCGGCCCTGAGCCGGCCGGCGCCGCTGGCCCAAGCTGCCACAACTCCCTCCATGGAAGCAGGTGATGCGACGTCGCTCAAGGAGGAGGTGATGCGAGCGGTGAGGCTGGTCGTTGGCGATTTGGTGGCCGAGCGGATCGCCCCAATCGAGGCCAGACTCGGCCGGGAAACCGCATCCAACGTCGCCCCCTCCAACCCTGTCTTGTTTCCTCCGCGGACGGCTCCAGGCCAGTCCATGGAGGCAGCGGTGGCTCCACCACCGGCGTCGACGTCGCCTACGCCTCTGCCCGGCTTGGATGTCCCCAAATCCAGGGGGAAGAAGAAGCCGGGCAGAGGCAAGAAGGGGAAGGCCGCTGCTGTTCCCGCAGCCGCTCCTGCAGCCGCTCCTGCAGCTGCTCCTGCAGCCGTGCCTGCGGCACCTGAGTCCCAACCTTTCCCGCCACCACCAGTCCCCACGGAGGAACCGTGGAATGTGGTGGCGGCAAAGCCTAAGAAGAAGAAGGAAAAGAGGAAGGAGAAGGCCGCCAAGGCGACCCCAGCTTCCACCCGGCCTCCTCCTCCTCCTGCTCCACGCCGAGGAAAGCCCTCCGCTGCTCCCCAGAGCAAGCCCGGCGCAAACCTGCGTCCCCCGACGACGGCGGCTGTAGTTCTTACGCTACGGCCGGCTGCCGCCGAGGGGGGCGCTAGCTACGAGGCGCTCATTAAGGCGGCCAAGGCATCCATCAAGTTGGCCCAGCTGGGGATCACGGAGGGCGTGAAGATTAAGACGGCCGCCACCGGAGCCCGCCTCCTCGAGATCGGAGGCGAGGATCGAGAGGCGAGGGCGGACCGTCTAGCAGCAAGGCTGCGAGAGGTCCTCCCTGCGGAGACGGTAACGGTCTCCAGGCCTGTGAGGTGTGCAGAATTGCGCATCTCCGGGCTGGATGACTCCGTCTCCGCGGCAGAGGTGGCGGCCAGCGTGGAGTCCGCCGGCGGGTGCCCCGAGGGTACGGCCAGGCCCGGCTCTTTACACCGGGACTGGCGAGGCCTCGGGGTAGTGTTTGTTAAGTGCCCGGTGGCCGCGGCCAAGAAATTGGCTGCGACCGGGAGGCTACTGGTGGGGTGGTCGGCGGCTCAAGTGAAGCTCGTCGACCCCAAGCCCCTTCGGTGTTACCGGTGCCTCCACACCGGGCACACGAAGGCCAAGTGCACCTCGGACGTAGACCGCAGCGACTACTGCTACCGCTGCGGCGCGCCGGGGCACCTAATGGCCCAGTGCTCTGCCGCCTTGCGCTGCGCTTTGTGCGAGGCGGCAGACAAGCCGGCGGATCACCGGCTTGGGAGTGCAGCGTGCACCACTCCCAAGCCGAAGAAAAAGAAGAAGAGAAAGAAGAAGCCTCTAAAGGCAAAGCCCGTGGAGTCGGGGCAGAAGGCTGGCGGCGGCGTCATAGCCCCGTCTAGGCCCGATCCACCGTCCCCAAGGCCTGTAGAGGTAGCGCCGATGGTCACCGATTAGTGGGACTATCGGCGTGCTCCAGGCGAACCTAAACCACTGCGCCGCCGCTCAGGACCTTTACATCCAGAGCATGGCGCAGTGGCAGACCGGAGTAGGGATAATCACCGAGCCCTACCGACCTATCCCGCCCGATTCGCATTGGGCGGTTGACCGGGAGGGCTTGGTGGCTCTGGTCTCGCGCGCGGCTGCCGGTGCGCCCCCTTTATTGAGGATCAGGAGGGGGCGCTGTTGCGTGGCGGCCGCCGTGGGTTCGGTGACGGTGGTCGGAGTGTACTGCTCTCCGAATCGGAGCCTGTCTTGGTTCGAGCGTCTCCTGGAGGAGCTGGGAACGCTCGTGCGACAGGCTCACCCTTCACCCGTGCTCGTGGCTGGCGATTTCAACGCCAAGTCCACGGCATGGGGATCCCCCGCTACTTGTCCGCGGGGGGAGGCACTGGAAGATTGGTTGGTCTCGTCCGGGTTGATTCTGCTCAACCGGGGGACCGTCGACACGTGGGCGCGGCAACAGAGCGGGTCTATCGTGGACCTCACGTTCGCGTCCCCCGCTCTGGTGCCCCGTGTCCAAGGCTGGGAAGTCCTGGAGGGGGCGGAGACGTTATCGGACCACCGATACATTCGGTTCCGAATCTCCCCCCTTCCGGTTGCCCCGAACAGCCTGGGTGGTCCTCCGCGTGGGGAGGACAACCCGAGATGGGCCCTAAGGCGGCTGAACCGCGAGCGTCTCGCGGAGGCCGCCTTGGTCCAAAGTTGGATTCCAGTGCCGGAGGGTCCGGTGGATGTGGATGAGGAAGCCGATTGGCTCAACGCGGCCATGACGCAGGTGTGCGACGCTAGCATGCCTCGCGTCGGGCCCCCCTCTCCACATCGTAAGGTGTATTGGTGGTCGCCCCAGCTAGCGCAGCTCCGTGCTGCGTGCGTGGCGGCGCGCCGCAGGTACACCCGAAGCCGGCGAAGACGACGTCGCGACGGAGCCCTGGAGACTCGGCTGTACGACGCGTACAGGGAGGCGAGAGCCGCCCTGCGCGTGGAAATCGCCGAGTCCAAGAAAAGGGCCTGGGAGGCAATGCTGGAGTCGATCGATCGCGACCCGTGGGGGAGGCCGTATCGGATGGTGCGTCACAAGCTCCGTCCCTGGGCCCCCCCGGTGACGCAATCGCTCCAGCCTGCGCTCGTGGAACAGATAGTAGCAGCTCTGTTCCCCGACCGGGGAGAGTTCGCTCCCCCTCCCATGGTCGGCGACGATGTCGCGGAGAGCAGTAGAGGACTTGTGCACGCGGAGGAAGCAGCATCGCCCGAGGTCACTCCCGGGCATCTGAGGGCGGCGGTTGCAAGGCTCAAGGCCAAGAACACCGCCCCAGGGCCCGACGGTATTCCCGGTCGGGCCTGGGCATTGGCTCTGCCCGATGCCTTAGAAGAGAGAGTGGCACGGCTGTTTACCTCCTGCCTGGAACAGGGCAAGTTTCCCCGCAGGTGGAAGGTGGGGAAACTTGTCCTCATTAAGAAGGAGGGACGACCGGCGGATTCGCCTTCGGCCTATCGGCCCATCGTGTTGCTCGACGATATCGGGAAGGTGTTCGAGCGTGTGCTCGCCCACCGTATCGTCGAGCACCTGGACGGTCCCGGGCCGGGTCTCTGCGATGTCCAGTATGGTTTCCGCAGAGCCCGGTCGACGGTGGACGCGATCCGCCGGGTGCAGTCCCTAGTGAAGGACGCGGCTTCGGGGACCGGGGTGGTATTGGCGGTGAGTTTAGACATCGCCAATGCTTTTAACACCCTCCCCTGGAGCTGCATCCATGAGGCGCTGCGCTACCATCGTGTGCCGGACTGCCTGCGGAGGGTAGTTCTGTCCTACCTCTCCCAACGGGCAGTCACCTATCCGACACAGGATGGTGGCGCCGCTCTGAGAGCAATGTCGTGCGGCGTTCCGCAGGGCTCCGTTCTAGGACCCCTGCTGTGGAACGTCGGCTATGACTGGGTGCTGCGCGGTGCGACTCTTCGGGGGGTCAGCGTAACGTGTTACGCTGACGATACCCTCGTCACCGCGCAGGGGGATACCTACAGGGAGGCGGCTCTCAGAGCAACAGCCGGAGTGGCCCACTTCGTGAGGCGAATCCGCCTTATTGGGTTGGATGTCGCCTTGCAGAAGTCCGAGGCGGTTTGTTTTTCTTCCCCTCGGTCGGCGCCGCCGGCTGGAGCGCACATTGTGGTGGGCGGAGTGTCGATCGGCATACGAGGGGCGATGCGTTATTTGGGCATCGTCCTCGATAGCCGATGGCGCTTCCGGGAGCACTTCCAGGGACTCGCGCCCCGACTCGTGGGTGCTGCGAGGGCGCTTGGTCGTTTGCTCCCGAATCTCGGTGGGCCCTCGGGCAGCTGCCGACGCCTTTACACGTCGGTGGTTCGCTCGATGGCACTATACGGGGCGCCCATATGGGTAGAGGCCCTCGACGCCGAAAATATCGCGCTGCTGCGACGGGCGCAGCGGGCGATGGCGTTGAGGGTCGTGAGAGGGTACGGCACGGTCTCGCTCGAGGCCGCGTGCGTGCTCGCAGGAACTCCACCATGGGACCTGGAGGCCGAGGTGTTGGCGGAAGTTTTCTGCCGGACCTCTGAGGCCAGGGCCCGGGGAGTCGGCCCGCCGCCGAGGGAGGTCGCGTGCTGGAGGGAGGACCTCCGGGGCGATCTTCTTAGGCGGTGGTCCGAGCGGTTGGAAGAGCCTCGCGCCGGTGTTCTGACCATCGACGCGATCCGACCCATCCTGCAGGAGTGGGTCGACAGGCGGCACGGGGCGGTCACCTTTCGCCTGGCGCAGATGCTCACCGGACACGGTTGTTTCGGTGAGTATCTGTTCCGGGTGGCCAAGAGGGAGCCGTCTCCGGTGTGCCACAGCTGCGGCCACCCCGAGGACACAGCCACGCACACGCTGGCGGAGTGCCCGGGGTGGAGCCGTCAACGCGCAGCTCTTGTCGACGTAGTCGGCGCCGACCTAACGCTCTCGACCATCATCCAGGCGATGGTCGACAGTGAGGCGGCGTGGACGGCGATGATCACGTTCAGCGAGGACGTGATCTCGCTCAAGGAGGAGGCGGAGCGGATCAGGGAACTGGATCCTCTCGCTGATCCGATCCGCCGCAGGCGAGTCGGGCGAAGGCGGGCCGCGACGCTCCATCGCGGCCTTCCTCCTTGACGGGGACTCACGGCCCGCGGTACCAGGACTACCGCCGGCCGTGCAACGCCAGGTCCCCCCAGGTCGGTAGTGTCGTGTCTGCACACTGTACCTAGTAGGATGTCGTCCCCCCTACCCATAGGACGACACCACTGAAGGAAGCCCCTCCCGCTCTTTACACGGGAGGTGTGGCTTACCGCTGCGGGTGTTGTGGTTGTTGTGACCTTGTTCCCACGACACCCGCCCACTAGAAGCGGAGAAAGAGGACACCCCGGTTAGGTTTAGTCCGTGCGAGTCGGACATAACCCGCGTGCGTCCTGGCACGCGGGTATCCATAACGGATTCCCCCGGGTTAAAAAAAAAAAAAAAAAAAAAAAAAAAAAAGGTTAGGTTAGGTTAGGTTAGGTTAGGTTAGGTTAGGTTAGGTTAGGTTAGGTTAGGTTAGGTTAGGTTAGGTTAGGTTAGGTTAGGTTAGGTTGGGGTGCCAATGTCGGAGAACCTCCTCGAGTGCTCGCCCTTCCATCTGGGCGAGCCGGTGCACCCTGGGCAACACTGGGAACGACTTTACCAGTGGCTAATGCTCCGACACAGGGGGGGAAATCACGGTCCTGACCCGGCGTGGACAGGCGTGACACGGCCACTCCTTGGACTTCTCGTTTATAGAAGCCCATTATGGAGTGGCCTGGGGCATACCGTACCTGAGCTCCCGCTCGGTACGGGGGCCCCCTTCACGGGGGCTGTATTAGGCAGTCTTCAGGCTGCCGAAGCCGGAACCCTGGCGCAAGTCAGAACCGGTGGGCACTGCCACGGGGCGGTGTCTGCGAGGAAGGACACCTCTATAAAAGAACCACTCGGTTGGAGCCTCCTGGCGTAGGCATTTCGCTGAAACCAGGAGGCGGGCCCGGTGTCTTCCCGACACCGTGGTGAGTCGTGTTGGCCGGATGGGTGCGCCTGTTCGGTCGTTCGGCGTCGGCCCGCAGCTCCGTTGTATCGGAGCTGTGGCGCCGCTATGGTGGTGCTCGGCTGAGTGGGCTTGCTCGCTCAGCCGCCCGGGGTAGTCCCGCCGGCGTTTGGCCGAGTGTGCGGGACCAAAGTGGAAGACAACCACGTTAAAAAACAAAACAAAACAACAAACAACAATCATGGAAAAAAAGGTGAACTTGTCAACTTTACACCAGGAGGGTACCGGTCGCCCCGCGACCGGAGAATCCCTCCATGGCGGGGAGTCAGCACACACCCAGGTGTGTGATGACTCACCGCCATGCAGTCCCAGCGTATCTGGTGGGGACACAGGCCACCTAAGTACGAGCGAACCGGGGAGCAGACCCAGCGCTCCCAAAAATGCGTCGAGTGCGTACACCGGTACGCGGAGCCGGCGCTCGCGAACGTTTTATCGTTCGCCGGGCTCAGCAGGTGCCCAGGAGACGACCGAGGCGTCGCCTTTGGCGACGAGAGCCGGTCGCTCTCATTCGAGGTCGCCGTCCCCGACAAGGACGAGCACAGAAAGTGTGGGAGCGAAGGCAGAGGAGACCGAGGCGTCGCCTTTGGCGACGAGTGCCGGTCTCCCGCCGTCGAGGTCGCCGTCCCTCTCAAGGACGGCCAAGAAGGGGGATGTGATGCCCGCAACCACACCCCGTGGCAGGAGACCCGTAGTGGTCCTAAAAAGGCTCTTTATACGCCCAATGAATCCCAGTTCCACCCGGGATTCATCGGAGGCTGAGGACGACGTCATGGTGCAGGAGGACCGGGGGAACCAGACGTTCTTCCGGGCGAGTCTCGGCACCCCGACCGGAGAGAGCGTCGCCACTCCTCCGGTGTTCCAGCGGAAGCGGCAGGCGTCGCCGACGCCCCCAGAGACCACAAGTTCCGCGGACTCTGCGGCGGAAAGTGGCGGGAAGCCGGAGCTGTCCAGAATGTCCAGAAAGCCCGTGAGTAAAAGGGGCAGGGGTCGCCCCCCTACCACGGGCCAGTACGTCGGCCTCGCAGCTGCGCAGGCCGAGCTGAACGCGCAGAGGCGCCTGGCCCTGGACCTCGACGCTGAGGAGGAGCTTGCGGCCAAGACAGCGGCCATCCGCCGCCGTCCTCCGTCGGAGGGCAAGCCGAGGGCGGAGGGTTACTCCTGCCCGGCGGAGTCAGCGCGGACAGCGCCTAGCGCGACCTTATGCCAGTGGGCTAGGGAGGGGCTGGACGCCCTCGGCATGGTCGGGGCCAGGTCGAAGAACCTGAAGGGTACATATGTACGCGTCATTAATGACGCGTCGCGTACCCTTCAGGCAGTCTTCGACGAGCTAAGGAGGAGAACTGCGTCGGAGGAGACGCAGCTGCTGGAGAGGGAGGTTTCCAGGCAAGCGACTCAGCTGGAGCTGCAGACCCGGAAGCTGGAGGAGCAGGCTGCGGAGATCAAGCAGCAAGCTCTCCAGCTTGCGGAGCTGAGGGCGGAGATTGCGGCCTTGAGCCGGCCGGCGGCAGTGGCGCAGGCTGCTCCAGCTTGCCCCAAGGAAGCACTATCGCTGAAGGAGGAGGTTATGCGTGCAGTGAGGCTGGTCGTCGGCGAATTGGTGGCCGACCGAATTGCCCCAATTGAGGCCAGACTTGGCCGGGAGACCAGATCCAACGTCGCCCCCTCCGCCCCGGTCTTGTCTTCTCCGCAGATGGCCCCAGGCCAGTCCACGGAGGCATTGGTGGCTCCACCACCGGCTCCGACGTCGCCTGCACCTGTGCCCGGCTTGGACGTCCCCAAATCTAAGGGGAAGAAGAAGTCGGGCAGAGGCAAGAAGGCGAAGGCTGCTACCGTCCCTGCAGCCGCTCCTGCGGCCGCTCCTGCGACCGCTTCTGCAGCTCCGGAGTCCCGACCAGTTCCGCCACCACCAGTCCCCACGGAGGAACCGTGGAGTGTGGTGGCGGCCAAGAAGAGGGAGAAGAGGAAGGGGAAGGCCGCCAAGGCGACCCCGGCTTCCACCCGGCGGCCTCCTCCTCCTCCTCCTACTCCACGCCGAGGAAAGCCCTCCGCTGCTCCCCAGAGCAAGCCCGGCGCCAACCTGCGTCCCCCGTCGACGGCGGCTGTAGTTCTCACGCTGCGGCCGGCTGCCGCCGAGGGGGGTGCTACCTACGAGGCGCTCATTAAGACGGCCAAGGCCTCCATCAAGTTGGCCCAGCTGGGGATCACGGAGGGCGTGAAGATCAAGACGGCCGCCACCGGAGCCCGCCTCCTCGAGATCGGAGGCGAGGATCGAGAGGCGAGGGCGGACCGTCTAGCAGCAAGGCTGCGAGAGGTCCTCCCTGCGGAGACGGTAACGGTCTCCAGGCCTGTGAGGTGTGCAGAATTGCGCATCTCCGGGCTGGATGACTCCGTCTCCGCGGCAGAGGTGGCGGCCAGCGTGGAGTCCGCCGGCGGGTGCCCCGAGGGTACGGCCAGACCCGGCTCTTTACACCGGGACTGGCGAGGCCTCGGGGTTGTGTTTGTTAAGTGCCCGGTGGCCGCGGCCAAGAAATTGGCTGCGGCCGGGAGGCTACTGGTGGGGTGGTCGGCGGCTCAAGTGAAGCTCGTCGACCCCAAGCCCCTTCGGTGCTACCGGTGCCTCCACACCGGGCACACAAAGGCCAAGTGTACCTCGGACGTAGACCGCAGCGACTACTGCTACCGCTGCGGCGCGCCGGGGCACCTAATGGCCCAGTGCACTGCCGCCCTGCGCTGCGCTTTGTGCGAGGCGGCAGACAAGCCGGCGGATCACCGGCTTGGGAGTGCAGCGTGCACCACTCCCAAGCCGAAGAAGAAAAAGAAGAAGAAGAAGAAGAAGCCTCTAAAGGCAAAGCCCGTGGAGTCGGGGCAGAAGGCTGGCGGCGGCGTCATAGCCCCGTCTAGGCCCGATCCACCGTCCCCAAGGCCTGTAGAGGTAGCGCCGATGGTCACCGATTAGTGGGACTATCGGCGTGCTCCAGGCGAACCTAAACCACTGCGCCGCCGCTCAGGACCTTTACATCCAGAGCATGGCGCAGTGGCAGACCGGAGTAGGGATAATCACCGAGCCCTACCGACCTATCCCGCCCGATTCGCATTGGGCGGTTGACCGGGAGGGCTTGGTGGCTCTGGTCTCGCGCGCGGCTGCCGGTGCGCCCCCTTTATTGAGGATCAGGAGGGGGCGCTGTTGCGTGGCGGCCGCCGTGGGTTCGGTGACGGTGGTCGGAGTGTACTGCTCTCCGAATCGGAGCCTGTCTTGGTTCGAGCGTCTCCTGGAGGAGCTGGGAACGCTCGTGCGACAGGCTCACCCTTCACCCGTGCTCGTGGCTGGCGATTTCAACGCCAAGTCCACGGCATGGGGATCCCCCGCTACTTGTCCGCGGGGGGAGGCACTGGAAGATTGGTTGGTCTCGTCCGGGTTGATTCTGCTCAACCGGGGGACCGTCGACACGTGGGCGCGGCAACAGAGCGGGTCTATCGTGGACCTCACGTTCGCGTCCCCCGCTCTGGTGCCCCGTGTCCAAGGCTGGGAAGTCCTGGAGGGGGCGGAGACGTTATCGGACCACCGATACATTCGGTTCCGAATCTCCCCCCTTCCGGTTGCCCCGAACAGCCTGGGTGGTCCTCCGCGTGGGGAGGACAACCCGAGATGGGCCCTAAGGCGGCTGAACCGCGAGCGTCTCGCGGAGGCCGCCTTGGTCCAAAGTTGGATTCCAGTGCCGGAGGGTCCGGCGGATGTGGATGAGGAAGCCGATTGGCTCAATGCGGCCATGACGCAGGTGTGCGACGCTAGCATGCCTCGCGTCGGGCCCCCCTCTCCACATCGTAAGGTGTACTGGTGGTCGCCCCAGCTAGCGCAGCTCCGTGCTGCGTGCGTGGCGGCGCGCCGCAAGTACACCCGAAGCCGGCGAAGACGACGTCGCGACGAAGCCCTGGAGACTCGGCTGTACGACGCGTACAGGGAGGCGAGAGCCGCCCTGCGCGTGGAAATCGCCGAGTCCAAGAAAAGGGCTTGGGAGGCAATGCTGGAGTCGATCGACCGCGACCCGTGGGGGAGGCCGTATCGGATGGTGCGTCATAAGCTCCGTCCCTGGGCCCCCCCGGTGACGCAATCGCTCCAGCCTGCGCTCGTGGAACAGATAGTAGCAGCTCTGTTCCCCGACCGGGGAGAGTTCGCTCCCCCTCCCATGGTCGGCGACGATGTCGCGGAGAGCAGTAGAGGACTTGTGCACGCGGAGGAAGCAGCATCGCCCGAGGTCACTCCCGGGCATCTGAGGGCGGCGGTCGCAAGGCTCAAGGCCAAGAACACCGCCCCAGGGCCCGACGGTATTCCCGGTCGGGCCTGGGCATTGGCTCTGCCCGATGCCTTAGAAGAGAGAGTGGCACGGCTGCTTACCTCCTGCCTGGAACAGGGCAAGTTTCCCCGCAGGTGGAAGGTGGGGAAACTTGTCCTCATCAAGAAGGAGGGACGACCGGCGGATTCGCCTTCGGCCTATCGGCCCATCGTGTTGCTCGACGATATCGGGAAGGTGTTCGAGCGTGTGCTCGCCCACCGCATCGTCGAGCACCTGGACGGTCCCGGGCCGGGTCTCTGCGATGTCCAGTATGGTTTCCGCAGAGCCCGGTCGACGGTGGACGCGATCCGCCGGGTGCAGTCCCTAGTGAAGGACGCGGCTTCGGGGACCGGGGTGGTATTGGCGGTGAGTTTAGACATCGCCAATGCTTTTAACACCCTCCCCTGGAGCTGCATCCATGAGGCGCTGCGCTACCATCGTGTGCCGGACTGCCTGCGGAGGGTAGTTCTGTCCTACCTCTCCCAACGGGCAGTCACCTATCCGACACAGGATGGTGGCGCCGCTCTGAGAGCAATGTCGTGCGGCGTTCCGCAGGGCTCCGTTCTAGGACCCCTGCTGTGGAACGTCGGCTACGACTGGGTGCTGCGCGGTGCGACTCTTCGGGGGGTCAGCGTAACGTGTTACGCTGACGATACCCTCGTCACCGCGCAGGGGGATACCTATAGGGAGGCGGCTCTCAGAGCAACAGCCGGAGTGGCCCACTTCGTGAGGCGAATCCGCCTTATTGGGTTGGAGGTCGCCTTGCAGAAGTCCGAGGCGGTTTGTTTTTCTTCCCCTCGGTCGGCGCCGCCGGCTGGAGCGCACATTGTGGTGGGCGGAGTATCGATCGGCATACGAAAGACGATGCGTTATTTGGGCATCGTCCTCGATAGCCGATGGTGCTTCCGGGAGCACTTCCAGGGACTCGCGCCCCGACTCGTGGGTGCTGCGAGGGCGCTTGGTAGTCTGCTCCCGAACCTCGGTGGGCCCTCGGGCGGCTGCCGACGCCTTTACACGTCGGTGGTTCGCTCGATGGCACTATACGGGGCGCCCATATGGGTAGAGGCCCTCGACGCCGAAAATATCGCGCTGCTGCGACGGGCGCAGCGGGCGATGGCGTTGAGGGTCGTGAGAGGGTACGGCACGGTCTCGCTCGAGGCCGCGTGCGTGCTCGCAGGAACTCCACCATGGGACCTGGAGGCCGAGGTGTTGGCGGAAGTTTTCTGCCGGACCTCTGAGGCCAGGGCCCGGGGAGTCGGCCCGCCGCCGAGGGAGGTCGCGTGCTGGAGGGAGGACCTCCGGGGCGATCTTCTTAGGCGGTGGTCCGAGCGGTTGGAAGAGCCTCGCGCCGGTGTTCTGACCATCGACGCGATCCGACCCATCCTGCAGGAGTGGGTCGACAGGCGGCACGGGGCGGTCACCTTTCGCCTGGCGCAGATGCTCACCGGACACGGTTGTTTCGGTGAGTATCTGTTCCGGGTGGCCAAGAGGGAGCCGTCTCCGGTGTGCCACAGCTGCGGCCACCCCGAGGACACAGCCACGCACACGCTGGCGGAGTGCCCGGGGTGGAGCCGTCAACGCGCAGCTCTTGTCGACGTAGTCGGCGCCGACCTAACGCTCTCGACCATCATCCAGGCGATGGTCGACAGCGAGGCGGCGTGGACGGCGATGATCACGTTCAGCGAGGACGTGATCTCGCTCAAGGAGGAGGCGGAGCGGATCAGGGAACTGGATCCTCTCGCTGATCCGATCCGTCGCAGGCGAGTCGGGCGAAGGCGGGCCGCGACGCTCCATCGCGGCCTTCCTCCTTGACGGGGACTCACGGCCCGCGGTACCAGGACTACCGCCGGCTGTGCAACGCCAGGTCCCCCCCCAGGTCGGTAGTGTCGTGTCTGCACACTGTACCTAGTAGGATGTCGTCCCCCCTACCCATAGGACGACACCACTGAAGGAAGCCCCTCCCGCTCTTTACACGGGAGGTGTGGCTGACCGCTGCGGGTGTTGTGGTTGTTGTGACCTTGTTCCCACGACACCCGCCCACTAGAAGCGGAGAAAGAGGACACCCCGGTTAGGTTTAGTCCGTGCGAGTCGGACATAACCCGCGTGCGTCCTGGCACGCGGGTATCCATAACGGATTCCCCCGGGTTAAAAAAAAAAAAAAAAAAAAAAAAAAAAAGGTTAGGTTAGGTTGGGGTGCCAATGTCGGAGAACCTCCTCGTGTGCTCGCCCTTCCATCTGGGCGAGCCGGTGCACCCTGGGCAACACTGGGAACGACTTTACCAGTGGCTAATGCTCCGACACAGGGGGGAAATCACGGTCCTGACCCGGCGTGGACAGGCGTGAGACGGCCACTCCTTGGACTTCTCGTTTATAGAAGCCCATTATGGAGTGGCCTGGGGCATACCGTACCTGAGCTCCCGCTCGGTACGGGGGCCCCCTTCACGGGGGCTGTATTAGGCAGTCTTCAGGCTGCCGAAGCCGGAACCCTGGCGCAAGTCAGAACCGGTGGGCACTGCCACGTGGCGGTGTCTGCGAGGAAGGACACCTCTATAAAAGAACCACTCGGTTGGAGCCTCCTGGCGTAGGCATCTCGCTGAAACCAGGAGGCGGGCCCGGTGTCTTCCCGACACCGTGGTGAGTCGGGTTGGCCGGATGGGTGCGCCTGTTCGGTCGTTCGGCGTCGGCCCGCAGCTCCGTTGTATCGGAGCTGTGGCGCCGCGATGGTGGTGTTCGGCTGAGCGGGCTTGCTCGCTCAGCCGTCCGGTGTAGTCCCGCCGGCGTTTGGCCGAGTGTGCGGGACCAAAGTGGAAGACAACCACGTTAAAAAACAAAATAACCAAAACACAAAAATGAAAAAGGTGAACTTGCCAACATTACACCAGGAGGGTACCGGTCGCTCCGCGACCGGAGAATCCCTCCATTGCGGGGAGTCAGCACACACTCAGGTGTGTGATGACTCGCCGCAATGCAGTCCCGTCGTATCTGGTGGGGACACAAGCCACCTAGGTTCGAGTGAACCGGGGAGCAGACCCAGCGCTCCCAAAACAGCGTCGAGTGCGTACACCGGTACGCGGAGCCGGCGCTCGCGAACGTTTTTCCGTTCGCCGGGCTCATCAGGTGCCCAAGAGAAGACCGAGGCGTCGCCTTTGGCGACGAGAGCCGGTCGTTCTCAGTCGAGGTCGCCGTCCCCGACAAGGACGAGCACAGCCAGTGGGGGAACGAAGGCAGAGGAGACCGAGGCGTCGCCTTTGGCGACGAGTGCCGGTCTCCCGCCGTCGAGGTCACCGTCCCTCACGAGGACGGCCAAGAAGGGGGATGCGACAGCCGCAGTCAGCGCCACAACCACACCCCGTGGCAGGAAACCCGTGGTGGTGCTGAAGCGGCTGTTTATACGCCCAATGCATCCCAGCTCCACCCGGGATTCATCGGACGGAGCTGAGGACGACGACGTCATGGTGCAGGAGGACCGGGGGAACCAGACGTTCTTCCGAGCGAGTCTCGGCACCCCGACCGGAGAGAACGTCGCCACTCCCCCGGTGTTCCAGCGGAAGCGGCAGGCGTCGCCGACGCCCCCAGAGACCACAAGTTCCGCGGACTCTGCGGCGGAAAGTGGCGGGAAGCCGGAGCTGTCCAGAATGTCCAGAAAGCCCGTGAGTAAAAGGGGCAGGGGTCGCCCCCCTACCACGGGCCAGTACGTCGGCCTCGCAGCTGCGCAGGCCGAGCTGAACGCGCAGAGGCGCCTGGCCCTGGACCTCGACGCTGAGGAGGAGCTTGCGGCCAAGACAGCGGCCATCCGCCGCCGTCCTCCGTCGGAGGGCAAGCCGAGGGCGGAGGGTTACTCCTGCCCGGCGGAGTCAGCGCGGACAGCGCCTAGCGCGACCTTATGCCAGTGGGCTAGGGAGGGGCTGGACGCCCTCGGCATGGTCGGGGCCAGGTCGAAGAACCTGAAGGGTACATATGTACGCGTCATTAATGACGCGTCGCGTACCCTTCAGGCAGTCTTCGACGAGCTAAGGAGGAGAACTGCGTCGGAGGAGACGCAGCTGCTGGAGAGGGAGGTTTCCAGGCAAGCGACTCAGCTGGAGCTGCAGACCCGGAAGCTGGAGGAGCAGGCTGCGGAGATCAAGCAGCAAGCTCTCCAGCTTGCGGAGCTGAGGGCGGAGATTGCGGCCTTGAGCCGGCCGGCGGCAGTGGCGCAGGCTGCTCCAGCTTGCCCCAAGGAAGCACTATCGCTGAAGGAGGAGGTTATGCGTGCAGTGAGGCTGGTCGTCGGCGAATTGGTGGCCGACCGAATTGCCCCAATTGAGGCCAGACTTGGCCGGGAGACCAGATCCAACGTCGCCCCCTCCGCCCCGGTCTTGTCTTCTCCACAGATGGCCCCAGGCCGGTCCACGGAGGCATTGGTGGCTCCACCACCGGCTCCGACGTCGCCTGCACCTGTGCCCGGCTTGGACGTCCCCAAATCTAAGGGGAAGAAGAAGTCGGGCAGAGGCAAGAAGGCGAAGGCTGCTACCGTCCCTGCAGCCGCTCCTGCGGCCGCTCCTGCGACCGCTTCTGCAGCTCCGGAGTCCCGACCAGTTCCGCCACCACCAGTCCCCACGGAGGAACCGTGGAGTGTGGTGGCGGCCAAGAAGAGGGAGAAGAGGAAGGGGAAGGCCGCCAAGGCGACCCCGGCTTCCACCCGGCGGCCTCCTCCTCCTCCTCCTACTCCACGCCGAGGAAAGCCCTCCGCTGCTCCCCAGAGCAAGCCCGGCGCCAACCTGCGTCCCCCGTCGACGGCGGCTGTAGTTATCACGCTGCGGCCGGCTGCCGCCGAGGGGGGTGCTACCTACGAGGCGCTCATTAAGACGGCCAAGGCCTCCATCAAGTTGGCCCAGCTGGGGATCACGGAGGGCGTGAAGATCAAGACGGCCGCCACCGGAGCCCGCCTCCTCGAGATCGGAGGCGAGGATCGAGAGGCGAGGGCGGACCGTCTAGCAGCAAGGCTGCGAGAGGTCCTCCCTGCGGAGACGGTAACGGTCTCCAGGCCTGTGAGGTGTGCAGAATTGCGCATCTCCGGGCTGGATGACTCCGTCTCCGCGGCAGAGGTGGCGGCCAGCGTGGAGTCCGCCGGCGGGTGCCCCGAGGGTACGGCCAGACCCGGCTCTTTACACCGGGACTGGCGAGGCCTCGGGGTTGTGTTTGTTAAGTGCCCGGTGGCCGCGGCCAAGAAATTGGCTGCGGCCGGGAGGCTACTGGTGGGGTGGTCGGCGGCTCAAGTGAAGCTCGTCGACCCCAAGCCCCTTCGGTGCTACCGGTGCCTCCACACCGGGCACACAAAGGCCAAGTGCACCTCGGACGTCGACCGCAGCGACTACTGCTACCGCTGCGGCGCGCCGGGGCACTTAATGGCCCAGTGCACTGCCGCCTTGCGCTGCGCTTTGTGCGAGGCGGCAGACAAGCCGGCGGATCACCGGCTTGGGAGTGCAGCGTGCACCACTCCCAAGCCGAAAAAGAAGAAGAAGCAGCGGAAGAAGAAGCCTCAAAAGGCAAAGCCCGCGGAGTCGGGGCAGAAGGCTGGCGGCGGCGTCATAGCCCCGTCTAGGCCCGATCCACCGTCCCCAAGGCCTGTAGAGGTAGCGCCGATGGTCACCGATTAGTGGGACTATCGGCGTGCTCCAGGCGAACCTAAACCACTGCGCCGCCGCTCAGGACCTTTACATCCAGAGCATGGCGCAGTGGCAGACCGGAGTAGGGATAATCACCGAGCCCTACCGACCTATCCCGCCCGATTCCCATTGGGCGGTTGACCGGGAGGGCTTGGTGGCTCTGGTCTCGCGCGCGGCTGCTGGTGCGCCCCCCTTATTGAGGATCAGGAGGGGGCGCTGTTGCGTGGCAGCCGCCGTGGGTTCGGTGATGGTGGTCGGAGCGTACTGCTCTCCGAATCGGAGCCTGTCTTGTTTCGAGCGTACCCTGGAGGAGCTGGGAACGCTCGTGCGACAGGCTCACCCTTCACCCGTGCTCGTGGCTGGCGATTTCAACGCCAAGTCCACGGCATGGGGATCCCCCGCTACTTGTCCGCGGGGGGAGGTACTGGAAGATTGGTTGGTCTCGTCCGGGTTGATTCTGCTCAACCGGGGGACCGTCGACACGCGGGTGCGGCAACAGAGCGGGTCTATCGTGGACCTCACGTTCGCGTCCCCCGCTCTGGTGCCCCGTGTCCAAGGCTGGGAAGTCCTGGAGGGGGTCGAGACGTTATCGGACCACCGATACATTCGGTTCCGAATCTCCCCCCTTCCGGTTGCCCCGAACAGCCTGGGTGGTCCTCCGCGTGGGGAGGACAACCCGAGATGGGCCCTAAGGCGGCTGAACCGCGAGCGTCTCGCGGAGGCCGCCTTGGTCCAAAGTTGGATTCCAGTGCCGGAGGGTCCGGCGGATGTGGATGAGGAAGCCGATTGGCTCAACGCGGCCATGACGCAGGTGTGCGACGCTAGTATGCCTCGCGTCGGGCCCCCCTCTCCACATCGTAAGGTGTATTGGTGGTCGCCCCAGCTAGCGCAGCTCCGTGCTGCGTGCGTGGCGGCGCGCCGCAAGTACACCCGAAGCCGGCGAAGACGACGTCGCGACGAAGCCCTGGAGACTCGGCTGTACGACGCGTACAGGGAGGCGAGAGCCGCCCTGCGCGCGGAAATCGCCGAGTCCAAGAAAAGGGCTTGGGAGGCAATGCTGGAGTCGATCGACCGCGACCCGTGGGGGAGGCCGTATAGGACGGTGCGTCAAAAGCTCCGTCCCTGGGCCCCCCCGGTGACGCAATCGCTCCAGCCTGCGCTCGTGGAACAGATAGTAGCAGCTCTGTTCCCCGACCGGGGAGAGTTCGCTCCCCCTCCCATGGTCGGCGACGATGTCGCGGAGAGCAGTAGAGGACTTGTGCACGCGGAGGAAACAGCATCGCCCGAGGTCACTCCCGGGCATCTGAGGGCGGCGGTTGCAAGGCTCAAGGCCAAAAACACCGCCCCAGGGCCCGACGGTATTCCCGGTCGGGCCTGGGCATTGGCTCTGCCCGATGCCTTAGAAGAGAGAGTGGCACGGCTGTTTACCTCCTGCCTGGAACAGGGCAAGTTTCCCCGCAGGTGGAAGGTGGGGAAACTTGTCCTCATCAAGAAGGAGGGACGACCGGCGGATTCGCCTTCGGCCTATCGGCCCATCGTGTTGCTCGACGATATCGGGAAGGTGTTCGAGCGTGTGCTCGCCCACCGTATCGTCGAGCACCTGGACGGTCCCGGGCCGGGTCTCTGCGATGTCCAGTATGGTTTCCGCAGAGCCCGGTCGACGGTGGACGCGATCCGCCGGGTGCAGTCCCTAGTGAAGGACGCGGCTTCGGGGAACGGGGTGGTATTGGCGGTGAGTATAGACATCGCCAATGCTTTTAACACCCTCCCCTGGAGCTGCATCCATGAGGCGCTGCGCTACCATCGTGTGCCGGACTGCCTGCGGAGGGTAGTTCTGTCCTACCTCTCCCAACGGGCAGTCACCTATCCGACACAGGATGGTGGCGCCGCTCTGAGAGCAATGTCGTGCGGCGTTCCGCAGGGCTCCGTTTTAGGACCCCTGCTGTGGAACGTCGGCTATGACTGGGTGCTGCGCGGTGCGACTCTTCGGGGGGTCAGCGTAACGTGTTACGCTGACGATACCCTCGTCACCGCGCAGGGGGATACCTATAGGGAGGCGGCTCTCAGAGCAACAGCCGGAGTGGCCCACTTCGTGAGGCGAATCCGCCTTATTGGGTTGGATGTCGCCTTGCAGAAGTCCGAGGCGGTTTGTTTTTCTTCCCCTCGGTCGGCGCCGCCGGCTGGTGCGCACATTGTGGTGGGCGGAGTGTCCATCGGCATACGAAAGACGATGCGTTATTTGGGCATCGTCCTCGATAGCCGATGGTGCTTCCGGGAGCACTTCCAGGGACTCGCGCCCCGACTCGTGGGTGCTGCGAGGGCGCTTGGTCGTCTGCTCCCGAATCTCGGTGGGCCCTCGGGCGGCTGCCGACGCCTTTACACGTCGGTGGTTCGCTCGATGGCACTATACGGGGCGCCCATATGGGTAGAGGCCCTCGACGCCGAAAATATCGCGCTGCTGCGACGGGCGCAGCGGGCGATGGCGTTGAAGGTCGTGAGAGGGTACGGCACGGTCTCGCTCGAGGCCGCGTGCGTGCTCGCAGGAACTCCACCATGGGACCTGGAGGCCGAGGTGTTGGCGGAAGTTTTCTGCCGGACCTCTGAGGCCAGGGCCCGGGGAGTCGGCCCGCCGCCGAGGGAGGTCGCGTGCTGGAGGGAGGACCTCCGGGGCGATCTTCTTAGGCGGTGGTCCGAGCGGTTGGAAGAGCCTCGCGCCGGTGTTCTGACCATCGACGCGATCCGACCCATCCTGCAGGAGTGGGTCGACAGGCGGCACGGGGCGGTCACCTTTCGCCTGGCGCAGATGCTCACCGGACACGGTTGTTTCGGTGAGTATCTGTTCCGGGTGGCCAAGAGGGAGCCGTCTCCGGTGTGCCACAGCTGCGGCCACCCCGAGGACACAGCCACGCACACGCTGGCGGAGTGCCCGGGGTGGAGCCGTCAACGCGCAGCTCTTGTCGACGTAGTCGGCGCCGACCTAACGCTCTCGACCATCATCCAGGCGATGGTCGACAGTGAGGCGGCGTGGACGGCGATGATCACGTTCAGCGAGGACGTGATCTCGCTCAAGGAGGAGGCGGAGCGGATCAGGGAACTGGATCCTCTCGCTGATCCGATCCGTCGCAGGCGAGTCGGGCGAAGGCGGGCCGCGACGCTCCATCGCGGCCTTCCTCCTTGACGGGGACTCACGGCCCGCGGTACCAGGACTACCGCCGGCCGTGCAACGCCAGGTCCCCCCCCAGGTCGGTAGTGTCGTGTCTGCACACTGTACCTAGTAGGATGTCGTCCCCCCTACCCATAGGACGACACCACTGAAGGAAGAGCCCTTCCCGCTCTTTACACGGGAGGTGTGGCTGACCGCTGCGGGTGTTGTGGTTGTTGTGACCTTGTTCCCACGACACCCGCCCACTAGAAGCGGAGAAAGAGGACACCCCGGTTAGGTTTAGTCCGTGCGAGTCGGACATAACCCGCGTGCGTCCTGGCACGCGGGTATCCATAACGGATTCCCCCGGGTTAAAAAAAAAAAAAAAAAAAAAGGTTAGGTTAGGTTAGGTTAGGTTAGGTTAGGTTAGGTTAGGTTAGGTTAGGTTAGGTTAGGTTAGGTTAGGTTAGGTTAGGTTAGGTTAGGTTAGGTTAGGTTAGGTTAGGTTAGGTTAGGTTAGGTTAGGTTAGGTTAGGTTAGGTTAGGTTAGGTTAGGTTAGGTTAGGTTAGGTTAGGTTAGGTTAGGTTAGGTTAGGTTAGGTTAGGTTAGGTTAGGTTAGGTTAGGTTAGGTTAGGTTAGGTTAGGTTAGGTTAGGTTAGGTTAGGTTAGGTTAGGTTAGGTTAGGTTAGGTTAGGTTAGGTTAGGTTAGGTTAGGTTAGGTTAGGTTAGGTTAGGTTAGGTTAGGTTAGGTTAGGTTAGGTTAGGTTAGGTTAGGTTAGGTTAGGTTAGGTTAGGTTAGGTTAGGTTAGGTTAGGTTAGGTTAGGTTAGGTTAGGTTAGGTTAGGTTAGGTTAGGTTAGGTTAGGTTAGGTTAGGTTAGGTTAGGTTAGGTTAGGTTAGGTTAGGTTAGGTTAGGTTAGGTTAGGTTAGGTTAGGTTAGGTTAGGTTAGGTTAGGTTAGGTTAGGTTAGGTTAGGTTAGGTTAGGTTAGGTTAGGTTAGGTTAGGTTAGGTTAGGTTAGGTTAGGTTAGGTTAGGTTAGGTTAGGTTAGGTTAGGTTAGGTTAGGTTAGGTTAGGTTAGGTTAGGTTAGGTTAGGTTAGGTTAGGTTAGGTTAGGTTAGGTTAGGTTAGGTTAGGTTAGGTTAGGTTAGGTTAGGTTAGGTTAGGTTAGGTTAGGTTAGGTTAGGTTAGGTTAGGTTAGGTTAGGTTAGGTTAGGTTAGGTTAGGTTAGGTTAGGTTAGGTTAGGTTAGGTTAGGTTAGGTTAGGTTAGGTTAGGTTAGGTTAGGTTAGGTTAGGTTAGGTTAGGTTAGGTTAGGTTAGGTTAGGTTAGGTTAGGTTAGGTTAGGTTAGGTTAGGTTAGGTTAGGTTAGGTTAGGTTAGGTTAGGTTAGGTTAGGTTAGGTTAGGTTAGGTTAGGTTAGGTTAGGTTAGGTTAGGTTAGGTTAGGTTAGGTTAGGTTAGGTTAGGTTAGGTTAGGTTAGGTTAGGTTAGGTTAGGTTAGGTTAGGTTAGGTTAGGTTAGGTTAGGTTAGGTTAGGTTAGGTTAGGTTAGGTTAGGTTAGGTTAGGTTAGGTTAGGTTAGGTTAGGTTAGGTTAGGTTAGGTTAGGTTAGGTTAGGTTAGGTTAGGTTAGGTTAGGTTAGGTTAGGTTAGGTTAGGTTAGGTTAGGTTAGGTTAGGTTAGGTTAGGTTAGGTTAGGTTAGGTTAGGTTAGGTTAGGTTAGGTTAGGTTAGGTTAGGTTAGGTTAGGTTAGGTTAGGTTAGGTTAGGTTAGGTTAGGTTAGGTTAGGTTAGGTTAGGTTAGGTTAGGTTAGGTTAGGTTAGGTTAGGTTAGGTTAGGTTAGGTTAGGTTAGGTTAGGTTAGGTTAGGTTAGGTTAGGTTAGGTTAGGTTAGGTTAGGTTAGGTTAGGTTAGGTTAGGTTAGGTTAGGTTAGGTTAGGTTAGGTTAGGTTAGGTTAGGTTAGGTTAGGTTAGGTTAGGTTAGGTTAGGTTAGGTTAGGTTAGGTTAGGTTAGGTTAGGTTAGGTTAGGTTAGGTTAGGTTAGGTTAGGTTAGGTTAGGTTAGGTTAGGTTAGGTTAGGTTAGGTTAGGTTAGGTTAGGTTAGGTTAGGTTAGGTTAGGTTAGGTTAGGTTAGGTTAGGTTAGGTTAGGTTAGGTTAGGTTAGGTTAGGTTAGGTTAGGTTAGGTTAGGTTTTTTTTTTTTTTTTTTTTTTTTTTTTTTTTTTTAAAGGTTGTGTGCCTAGTGGGCCTACCGTCCACCCGCAGTGGGGTGGCCCGCGAGAGCTGGAACCTATTCTCAAACATCCCTCACAGAATGAAGGTCAATTTTTTAACTATGCTAATGTGCTGCGTAATAATGTACAGTCCCCTTTTGGGGTTTCTCATTTATTTAATAATTTTACACTTGTGGATTACATTCTTTTGTTGTTAATAGAAAGTTACTACATTAAAATTAAAATACAATAATAATACAATACTAAAAATTTAAAGCAATTAAAATAAAATTAAAATATACAATTAATACCATTAGAATTAAATTACAAAAATTTAAAAGACATACAATTAAAAAGCCATTAAATTAAAATACAAAATGAAAATATACAATTAAAATACAATTTGTGAGTAAAATACAATATAAAACTTAGCAATTAATATCACAGTTCTTTAAAAATTAAAAACAATAAAATTCAATATATAATTAATACAATATCTTTTACAAAAATAATTAGAAAATCCACAATAAATATTAACATTAAAACTGTACTCTGCTTGGAGTACTGCACCCCTCTCCGAACGACGTACTTTTTGGTGACGCACTGGAACCGCCGTATGCTGGCAGCGCGTCGCGCTTATCATACGGCGTCCAATGCGTCACCCGTCCTTGTTCCTAATCATACACCTTCTTACTATCTGGGTGCAGTACTCCAGGAACTGTTCTCTACAGCTATTACTTTTAAAAATATCCACTAACACCTCTGCCTTCAGCTCTTTCCCTAATTTCATTTCTAAATTGTATCTTTCTACCCCGTTCGCAGGGCAGTCAAATAGAAGGTGTGAGACCGTTTCGTCCTCAGTCGGACTACAGATGCACGATGGGCTCGCCCTGCACTTGAATCTGTACAAGTACGAGGCGAACGCACCGTGCCCCGTGAGGACCTGCGTGGTCTCATATGTGAGCTGCCTTTTCAGGGCAAACTTGTACGCGGTGAACACATCAGGGAAGAACATTTTCGTGCCGCTGGCTACCGTCCCGGACTGATAGCGCCGGTTCCACTCGTCAAGCGCCCCGTTACGGATCATGCGCTTGACGAATGAGACCGGCACCCTGTCGTAAACAGGTCGGACCTTGGACCGGAGCGCCGCGACTTTCGCCAGCTCGTCGGCCCTCTCGTTCCCCGCTAGGCCTGCGTGAGCCTTGACCCAGTACAGGGAAACCTCTCTGCCTTGGGTCAATGCTTCACGCAGGTTCGCCCTGGCTTCAATCGCCAGGGGATGCGGGGAATGGCTGTTGACAACAGTCTCGAGGGCCGAACGAGAGTCGCTTAAAATGGCAGAAGCTCCTCGGTGCTTAACTGCAAGCCCCGTGGCCTTGCATATGGCCAACAGTTCCGCCTGGTAGACAGTGCAGTACGGCGACAGGGCAAGCTTGACGGCTTTGGTTTCGGTGTCGCCATTCCATATAGAAATGGCGGCACCCACCTTGCCGTCAATCTTGCTCCCGTCAGTATAGTACCGCACTGCACTGTCTACCTGCTCGACCTCTTCAGCGGTCGAGAGGCAATGGAACTGCAGGCTCATATGGTCGGCCGGATGGGGCCTGTCCCGGAACGGTGTCGGTGTCTCTATTTGCCGATCCGCTAGATCTGGCAGGTCAGCCCCCCGTCGGCACTCGTACAGGGCGGCATTCTCCCTAATACGAATGTCGAGGGGGAGCAGCCCGGCCAGAGCTAGGGCGGCGTTTAGAGACACTGTCCGGTAAGCCCGGCAGAGCTTCTGCGCGAACCCGCGTTGCACGGCCTCCAACCTCTTCCGCGTTCCGACCTTGTTTGTGGACGGCGCCCAAACGGCGGCGGCATACGTGATAATGGGCTCCACGGTGGCCGTATATATTATACGTACCACCTCCGGGTGGAGCCCCCAGCTGGACCTGGCGGCTGCCGATACACGCTTGTAGACGTTCAACGCCCTTTCACAAACGCTTCTGACATGGGCGTTGAACGTCAACTTGCTGTCTATCAGCAGCCCCAGGATCTTGATCTCCTCCACCGCGGCAATGGCGACTCCCCCCATGCTCAGGCGTGGGGTGTCATACTTAAGTTTGTTGGTAAGCACCATTGCACTGGTTTTGTGCGGTGCAAACCTCAACTTATTTATGACACCCCACTCCCGCACGTAATCGAGCGCGGAGTTGCCGCGGTGTTCGATCTCCGCTGCGGTGGCACCGGAGAAGACGAGTACTACGTCATCGGCAAAAGCCTGGCAGTACTCGCCTCTCCGGGTCAGGCCAGCAAGCAGCGGGTCGATGAGGAGATTCCAAAGCAGGGGTCCCCCTATGGAGCCCTGCACGCAGCCTTTGCTGCACTCCCTGGTGTGTTCAGCACCCGCGTACCGGACCGTGACCTGTCTCTCGCTCAGGTAACTCCGCAATATGGCGTCGAGTCGTGGTGGGCACTTGGCCCTCGCCAGCGCGACCTTCACCGCGGGCCACCAAGCGCTATCGAAGGCGCCCTCTATGTCTAGCGAGACCATCGTGACGAGTTTCCCCTTTCGGATCTCTGCTCGCACGTGGCCCACCAGATCATAGAGGGCGTCCTCGGTGCTGCGCTGTGCGGTGAACCCGTACTGGCGAGGGCAAAGTGCCGGCGCCAGATGGTGGCCGAGTCGTCGTACCACCATCTTCTCGAGCACTTTCCCCATGACCGGAAGCAGCCCTATGGGTCTGTACGACCGTGGATCCTGGTAGTCCGACTTCCCAGGTTTGCGGAACGCTACCACGGTCGCCTCCTTCCAGTCCTTCGGGAAGTACCCGAGTGCGAAGCACCTGTTGAACAATGATAAGTGGAGCTCCATGTTGGACAGAATGGCCCGCGCGCATATATCTGCAGTGAAACCCTCTGCCCCAGGGGCCTTTTTCGGATTGAAACTGAGCACCGCTGACCGAAGCTCCTCCTCGGTAAAGGCCGGTTCATGGTCATCATGCACCAGAGCCTTTACCGGGATTTCGGCTTCGGCCCTGATGCTGCGGTGCTCCTCTGTTTCGTTATCCTGATGGTCACTGGGGAAGAAGGTCTCCGCTAACACGCGCGCGGAGTCACTCTGGCCGACTGGAACTCCATTCAGCGAGAGCGGCAGCTCTTCCTCCCATTTGCCTGTCCTGCGAATCACCCGATAAATCCCCTCCCAGACCCCTTCCCTTGTCTGGCGCTCACAAAAGGCTTTCCAGGATGCTATTTGTGCTGCTTTCACCTCTGCTTCGTAGAGGACTTTGGCCGCCACATACTCATCCACGACGCTTTGCCGACGCGACTGTGAGGCCCAATGGACTCTGCGCTTCTTGGTCGCGACCGAGCGCTTCATCTGCTCCAACTCGGCGGACCACCACGGAACCTTGTATTGGCCTGATGGTTTAAGCTTGGGCATCGCAGTGTCGCACGCCTTCGCGACCGACCCCGTGTGTCTGCGTATAAGATCGTTTAACGCACCCGCATCGCCAACTGACCGGATATCTTCTGCAGTAAGCCGGTTCAGCCCACACTCCTCGCTGAACTTACTGCAGAAGTGTTCCCAGTTGGCTTTGCGGGTGTTGTACACACGGGTCGTGCGTTCCACTGCGATGCCCTGTGCTCTACGGAGTTTAATTTTGAACATGATTCCGTTGTGGTCCGACGAAGTCAGGTCCTCGACTACCCTCCAGTCGTCGACCAAGGAGAGCAGGTCCGCGCTGCAACAAGTCACGTCGATAAAGCTCTTGAAGCGTCTACCCCTTCGCACGGTATCGAACGTCGGGGTAGACCCTTGGTTAAGTATGTGGAGGCCAACCTCCTCCACGAATGCGGAAAATTTCCTTCCTCTTTTATTGGTTTTGGTGTCTCCCCACCATACGTTCCTGGCGTTTGCATCCCCTCCAACAACCATCCTGGATCCACCGAGGGTCCTCTTGATGGAGGCCAAGCGCTCGAGATTAGGGGCCATCCTCTCCTTCTTATTGAGATAGTACGACACGGCGAGGACATCCCAGGCACTGGTGCGTAGCCGGACCACCACAACGTTGGTGGTGGTCATGTGAGGGAACTGTTCGACGCTGATGTCGCGGTTGAAGACCGCGACAGCAGCCTTCACAGTTCCCTCACCGCGATTCGTGCACTGGAATATCCTCACCCTGCCGTACTTCTTCATCTCCTTGATGGCCCCGACGTATGGCTCCTGGATGAGGGCTACGTCCACTCCTCTGCGCTGGGCCTCCATCATGAGCTCCTTGGTGGCCAACTTTTTACGTTGGAGGTTCACTTGCACCACGGTGTACAGTGCGGTACTGTCTGCAGCAATTGGGACGCCCGCGGCCACCTTAGCAATACGCTACCCCCTGCCGACTTATGGCGTCCCACTTCTGCCTAACTGGACAGTCCGCACTGAACGCCGTGTGAACGCCAGGTCCACACTTTGCCTTTGCGCAATTTATGCACGAGGGGCCATCCCCCCCGGCCACCGCAGGGCATTCCGCCCTTCGGTGCGGCCCCCCGCAAAAGGCACAGAGGTCCGCGACCTCCGTGCATCGGGCCCTACCGTGGCCGAACGCAAGGCACCTCGTGCACTGTATGAGCGGGGAGTGGTCCTCAACCCGCACCTGCTGGATGTCCACATGGACCCTACCAGCCTCGATTAGTCGCCGCCATAGCTTGGGGTGGACTTGGAGGACAGCGTGGCACTCTAATGCGTTCCGCGCTGACCTCCTAAATCGCACCGTGGCGGCGGTCTCGACTGCTGATAGTCCCTCCAGCAGGTGCCGGTTCTGGACCTGAAGGGCAGACACAATAGCCTGGTCCGAGTTGTACTTTAGGAGGTTTCGCAGCACCACTAACGGGTGCCGCGCTGGGGCCTCCCTCACATGCATCGCACTTTCGGCCTTCTCCATCCTTTCCCTCGCCTTTCTGAGGTCCGCCTCCGAAGCACAACTCAGGACCACCTTTCCATCCCTAACAGTCCTCACCCTGTCGACCCTTATGCCGGTCTTAGTGGCGTCGAGGGCTTTTTTAATATTTTCGATAACTTGGGCGCTGGTGTTCTTCTCGGAGGACACCACAACGGAGTAGGATGGCCTCGTTGGTATGGGCCTGGCCAGGACCGCGGCGTAGGTGGGGGTTTGTCCCACCGTCGCCGCGACCGTCTGCTTGGCCTCCTTCACTAACTCCTTTATCTGTCCCACCTCGCTGTGGTGCCCCTCGAGAGCCGCCCTTGCCCCTTCCATTTTGGCCGACAGGGTGGCCATCTCGGCTTTGTGAGCCGCCAGCATGTCCCTATGCTCTATCAAAATTTTGTTTAGGCCCACTAGGCTGGGCGCAGGTCCCTCGCTCACCCGTTTCTTAGCGCTAGGCACCTTTTCCATCGCCTCCGAGGTGGGGGGGGGCGCCGACGTGCCCTCTGATGCCTCAACCACCAACTGGCATAGCTCGTCGACGACCTCCTCCACCTCACACTTCGTCGTCTCCTTTAATTTTGTACCTCTGAGTATGGTACCTATCCTATGTTGTAGGGCCTTAGCCTGAGCGACCCATTCCGACTCCCTGTTTTTGGGGGTCCCCTGCGGACTCCTCCGCACGCCTATGGGTCGCTCAGGCTCTGGCCCTTGGCCCTCTAATTTGCCCACCATCTCGCCCACGCTTCGCCTCTTTTCCGGGGCGCTGGCGCCAGCCCCGGCCCCAGCTTTGATGCTGGTGCTGGTGCTCGCGTCAGCGTCCAATATCGTCTTACTAGCCTTCTTGTCTTTCCTTTCCTTGGTCACTGTGACCTGCGAGATGGTGGGCGGGCGCTTGGACGCACCGGGTGAGCGGCCTAGAACCATACTGGACCTGCGCAGGTTAGGGTGGGTGTAAAAGGCCCTACTCCTAACTCTAATCTAACCTAGTGTGGGTGTAAAGAGCCCACACTAATTGTTGTAATTTAAAAACTGCTGATTGGCTTACGTTAAAAATGAGTTAAAATATAGTAAATTGTACCGAATACGGCTAGTCAATAATTAAATTAAAATTAAAAATTAAAAATAGTAATAAGATTAAACTAAGTTAAAATTGCCCAATAGGGCAATGGGCCAATAGGCGGTCACACACACAAGAATTAAAAGAACACAAAATTAAAAAGTCAAAAAATAAAGAAATACAATATGGGCCAATAGGCGGTCAATTGTCAATTAATGGGCCAATAGGCAGTCAATAAAATGTCGGAAAGATAAAAATAAAAAATAAAATGAGCCAATAGGCGGTCAAACACAATACACACACAAGATAAAATGTCAAAACAATAGAATACAGTAAAAATGGGCCAATAGGCAGTCAATAAACACAGAATTAAGGAAATATCAATTTAAAAAAAAAATTTTTTGGGGAAGGGCGAAAAGTGGACAGTCCCCAAAAAACTTCGATTATATCGATATAAATAGGCCTATAGGCAGTCAGACCCACAATACAACAAGATGTATATTACAAAAAGTCTAAACAATAAAAATTTAAAAAAGTACAAAAAGAAAAGCAATAAAATGGGCCAATAGGCAGTCAAATTGTCAGCTGATGGTACAAAACAGTTGGGCCAATAGGCAGTCAACACAGAATACACAAAAAAAAACAGAAAAAATACAAGTTGGGTCAAATGTGGGGAAGGGTGGAAGGTGGACAGTGCCCAAAAAATTTATAAAAAAACACGGCGTAGGGTCCGTCCGGGGCGATCAGCGGCTAGCCCTTGCTAGCCTCGTACTATCGACCCCAAACACGCCCTATCCCGGTCCAACAATCTACGTGTTATGACCCCCAGAAGTTTCCGGTCTGCGGATCCCGTTCCCGGTCCGGAAGGTGCCGGTATCCGGTGGGGTGTTACACCTTCTGGGGTTACAGGGGGGTCAAAAATTTTGTAATTTTTGACCTCCGAATTACGGTTTCCGAGATAATCGAGTTTTAAGATCCGGTCACTCTGACCTCCCAACCCCGACTCTCCAAATAAAATCGGATAAAATTAAAAATTTTAATTTAAAAGTAAGATTAATTGAAATATATTGAATAAAGTAAGTTACGATAAAAGATAGAATAAAATAAAATAAAATAAGATAAAATAAAATAAAATAAAATGAATTAAAATAAAATAAAATAAAATAAAATAAAATAAAATAAAATAAAATAAAATGAAATAAAATAAAACTAAAATAAAATAAAATAAAATAAAATAAAATAAAATAAAATAAAATAAAATAAAATAAGATAAAATAAAATAAAATAAAATAAAATAAAATAAAATAGAATAAAATAAAATAAAATAAAATATAATAAAATAATATAAACTAAATTAAAATAAAGTAATTTAAAATAAAATAAAATAAATTAAAAATAAATAAGATGAAATAAAATAAAATAAAATAAAATAAAATAATTAAAATAAATTGAAGTGAAATAGATTAAAGATGGAATAAAATAAAATAAAATAAAATAGAATAAATTATTATAAAATAAAATAAAATAAATTTAAATAGATTTTAATAAAGTAATAAGTAGGTAATTTCAGATTTAAAAGTAGGATTCCCGCCCCCCTCACACTTGACCACTAATTTGACTAAAAAGATTTTTTATTGCTTAGGTCCCGTGGTTTGCTCCTCTGGGCTGAGTCGTGAGGAAATAACTGTTTACGTAAATGTGTTGCCAAAATGTGTCCCCCCAATTTTGAATTTAAAAATCTGAAAAAATTACCCGTAACTAAGATGCGCTAGAAAATGACCCCTGCGGTGTTACTTTTTTGATAACCCCCCCCAGTTCCGAAAACAACCCCTTGAAAATTTTGAATTTAGAATTTTGTGAAAAATTTGTCTGAATTTTGCCAACGTATAGAATCTAAACGGTTCAGTATTTCTGAGATTTACTGCCTAACGTACCTTACAGGGGTCTTAAACCTCCTATAGAATTAGGTTTGCGCCGCTTTCCCTCACGATCTACCCCAGGAAAACAGTTTTTCCGGTGCAGCGTTTTAAACGCTGGTTCCGGCGGTTAAAAAACCGAAGTAACAATTTTATAAATTATTTAAAAATATATCCCCTAAATATTTTTATCTAAAAATTTAAAATATATAATTCAAGACTATTCAGCTACTATATTTTACAATAAAAACGTAATAATTTTCAAGATCGCCTCTTATTTTCAGTTTTCCAAAAATTTTGGTCTATTTTTCCTGTGGTGGCGTCCTTTCACCTCCCAAAAGATGCTATGCACGATTTGAAATTTTTGGCTGTACAGTTCTGGGGTTTCTATATGTGCATTTGTAGGGTGTAAAATGCCCTTCAGAGTGATGCTACACTTATCCCTTTAACTTACCCCTCTGGGGGAGGGTGAACCTCTGAAACTCAGGGATGTTGATTTCTGAGTTGTTGGTTACAGTTTATTTAGTTTTTAATAGTCTTAAAATCGTCACTTTTTTCTAAAACTTTTTTGTTAGTGTCCTAGGCTCTGGCACTACCGATTCCACACAAAAAATTTTGGGGTTGTCGATCTTAATTCAGAGATAAAAAATCCCGAGTTATTTAAAGAATTTTCCAACCTTTGATGCTCAATATCTTCTGTCCTGGTGGTCAGATCCACACAGGACTGACGGGGCTGTGTTCGCCTCGGCGAGCCGGTTCCGTTGATGTGCCGCAACCCTCGCTGCGACCCCGTCTGGTGAACCCGGTTCTTGGTGGGGTGCCGGAAAAATGTCTGTATTTTCGGAGTTTCTCGACCAAAATTTTCCAAATTTTTTGGGAGTATACTCCGGACCCTGGGCCTCCTCCTGGCAGCTAAAAAAGCCGGGGTCACCGCGACAAATCGCGCGGCGCACGCACCACAACACTTTCCACTAGTAACTTTGGGGGTTTTTTAGCTATAGAACCCCCAATTATGAACGGATTTTCGCGCGGTTTTTTCTGTTAGATAGGTCTCGCGGAGACGCTTCTTCTGATATATCGCACAGATCACTTTGCCACAAATAGCCGCACACACGAATTTTTTCGCACGGAACGCATCAAAAACGCTGCTAACGTCTCGGTAAGCAAAACGGGACTGGTTAGGTTAGGTTAGGTTAGGTTAGGTTAGGTTAGGTTAGGTTAGGTTAGGTTAGGTTAGGTTAGGTTAGGTTAGGTTAGGTTAGGTTAGGTTAGGTTAGGTTAGGTTAGGTTAGGTTAGGTTAGGTTAGGTTAGGTTAGGTTAGGTTAGGTTAGGTTAGGTTAGGTTAGGTTAGGTTAGGTTAGGTTAGGTTAGGTTAGGTTAGGTTAGGTTAGGTTAGGTTAGGTTAGGTTAGGTTAGGTTAGGTTAGGTTAGGTTAGGTTAGGTTAGGTTAGGTTAGGTTAGGTTAGGTTAGGTTAGGTTAGGTTAGGTTAGGTTAGGTTAGGTTAGGTTAGGTTAGGTTAGGTTAGGTTAGGTTAGGTTAGGTTAGGTTAGGTTAGGTTAGGTTAGGTTAGGTTAGGTTAGGTTAGGTTAGGTTAGGTTAGGTTAGGTTAGGTTAGGTTAGGTTAGGTTAGGTTAGGTTAGGTTAGGTTAGGTTAGGTTAGGTTAGGTTAGGTTAGGTTAGGTTAGGTTAGGTTAGGTTAGGTTAGGTTAGGTTAGGTTAGGTTAGGTTAGGTTAGGTTAGGTTAGGTTAGGTTAGGTTAGGTTAGGTTAGGTTAGGTTAGGTTAGGTTAGGTTAGGTTAGGTTAGGTTAGGTTAGGTTAGGTTAGGTTAGGTTAGGTTAGGTTAGGTTAGGTTAGGTTAGGTTAGGTTAGGTTAGGTTAGGTTAGGTTAGGTTAGGTTAGGTTAGGTTAGGTTAGGTTAGGTTAGGTTAGGTTAGGTTAGGTTAGGTTAGGTTAGGTTAGGTTAGGTTAGGTTAGGTTAGGTTAGGTTAGGTTAGGTTAGGTTAGGTTAGGTTAGGTTAGGTTAGGTTAGGTTAGGTTAGGTTAGGTTAGGTTAGGTTAGGTTAGGTTAGGTTAGGTTAGGTTAGGTTAGGTTAGGTTAGGTTAGGTTAGGTTAGGTTAGGTTAGGTTAGGTTAGGTTAGGTTAGGTTAGGTTAGGTTAGGTTAGGTTAGGTTAGGTTAGGTTAGGTTAGGTTAGGTTAGGTTAGGTTAGGTTAGGTTAGGTTAGGTTAGGTTAGGTTAGGTTAGGTTAGGTTAGGTTAGGTTAGGTTAGGTTAGGTTAGGTTAGGTTAGGTTAGGTTAGGTTAGGTTAGGTTAGGTTAGGTTAGGTTAGGTTAGGTTAGGTTAGGTTAGGTTAGGTTAGGTTAGGTTAGGTTAGGTTAGGTTAGGTTAGGTTAGGTTAGGTTAGGTTAGGTTAGGTTAGGTTAGGTTAGGTTAGGTTAGGTTAGGTTAGGTTAGGTTAGGTTAGGTTAGGTTAGGTTAGGTTAGGTTAGGTTAGGTTAGGTTAGGTTAGGTTAGGTTAGGTTAGGTTAGGTTAGGTTAGGTTAGGTTAGGTTAGGTTAGGTTAGGTTAGGTTAGGTTAGGTTAGGTTAGGTTAGGTTAGGTTAGGTTAGGTTAGGTTAGGTTAGGTTAGGTTAGGTTAGGTTAGGTTAGGTTAGGTTAGGTTAGGTTAGGTTAGGTTAGGTTAGGTTAGGTTAGGTTAGGTTAGGTTAGGTTAGGTTAGGTTAGGTTAGGTTAGGTTAGGTTAGGTTAGGTTAGGTTAGGTTAGGTTAGGTTAGGTTAGGTTAGGTTAGGTTAGGTTAGGTTAGGTTAGGTTAGGTTAGGTTAGGTTAGGTTAGGTTAGGTTAGGTTAGGTTAGGTTAGGTTAGGTTAGGTTAGGTTAGGTTAGGTTAGGTTAGGTTAGGTTAGGTTAGGTTAGGTTAGGTTAGGTTAGGTTAGGTTAGGTTAGGTTAGGTTAGGTTAGGTTAGGTTAGGTTAGGTTAGGTTAGGTTAGGTTAGGTTAGGTTAGGTTAGGTTAGGTTAGGTTAGGTTAGGTTAGGTTAGGTTAGGTTAGGTTAGGTTAGGTTAGGTTAGGTTAGGTTAGGTTAGGTTAGGTTAGGTTAGGTTAGGTTAGGTTAGGTTAGGTTAGGTTAGGTTAGGTTAGGTTAGGTTAGGTTAGGTTAGGTTAGGTTAGGTTAGGTTAGGTTAGGTTAGGTTAGGTTAGGTTAGGTTAGGTTAGGTTAGGTTAGGTTAGGTTAGGTTAGGTTAGGTTAGGTTAGGTTAGGTTAGGTTAGGTTAGGTTAGGTTAGGTTAGGTTAGGTTAGGTTAGGTTAGGTTAGGTTAGGTTAGGTTAGGTTAGGTTAGGTTAGGTTAGGTTAGGTTAGGTTAGGTTAGGTTAGGTTAGGTTAGGTTAGGTTAGGTTAGGTTAGGTTAGGTTAGGTTAGGTTAGGTTAGGTTAGGTTAGGTTAGGTTAGGTTAGGTTAGGTTAGGTTAGGTTAGGTTAGGTTAGGTTAGGTTAGGTTAGGTTAGGTTAGGTTAGGTTAGGTTAGGTTAGGTTAGGTTAGGTTAGGTTAGGTTAGGTTAGGTTAGGTTAGGTTAGGTTAGGTTAGGTTAGGTTAGGTTAGGTTAGGTTAGGTTAGGTTAGGTTAGGTTAGGTTAGGTTAGGTTAGGTTAGGTTAGGTTAGGTTAGGTTAGGTTAGGTTAGGTTAGGTTAGGTTAGGTTAGGTTAGGTTAGGTTAGGTTAGGTTAGGTTAGGTTAGGTTAGGTTAGGTTAGGTTAGGTTAGGTTAGGTTAGGTTAGGTTAGGTTAGGTTAGGTTAGGTTAGGTTAGGTTAGGTTAGGTTAGGTTAGGTTAGGTTAGGTTAGGTTAGGTTAGGTTAGGTTAGGTTAGGTTAGGTTAGGTTAGGTTAGGTTAGGTTAGGTTAGGTTAGGTTAGGTTAGGTTAGGTTAGGTTAGGTTAGGTTAGGTTAGGTTAGGTTAGGTTAGGTTAGGTTAGGTTAGGTTAGGTTAGGTTAGGTTAGGTTAGGTTAGGTTAGGTTAGGTTAGGTTAGGTTAGGTTAGGTTAGGTTAGGTTAGGTTAGGTTAGGTTAGGTTAGGTAGGTTAGGTTAGGTTAGGTTAGGTTAGGTTAGGTTAGGTTAGGTTAGGTTAGGTTAGGTTAGGTTAGGTTAGGTTAGGTTAGGTTAGGTTAGGTTAGGTTAGGTTAGGTTAGGTTAGGTTAGGTTAGGTTAGGTTAGGTTAGGTTAGGTTAGGTTAGGTTAGGTTAGGTTAGGTTAGGTTAGGTTAGGTTAGGTTAGGTTAGGTTAGGTTAGGTTAGGTTAGGTTAGGTTAGGTTAGGTTAGGTTAGGTTAGGTTAGGTTAGGTTAGGTTAGGTTAGGTTAGGTTAGGTTAGGTTAGGTTAGGTTAGGTTAGGTTAGGTTAGGTTAGGTTAGGTTAGGTTAGGTTAGGTTAGGTTAGGTTAGGTTAGGTTAGGTTAGGTTAGGTTAGGTTAGGTTAGGTTAGGTTAGGTTAGGTTAGGTTAGGTTAGGTTAGGTTAGGTTAGGTTAGGTTAGGTTAGGTTAGGTTAGGTTAGGTTAGGTTAGGTTAGGTTAGGTTAGGTTAGGTTAGGTTAGGTTAGGTTAGGTTAGGTTAGGTTAGGTTAGGTTAGGTTAGGTTAGGTTAGGTTAGGTTAGGTTAGGTTAGGTTAGGTTAGGTTAGGTTAGGTTAGGTTAGGTTAGGTTAGGTTAGGTTAGGTTAGGTTAGGTTAGGTTAGGTTAGGTTAGGTTAGGTTAGGTTAGGTTAGGTTAGGTTAGGTTAGGTTAGGTTAGGTTAGGTTAGGTTAGGTTAGGTTAGGTTAGGTTAGGTTAGGTTAGGTTAGGTTAGGTTAGGTTAGGTTAGGTTAGGTTAGGTTAGGTTAGGTTAGGTTAGGTTAGGTTAGGTTAGGTTAGGTTAGGTTAGGTTAGGTTAGGTTAGGTTAGGTTAGGTTAGGTTAGGTTAGGTTAGGTTAGGTTAGGTTAGGTTAGGTTAGGTTAGGTTAGGTTAGGTTAGGTTAGGTTAGGTTAGGTTAGGTTAGGTTAGGTTAGGTTAGGTTAGGTTAGGTTAGGTTAGGTTAGGTTAGGTTAGGTTAGGTTAGGTTAGGTTAGGTTAGGTTAGGTTAGGTTAGGTTAGGTTAGGTTAGGTTAGGTTAGGTTAGGTTAGGTTAGGTTAGGTTAGGTTAGGTTAGGTTAGGTTAGGTTAGGTTAGGTTAGGTTAGGTTAGGTTAGGTTAGGTTAGGTTAGGTTAGGTTAGGTTAGGTTAGGTTAGGTTAGGTTAGGTTAGGTTAGGTTAGGTTAGGTTAGGTTAGGTTAGGTTAGGTTAGGTTAGGTTAGGTTAGGTTAGGTTAGGTTAGGTTAGGTTAGGTTAGGTTAGGTTAGGTTAGGTTAGGTTAGGTTAGGTTAGGTTAGGTTAGGTTAGGTTAGGTTAGGTTAGGTTAGGTTAGGTTAGGTTAGGTTAGGTTAGGTTAGGTTAGGTTAGGTTAGGTTAGGTTAGGTTAGGTTAGGTTAGGTTAGGTTAGGTTAGGTTAGGTTAGGTTAGGTTAGGTTAGGTTAGGTTAGGTTAGGTTAGGTTAGGTTAGGTTAGGTTAGGTTAGGTTAGGTTAGGTTAGGTTAGGTTAGGTTAGGTTAGGTTAGGTTAGGTTAGGTTAGGTTAGGTTAGGTTAGGTTAGGTTAGGTTAGGTTAGGTTAGGTTAGGTTAGGTTAGGTTAGGTTAGGTTAGGTTAGGTTAGGTTAGGTTAGGTTAGGTTAGGTTAGGTTAGGTTAGGTTAGGTTAGGTTAGGTTAGGTTAGGTTAGGTTAGGTTAGGTTAGGTTAGGTTAGGTTAGGTTAGGTTAGGTTAGGTTAGGTTAGGTTAGGTTAGGTTAGGTTAGGTTAGGTTAGGTTAGGTTAGGTTAGGTTAGGTTAGGTTAGGTTAGGTTAGGTTAGGTTAGGTTAGGTTAGGTTAGGTTAGGTTAGGTTAGGTTAGGTTAGGTTAGGTTAGGTTAGGTTAGGTTAGGTTAGGTTAGGTTAGGTTAGGTTAGGTTAGGTTAGGTTAGGTTAGGTTAGGTTAGGTTAGGTTAGGTTAGGTTAGGTTAGGTTAGGTTAGGTTAGGTTAGGTTAGGTTAGGTTAGGTTAGGTTAGGTTAGGTTAGGTTAGGTTAGGTTAGGTTAGGTTAGGTTAGGTTAGGTTAGGTTAGGTTAGGTTAGGTTAGGTTAGGTTAGGTTAGGTTAGGTTAGGTTAGGTTAGGTTAGGTTAGGTTAGGTTAGGTTAGGTTAGGTTAGGTTAGGTTAGGTTAGGTTAGGTTAGGTTAGGTTAGGTTAGGTTAGGTTAGGTTAGGTTAGGTTAGGTTAGGTTAGGTTAGGTTAGGTTAGGTTAGGTTAGGTTAGGTTAGGTTAGGTTAGGTTAGGTTAGGTTAGGTTAGGTTAGGTTAGGTTAGGTTAGGTTAGGTTAGGTTAGGTTAGGTTAGGTTAGGTTAGGTTAGGTTAGGTTAGGTTAGGTTAGGTTAGGTTAGGTTAGGTTAGGTTAGGTTAGGTTAGGTTAGGTTAGGTTAGGTTAGGTTAGGTTAGGTTAGGTTAGGTTAGGTTAGGTTAGGTTAGGTTAGGTTAGGTTAGGTTAGGTTAGGTTAGGTTAGGTTAGGTTAGGTTAGGTTAGGTTAGGTTAGGTTAGGTTAGGTTAGGTTAGGTTAGGTTAGGTTAGGTTAGGTTAGGTTAGGTTAGGTTAGGTTAGGTTAGGTTAGGTTAGGTTAGGTTAGGTTAGGTTAGGTTAGGTTAGGTTAGGTTAGGTTAGGTTAGGTTAGGTTAGGTTAGGTTAGGTTAGGTTAGGTTAGGTTAGGTTAGGTTAGGTTAGGTTAGGTTAGGTTAGGTTAGGTTAGGTTAGGTTAGGTTAGGTTAGGTTAGGTTAGGTTAGGTTAGGTTAGGTTAGGTTAGGTTAGGTTAGGTTAGGTTAGGTTAGGTTAGGTTAGGTTAGGTTAGGTTAGGTTAGGTTAGGTTAGGTTAGGTTAGGTTAGGTTAGGTTAGGTTAGGTTAGGTTAGGTTAGGTTAGGTTAGGTTAGGTTAGGTTAGGTTAGGTTAGGTTAGGTTAGGTTAGGTTAGGTTAGGTTAGGTTAGGTTAGGTTAGGTTAGGTTAGGTTAGGTTAGGTTAGGTTAGGTTAGGTTAGGTTAGGTTAGGTTAGGTTAGGTTAGGTTAGGTTAGGTTAGGTTAGGTTAGGTTAGGTTAGGTTAGGTTAGGTTAGGTTAGGTTAGGTTAGGTTAGGTTAGGTTAGGTTAGGTTAGGTTAGGTTAGGTTAGGTTAGGTTAGGTTAGGTTAGGTTAGGTTAGGTTAGGTTAGGTTAGGTTAGGTTAGGTTAGGTTAGGTTAGGTTAGGTTAGGTTAGGTTAGGTTAGGTTAGGTTAGGTTAGGTTAGGTTAGGTTAGGTTAGGTTAGGTTAGGTTAGGTTAGGTTAGGTTAGGTTAGGTTAGGTTAGGTTAGGTTAGGTTAGGTTAGGTTAGGTTAGGTTAGGTTAGGTTAGGTTAGGTTAGGTTAGGTTAGGTTAGGTTAGGTTAGGTTAGGTTAGGTTAGGTTAGGTTAGGTTAGGTTAGGTTAGGTTAGGTTAGGTTAGGTTAGGTTAGGTTAGGTTAGGTTAGGTTAGGTTAGGTTAGGTTAGGTTAGGTTAGGTTAGGTTAGGTTAGGTTAGGTTAGGTTAGGTTAGGTTAGGTTAGGTTAGGTTAGGTTAGGTTAGGTTAGGTTAGGTTAGGTTAGGTTAGGTTAGGTTAGGTTAGGTTAGGTTAGGTTAGGTTAGGTTAGGTTAGGTTAGGTTAGGTTAGGTTAGGTTAGGTTAGGTTAGGTTAGGTTAGGTTAGGTTAGGTTAGGTTAGGTTAGGTTAGGTTAGGTTAGGTTAGGTTAGGTTAGGTTAGGTTAGGTTAGGTTAGGTTAGGTTAGGTTAGGTTAGGTTAGGTTAGGTTAGGTTAGGTTAGGTTAGGTTAGGTTAGGTTAGGTTAGGTTAGGTTAGGTTAGGTTAGGTTAGGTTAGGTTAGGTTAGGTTAGGTTAGGTTAGGTTAGGTTAGGTTAGGTTAGGTTAGGTTAGGTTAGGTTAGGTTAGGTTAGGTTAGGTTAGGTTAGGTTAGGTTAGGTTAGGTTAGGTTAGGTTAGGTTAGGTTAGGTTAGGTTAGGTTAGGTTAGGTTAGGTTAGGTTAGGTTAGGTTAGGTTAGGTTAGGTTAGGTTAGGTTAGGTTAGGTTAGGTTAGGTTAGGTTAGGTTAGGTTAGGTTAGGTTAGGTTAGGTTAGGTTAGGTTAGGTTAGGTTAGGTTAGGTTAGGTTAGGTTAGGTTAGGTTAGGTTAGGTTAGGTTAGGTTAGGTTAGGTTAGGTTAGGTTAGGTTAGGTTAGGTTAGGTTAGGTTAGGTTAGGTTAGGTTAGGTTAGGTTAGGTTAGGTTAGGTTAGGTTAGGTTAGGTTAGGTTAGGTTAGGTTAGGTTAGGTTAGGTTAGGTTAGGTTAGGTTAGGTTAGGTTAGGTTAGGTTAGGTTAGGTTAGGTTAGGTTAGGTTAGGTTAGGTTAGGTTAGGTTAGGTTAGGTTAGGTTAGGTTAGGTTAGGTTAGGTTAGGTTAGGTTAGGTTAGGTTAGGTTAGGTTAGGTTAGGTTAGGTTAGGTTAGGTTAGGTTAGGTTAGGTTAGGTTAGGTTAGGTTAGGTTAGGTTAGGTTAGGTTAGGTTAGGTTAGGTTAGGTTAGGTTAGGTTAGGTTAGGTTAGGTTAGGTTAGGTTAGGTTAGGTTAGGTTAGGTTAGGTTAGGTTAGGTTAGGTTAGGTTAGGTTAGGTTAGGTTAGGTTAGGTTAGGTTAGGTTAGGTTAGGTTAGGTTAGGTTAGGTTAGGTTAGGTTAGGTTAGGTTAGGTTAGGTTAGGTTAGGTTAGGTTAGGTTAGGTTAGGTTAGGTTAGGTTAGGTTAGGTTAGGTTAGGTTAGGTTAGGTTAGGTTAGGTTAGGTTAGGTTAGGTTAGGTTAGGTTAGGTTAGGTTAGGTTAGGTTAGGTTAGGTTAGGTTAGGTTAGGTTAGGTTAGGTTAGGTTAGGTTAGGTTAGGTTAGGTTAGGTTAGGTTAGGTTAGGTTAGGTTAGGTTAGGTTAGGTTAGGTTAGGTTAGGTTAGGTTAGGTTAGGTTAGGTTAGGTTAGGTTAGGTTAGGTTAGGTTAGGTTAGGTTAGGTTAGGTTAGGTTAGGTTAGGTTAGGTTAGGTTAGGTTAGGTTAGGTTAGGTTAGGTTAGGTTAGGTTAGGTTAGGTTAGGTTAGGTTAGGTTAGGTTAGGTTAGGTTAGGTTAGGTTAGGTTAGGTTAGGTTAGGTTAGGTTAGGTTAGGTTAGGTTAGGTTAGGTTAGGTTAGGTTAGGTTAGGTTAGGTTAGGTTAGGTTAGGTTAGGTTAGGTTAGGTTAGGTTAGGTTAGGTTAGGTTAGGTTAGGTTAGGTTAGGTTAGGTTAGGTTAGGTTAGGTTAGGTTAGGTTAGGTTAGGTTAGGTTAGGTTAGGTTAGGTTAGGTTAGGTTAGGTTAGGTTAGGTTAGGTTAGGTTAGGTTAGGTTAGGTTAGGTTAGGTTAGGTTAGGTTAGGTTAGGTTAGGTTAGGTTAGGTTAGGTTAGGTTAGGTTAGGTTAGGTTAGGTTAGGTTAGGTTAGGTTAGGTTAGGTTAGGTTAGGTTAGGTTAGGTTAGGTTAGGTTAGGTTAGGTTAGGTTAGGTTAGGTTAGGTTAGGTTAGGTTAGGTTAGGTTAGGTTAGGTTAGGTTAGGTTAGGTTAGGTTAGGTTAGGTTAGGTTAGGTTAGGTTAGGTTAGGTTAGGTTAGGTTAGGTTAGGTTAGGTTAGGTTAGGTTAGGTTAGGTTAGGTTAGGTTAGGTTAGGTTAGGTTAGGTTAGGTTAGGTTAGGTTAGGTTAGGTTAGGTTAGGTTAGGTTAGGTTAGGTTAGGTTAGGTTAGGTTAGGTTAGGTTAGGTTAGGTTAGGTTAGGTTAGGTTAGGTTAGGTTAGGTTAGGTTAGGTTAGGTTAGGTTAGGTTAGGTTAGGTTAGGTTAGGTTAGGTTAGGTTAGGTTAGGTTAGGTTAGGTTAGGTTAGGTTAGGTTAGGTTAGGTTAGGTTAGGTTAGGTTAGGTTAGGTTAGGTTAGGTTAGGTTAGGTTAGGTTAGGTTAGGTTAGGTTAGGTTAGGTTAGGTTAGGTTAGGTTAGGTTAGGTTAGGTTAGGTTAGGTTAGGTTAGGTTAGGTTAGGTTAGGTTAGGTTAGGTTAGGTTAGGTTAGGTTAGGTTAGGTTAGGTTAGGTTAGGTTAGGTTAGGTTAGGTTAGGTTAGGTTAGGTTAGGTTAGGTTAGGTTAGGTTAGGTTAGGTTAGGTTAGGTTATGTTAGGTTAGGTTAGGTTAGGTTAGGTTAGGTTAGGTTAGGTTAGGTTAGGTTAGGTTAGGTTAGGTTAGGTTAGGTTAGGTTAGGTTAGGTTAGGTTAGGTTAGGTTAGGTTAGGTTAGGTTAGGTTAGGTTAGGTTAGGTTAGGTTAGGTTAGGTTAGGTTAGGTTAGGTTAGGTTAGGTTAGGTTAGGTTAGGTTAGGTTAGGTTAGGTTAGGTTAGGTTAGGTTAGGTTAGGTTAGGTTAGGTTAGGTTAGGTTAGGTTAGGTTAGGTTAGGTTAGGTTAGGTTAGGTTAGGTTAGGTTAGGTTAGGTTAGGTTAGGTTAGGTTAGGTTAGGTTAGGTTAGGTTAGGTTAGGTTAGGTTAGGTTAGGTTAGGTTAGGTTAGGTTAGGTTAGGTTAGTTAGGTTAGGTTAGGTTAGGTTAGGTTAGGTTAGGTTAGGTTAGGTTAGGTTAGGTTAGGTTAGGTTAGGTTAGGTTAGGTTAGGTTAGGTTAGGTTAGGTTAGGTTAGGTTAGGTTAGGTTAGGTTAGGTTAGGTTAGGTTAGGTTAGGTTAGGTTAGGTTAGGTT